>PVIW01001009.1:0-352702 GCA_004026585.1 Noctilio leporinus | reverse complement strand
ACAATATCTGATGGTGGTGGCATCGTGCCCAACGGGCCCTACTTGTCCAAGCTGCACAGACACAGTTGCCTGGGGAGGAAGAATCAGAAAGAAGGAAAACGTCACAGAGTTTGCCTTCCATTTTCACTCTTGTTAGAGATTTTGGAGAATTGAAAGACAGACGGTACCCAAATGCTGAACACATGAAACTACCTAGTTTGAATTTTTCTAGATCACACTGCAACCTCTCCTTGGGCTGTCTGTCTCTCGATTAAATCGGCAAGTAGAAATGGGACAAGCCTATGTACCAACTGCAGATCAGCCCCTACCAAGACATGCCAACGCGATGCTTCGGTGTGCGGGTCAGGAGGACTCCGGCAGACGAGCTTGTTTACTGCAACTCCTGACTTGGGACCTTGAGAGGGAGACGCGGATGCTCTGAGACGGACAAGAAGAGACACAGCCCCTTCTCCATTGGGTCGTGCACTAGGGGAGCCGGCCTGCTTCCGTCATGCAGTCAACCTAGCACAGTCCGGGCGTCCGCCAGCAGGGCCTGGCCACATGCTCTCCTGCCTCCTCCCCAGTTAGCGCTGCCACTCCATCCTCCTCAAAGGACACGATGTGGAACCTCCTCTGAGTGGGATGAGGCAGAGTGCAGAAGATGGGGAAGACAACGGAGACCGGAAATGCTATTTCAGTCGCCACTGCCAAGGGCTAGAGCTGCTGAGAGCTCAGTGTAGGGGGTGAGGATCCCCTCACACAAAGGCCCCTCTAAAGAAGGAGAAGGCTTTGGGAGTTCCTCTGACCCCTTCCCCACTTCACTCCAAGACAAAGGAAAATAAATTGTTAGAAGCAAGTCCGGGAGGGGTCCCGTGTGGCCCATATCCTAGGCAACTCTGCCAGCGGAGCACTATTCCAAGCAGAGGTAAAGCATTCTCTCTCCACGTCCGATGAAGGGAAGTCACTCGGCTGATGGATTGCTTCCTGTGCATTCACACTCCGCGCCTGCAGGTTCAGGAGAGGCCTCCCCCTAGTGAGGAAGACCTTTCCCCTGCCCGCTGCAGGCTCAGCCCTGATGGAGGCAGCCTGCCCCCACCGGAACGCAGCTGCTGGGCCGCAGTCCCTGTGCTCTCCGTTTCCCAGCCCCAACGCAGAGCTCACTTCTCACAGCCTTGTGAGCACGGGTGAGGGGGGTAAAAGCCCTGTCCCCTGAAAACCAGAAAGAGGGAAGCTTTCACAACCACTTCCTGATCAGGGTGGGCTGCTTCGGAACTCAACAGTCAAAATGCAAGCATTTTGAGAACGTGACAATGTCAATGAGACTGTTTCCAAAGTGCTTTCACTTAGTCTGTTGAATCCTCCAAGCAGTCTTGTGAAGTGGACAGAGCAGGATGATTACTTCCCTGTGAAGATGACAAAATGAAGCTCAGTGTTGGCTTAAGTTGCCCGAGTTCACCAGCGAACAAGTAGTAAAGAGGACAGACGTTGGAGCTGACTTCGGCCAATGCTCCTTCCCCTCCCCACTGAGCTGGCCTGACTTTCTGTTCACTGCAACTACATCAAGCTGAAACAAGAGAAGTGGGCTGGCCTGATGGCCCCTCAGGTGTCCACAACGTCTGCAGCTACCAGCTGAGTTTTCACATGTGAGTGTTCCGTGCCTAGACACACAGCAAACCTCTGCACAGAAGCTGGCCCCACAAGGGAACCTCCTGGGTGAAGTGCTCTGCTTCAGTGGCACAGCAGGGGTGGGGACACGACACGAACCTCGGCTCTAGGGTTGGCGTCCTCACCCTTACTGGGGAATGTGCCGTCATCGGGGGTTTGACTGCCAGTTGTGAGGTATCATTTGCATATAATAAAATGCACAGAGCTTATATAGGTTTCTATTAGATACATAATAGAAATACACACATCTCTGCAACCACCACCCAAAACAAGCCTTGGAATATTTATTACCCCAGAAAATTCCCTCCTACATCATTCCAGTGAACCCCCTAGCTTCCAGCCCCCCAAGTGGTGACTTGTTTCTGACTTCTATCACTTGCTGCCTGTTTTTGTACTTTATAACGTGGAACTGAACTTGGCTTCTTAGACCACTGGACGTTTAGTTCAGCTCTCCTTGTTTTTAAAATAAGCAGAGAGCACAGGCACAAGAAAAAGAGCATGAGTCTGGGGTGATTTTCCCAGCGGAATCAGCAGCTGGATTTTGAGCCAAAGGACTCAGGATCTAGTCACAGTCCCTTCACTAAGTGTCTGGGTGATGTGTACATGTCCCTTTTACCCAAGTCTCAGTTTTCTTCTCCTGTGACACGTGAGTGTTCAACAATGGCATGTAAGATGCCTTCTAAGTTAAAAGTCCATGACTCTAAAATAGAACTAAAAATTCAAATGCAGGTTGCCCATTTCAATGGTGCTGTTAAGAAACAAATCCTATTTTCTGGAACTCCTTTCTGATAATGCTTTTGGAGATAAATAAGCTAAAGCTCATTAATGTACAGTTTCACTTTTCTTTGACCTCATATGGCATTTCCTAGGTTGATTGTTTCTTTCTTTATTATAGTGAGCTCTGAGTGACTCCTGGCTGTTCCAAAAATTTAAAGCCATTTTAAATCTTGGAGATTTGCACCAAGACTATTCCAGATATGCTATAAACTCCACTTTCAGCAACTCTGCCCTTGCCCACAAAGTCCAGGCAGTCCACGTGTGTCGAGTGACCTCTTCCCAGCCATGCCACAGCTGATGGACCAAGGTGAACCCTCAACCTGAGCTGGACTAGTACAATTCTTCCTCTTGAACTTAAAGACACAGGCTAAAGGAGTTGCATGACAATTAGCCCTGGCCCAGAAGGTGAGCTTCAAAGCAGGAATGATAGCAAGCCAAGGCCATGCATAAGCCAAAGATATGGAGCAGCAAACACCAAGAGCCTTGCAGGGGAAGCTGCTCTGCAGAAAGAATCCGGGAATGTGTAGCTGAGCGGAGGCTAGCAACCAGAAACCACAAAGTCCAAGGAAGAGATGGAAGAAGCCACTGCCTGATGAGCTCAGGTTCTACGGCTACACCTCCTATGCCTGCAGTACCTACAAGCCCCCCCGTAACATGCCAATAAAACTCCTTTTAAGTTAAACCAGCTCGCATTTCTGTTCAATGCAACCCCAAAATCCTAAGGCTAAGATTGAGCCCAGGCTTTGAAGAAACTCTCGAATGGAGGCGTGAAAGGACAGCGGCACAACAGGCATGAGGTGGTGCATGAAGCAGGCCCTGAATTAACACCAGCTGAACCAGTGAAGAGCAGGCCCACCTAGGTAAGCCTGGCTTGTGTGACAGCACGGTTGTACGGTGGCTTGACGGCCATCACCTGGTATGTACATAATAGGGATGTGTGGATGCCTCTTTAAAATTGATTGCTCACTTCTACAGCATTATCACAGCTGACACTCGCAAGAGTGACAGTCACCCCCTTGTATGGGTGAGGAAACTGAAGCTCGGATGGGCTGAGAAACGTGACTTCCATGTGCCTCCACCTCAGGACTGGGTCACAAGGCTAGAGCTTAGGACCTCAACGCTAGTTCTCTTCCCTCGATGTGAGAATTCCTTTGATGACACTAGCTAACAATTACCTAGCGCTATAGTACTGTTCTAAGGGCTTTGCATATCTCTTAATTCATTGAATGTTATTTTCCTCATTTACAGGTTAGAAACATGGAGGCACGGAAAAATTAAGTTCCGTGCTCAGCATCACACAGCAGTGAAGCGGCACAGCCAGAACGTGACCTCAGGCAGTCCTGTGTTGTTTGAGAGCAGGTGGAAGCAGACAACATCCAACCTGGCCCATAGCAAGTGCTCGAGGGAGAATTTTGGTTTGCTGCACTGAAGCCAGCGTACGCTGCAGCGAGGAGACCAACAAAGAAGAGCTCACCATTTGAACACAGAATGGTACCCCACGGCCTGAAGTATGCAGTCCTGCACCATCCAGCCAGATCTCCCTGGACTGCTGGCTAGTGCTACAAGGCAGGCCATGTTCTTTCATTTCTTCTGTACTCTTGCACATACCCCTCCTTGCTTTGACTGTCAAGAGCTCCTAATCGAGCTTCAAAGCCCAGCTCAAATGTCACTTCCCCTCGGTACCATTCTTAGCTTTCCCAACCTTTCCTTCGCAGAACACTATAGGACTTGCACGTCTCCCTCTTCACGCGCTCCTCGTCCGGGGCAGATACACCCCTATAGCCTCACAGCCTAGCAGAGCTCCGGGGATACAGTTACAGTTCAGCGAGCACTCGAATCTGCTCAGATCCACCAGCCCTGACTTCCTCAACGCATATGTGCCCAGCTGGTTCTTCATGCAAAGGGATTGGCATGAACTGTCCTAGGTGCCTGATGTTCCCTTCCTGTCCCACCACCTCCCAATCACACAGTATTTCCATTGTTTAAAGTTTTGTTTTCATATCTAACA
The DNA here is from genome assembly GCA_004026585.1 of Noctilio leporinus. Taxonomy (NCBI): domain Eukaryota; kingdom Metazoa; phylum Chordata; class Mammalia; order Chiroptera; family Noctilionidae; genus Noctilio; species Noctilio leporinus. Next base: position 348,273 of record PVIW01001009.1, on the reverse strand, counting down.
TTAGAGTGTATTTCACTGGAAAATGAGGTTTTGTACCCCTGACTCGAGTTAAAAGAAAGAGGGAAATATTCCTCTGCTTTTCTCCCTGTAGAAACATCAGGAGGCAGGGGACTAGAAGTAATATTTTCCAGACAACCTTCCCAGAATTAAGAATCTCCTTATGGGGAACCCTTTCAGCACTTATTTGCTTATTTTTTTCATTTTAGAAAGGAAGTGGAAATTAGGTGGAAGCAATTTAATAACATTGCAAAATTCTCAGGGTTATAAATAGCCCCCTGCTCCGCCACTCAGCAATCCTACAGAGTTCACCAGCAAACAGGACAAGGTCGCCACATCCATGCCCAGGAGGCAAGGAAGTGGAATGCCCCCTCCGGATGACAGGACTCTCTGTCCCTTGCTCACCCCCTTGAAATTAATATGGATATCAAGATGACTTGGAAAACTCAAAATGACACAAAGCAGAAGAGAGGCAGGCATTGATCTGAAGAAGAGAGTCCTATAAAATGGCAATTGAAAACTCCGGTTTTCAAAGGCAGAGCTGGGGCAACAAGAGACAAGGAGCCAAGTCAGGGCCTCCAAAGTCAGTGTCGGCGTGTTCAGGGTGGCTCCTGGAAGGTGTGCTTATCCGGTCAGTGCTGTGGCACTTGCTCAACCAATCGCCCAGGCAGTGCCAACTGCTGGGCAGCTGGATTCTGACAGTGGGTGGGATAGCCCATCCTGAAGAAAGGAAGCCAAAGTTGATTCCTTGGCATTAGTGAGGAATTCAGAAGAATGCCAGAGGTCGCTAGCTCTCCCCTTGATCTCCCCTTGCTCTCCCCTTTTAGTGTAGCATTGCCGAGGACTTTCTATTCTGTTCTTTGGCTTTTGGGTCAGTGGGGGAGGCCTGGGTAAGTTTGGCTGGTTTCCTGCAGGAGACTATGCCCCACCAGGAAGGCAACGAGAGGTCACGCCTTCATTCTCATCAAGAACACAATCTCGACAGAGGCTTCCCCCTGCAATCTTCCCATCTGCAAAGTGACTCAGCTTCCGTCAGTTCGGACCACTGAACAACGATGAGGCTCTGAGGCAGAGAAGAGGGAATTTGGTCGGCAGGGTTTTATGTTCTGACGTTCACTGCCGGAAAGACAGAGAAGGACCATCATACCTAGGGCAGCTGAGGTCTCTCCTTTTTTGTTTAAATGTCTTGGACACAGGGCTTACTCAGACATGTGGTTAAAAGCCACTAAGTTAGACTGAGCCAAATGTGGAGAGGAAGGGTGTGGGAACAGGGTAACAGTGTGAGCTTCTTCCGCTTAACATCTACCCTAAGAACACCCCAGGTCTCCTCTTACCCTGTGCAGAGGCTTCTGCAGTGCTCCTACCCCTACAGAACAGAGCTTACACTTCTGGCTTCCCCCAGTTCCACGTGGCTTTCTGACTCTCCCTCATAGATGCTACATGGGTCACACCGGGCCACCTTGTTCCCTCAACATCATGCTCCTCTAATTCTGTGCTTTTGCTTGTGCCATTATTCCTCTCACCATGTTTAGCGGAAAAAGTCCTACTCACCCTTCAAGGCCCAGCTTAGACAATCACTCTTTGATGTGGATTTCCTAGTCCTGTCACTTCAGGCAAAGTTAAGGTGCCCTCATCTGCCCGCCCAGTCTTTCACACACACCTTCAAGATCCCTCTGATTGAAAATTCTCTGCAGGCAGTGCCTTCTCTTGCTACTCAAAGTGTGAGCTGCACCCCAACAGCATCGCCATTGTCCGGGAGCCCGCAGGAATGCAGAATCATCCACTGAATCAGAATCCGCCTTCAAACAAGGTCCCCAGGGGTGATTCACATGCTCCTCAAAGTCTCAGAAGCAGCTCTAGACCAGTGGCTCTCGAACCTGGCTGTGCATCATCAATGCCCACCCCACACTCACTGAAAAATTCTCCCAGGATTCTCATGTGCGGCCAGGGTTGAGCCACAGCTCCAAGACCGTGAGCAATCTGAGGACATCAGGCCTGTCTACTCCCTAGCCTACTCTTCCCCCAGATTCACAGCACTGTGCCTGGTACACAGCTGTGCCCACAGAATTCCACACCAAAACTACCCTCCAGGATGCCCCTAGAGGTGACTGCCTTTAGAACAGAATGAAAACACTAGTGACAGAAGACCATCCTTTGCCTACAACTTTGCAAACCCCTAACTCTAACAGAGGAAATGGGTTTGGAAGGGGCAGTGCTTACAGGTCACTTACTTAGTTTTTGGAAATGAAAGGCATCAGAAGCTGAGATAGAAGCTACCGATGAGCTTTAAGAAAATGTTGCCCTCCAACAGGTGACTGACTGGTGGTTGCCACAGAGGCAGAGCTGTGCAGGGAGGGAGCGTGGGGAGCTGAGTCCTGGTTTACGATCGAAGTCCTGGGCTGTGGGCCTGGCTCCTTCAATATTGACCACACCAACACAGCATTGCTTTCGTAAAACCAGGCCAAGCCCTGTCATTTTATGAATCAGAGAACCATGGTCCAGCAAAGTTGGCAAAGCTGCACCACCAGTTAGGGACAAAAGACTGCGTAGGCCCCCACTTCTGGGTTGGTCCTGTCCCCTGGAGCACAGGGTACCCGACTGCCTAGAAGCACAAGCCTGTCTCAACCTCAGGTCCGGATCTACATGAGGGGGTCAGACTTGATGTTTCTGAGGTCTCTTCCAACCTTGACCTTCTAGTGAGACAGTGTAGCTTAACAGTTAGGAGTCTGTTCAGGAGTGGGACAAATCTGGATTTGGGTCCCAGTTCTTAACAATCTCCTTATTTATAAAATGGGGATTAGAATCAATCCCACTCTATGAAGCTGTTGCAAATATTAAGTAGGATAATATATGTAAACAACTTAAGCTTAATACCTGACACAGAGTAAGCAGAATTCCAACTGTGTGAACTTGAAGAAGTTACAGAAACACTATAACCATGCTTCCCCAGTGTAAAGGAGCGGCCAGGCTCAAGTATAATGATGACAAAATGAGAAAGCGTATGTGAAGGGGGGGAAATCAATATAAAAAGCAAAGCACTGCTGATGGTATTGTTCTATTATTATCATTTTCTTCTTCTAACAGAATAACTTGGAGAGTTTTGTAACAGTGAGTTCCACACTTGTGGCCGATACAGTGGCACATAATAGGTGCTCAACAAATCCAATAACTCAAGTAAAACTGGCATGTCTAATGGGGTTACAAATTCAAATGCCTTAAGCAGCCAGGCAGGTAAGTAAATAAATAAAGCAGCGTCTACGGAGGGACTCTGGCAAACTGCAAAGTCAGAATGAGACTCGCACACTTTCATGCCATTACGGAGCTTGACTTAGCCACTTTGCAGTCTCCACACACCACTGGTTCTGGGTCTTCATCATGCTGCAGTGTCTTGCCCGTCACCTAATCATTCTGTGGTTTGGTCTGTTTTTCCCAAGTGCACGGTAAGCATGCTGAAGATGAAAGCTGTGACTTATACTCTCCATCATCCTACATGGCCTAGAACAGCGGTGGTTTCAGCGCAGTGAAGGCCACACTCAGGGGGCAATGATTGAACTGAAAAGCCAGACCACTAACTTAAGCCTAGTACTCCCAGCACCTCTGAGGTGCTGCAGGGTATGTGTGTTTTCCTACCCAGATCCTGGGACCAGACTGACTTGGTGCAGGCTGCGCTGAGGTATGGGAAGGGCTGCCCCTGAGTCACTCACCAAGGCAGGAGGTACTGTGGTCTCCAGTCACATCACCTCTGCATGGAACAAGACACACTACGCAATATACCCACAGTACCATCCTTGTCAATAGGCAGAGTCCCCACTTCCTGCACCCCCAAACTTCCCTGTCACCTCCTAGAGGCAGGATAGGGTGCAGAAAAGACTCCATATTAACAGATGAGGGTCCACTCACAAACTCTACAATGACAGCTGGCAGGCAACAGAACTTTCAGGAGCTTCATTAATTTTATCAGTAAAACGCAGATAATAATAATTACCTCAAAAGGTTCCACAGGGGATTCAATGGCACAGGTGTATAAAAGCTGTGACATGACAGAGCCCAACCAACCCACAAGTATGGTCACCAGGAACTGAGATGGGCTATAAGTGGGTAAAACACACACCGGATTTCAAAGACCTCGTGCACGCAGAAAAATGTGAGCTATCTCATGAGCAATGCTTTTAAGTTGACTGCATGTCAAAACGGCGTTTCAGACTGTATCCGGTTAAGTAGATGTACATTATAAAGAGGCATGCCAGACCTCAATCGGGTGCCAAGTGTGGTAAAACTGCAGCTGTGCGATGCTGGTGAAGAAGGGCACAGCGGGTGGGGAAAGTGGGGAATTCACTCGGTGCGGGTGTCCAGAGTGCCGCTGCCTCTGGAGGAAGTGATACTTGAACCGAGGGGTGAAGGATGAAAACTCCACCGGACTAAGACAGGAAGAGAAGCCCAGGGAGAAGGAACTCCCAGTGTGAAGACGCTGAGAGGCGCCAGAGTGTGTCTGCGGTGCGGGGAGAGTGTTGAGCATGATGGATTCATAGACCCAGGGGAGGTGGAGGTCCGAGGGGCCAGATCTCCCGGGCCTGGCGCTTCAGGACGCGGGAACACGCGGGTTTTAAGCGGCAGAGTGTCGGGGACCGATCTGCATTTGGAGACGATCCCCCGGGCCCCCGAGCAAGGCCGACAGGAGAGCGGCCCGCGGGCAGGTGGGCGGATCAGTTAGGACGGAGGGACAGTCCAGGTAAGGGGCGAGCGAGGCCGGAACCGAGAGGAAAGTGGATGGACTACGGGCTGCAGAGCCCACGGGGCGGGGTGATGAGCTGTGTGTGTGCGCGTGAGTGTCGAGGCGGCGACGTCAAGAAAGACCCCCGGGCCTCGAACCGGGGCCACCAGACCCAAACACGCTCCGGGCCCCTTCCCAGCTCGCGGCTCCACGCTCCCGCGGCTCCCCGTGCGCTCCCGGCCTCCCTCCCCCTCCCCGCCTCCCTGCGACCCAGCCCCTGCTCCTCCAGGCCTGGCCCGCCCTCTTTCCCATCCGAGGCCCCTTCTCCGTCGGGCACCCGGTGCCCCGTGCGGCCAGGCGGACCCTGCTGGGCCGCGACCCCTCGGGGGCCCGCCGAGCCCGCGCCGTGCAGCCCAGGCCCGCCCTCTCCGCCCGAGCCCCGCGGGCAGACGCTCCCGCAGACCCGGGCCCGCCTCCCGCCCGGCCTCGCCTGTCCTCACTGCGTCCTTCGGGCCAGGCTTTTCTCCGCGGCCCGCCACGACCCGGGCTCCAGCGCGCCCCTCACTCACCAGGGCGCGGACCAAGGCCCAGCTCCCGCGCCCCGGTCTCGCCGAGGCGGCTCCTCCAGCCTCCGCCCGCCCGCCCGGCCTTCGAGGGACCCGCCCGGCGCAAGCCAACACGCGCTTCTATTGCTCCGTTTCGCCGTCACGCTGAACCCTCTTTCTTCAATTAGGTTATTTGCCTGTCACTCAAGAGAGGGCGGGACCAGCTGTCACGGGAGAAGCCGGGGGTCCGGTCCGCGCGCAGAGGCCTCTTAAAGAAACAGCCTGCCTTTCTCCCCCGCGGGTGATGGGATCAGGAGGAACCAATTTCTCAGCCCAGGCAAGACGCAGCAATGTTTTTTTTCTTCTTCGAACTTTTCTTTTGGCACAGCCCGGAAATGAAGGAAAAGGCTTTGATCCCTCGTGACAAATCAGAGGTTTTTAAGGGCTAAGCTTGTCCTCTGGCGGCACTCAGACCCTAGCCTAGCAGTGGGGACAACTGAGTGGGAGGTGACAGTCGTGTCAGAGGCTGTGAGCATGCTCACCACTGAGATGGAGCTAATTATACCGGCACCCAGGGCTGACCGTGGGCGCTGAGCAGAGGCAGAGGGGTACAGCTCAGCGGCACTGTGGATGGAGACCCGTGGGCGGCGGCATTCGTCACTGCAACTGCCATGCGAACAAGGCCGGCAGGGCGCCAAGGCTTCCCTGGCGCTCTCTTCTCCCTTGATACTCACAGCAACTACGAGGTGGGTAAAATACTGATCTCTGTGTTACAGAGAAGGAAGCTGGTGCTCGGAGAAGGCCAGAGATCACAGCTAGTAACGCGCAGAGCAAGACACCGGCTTGTGCCCAAGTTTACGCGTGAACCGTTCCGTCTCACAGATCCTTCCAACAGCTCCGGGAGGCTGGTGTTTTGTTGTCCATTTTGCAGATGCTCGGAAGAGACTGAGTGAGGAAACCGCTACTCAGCAAAGACACTGAATAAAGTCGCCTGCCATTTACATGCAAATCGGTTTTCCGGGTGTTGTCTCATTCGATCCTCAAAACACCTTGGAATTGAAGGTGGTGAATAAAATGATGCTTGCGGAAGTTGAGGCTTAGGCATAGCTAACATCCTGTGGTCCTTGCAGAGGTCATCAACAAAGTTTCTTAGAGAGGAAATACCTGGGGGGGGGGGGGGCTGGGTCACCACCACTTCCCTGGGCTGTTGTAGTGAGAGCAGCCAAAACAGTACAGGAACACACGACTGTGTCTGTCTTCTAGTGCAACTTCATTATAGGATGGGTGGTGGCCTGTGGCAGTCATTTGCCTGTCCTTGCTCTACATCTTGCTGGGTAGCAAAGCCTTTTATAGACCCATTACCGTGTGAGATCCTCATATTCACATCGTCATTCACACATTGTTGTTCATTGTTAATGTATTATTATTGTTGATGATGCTGTTACCATCTTGATCATTTGACAAAGGAGCAGTCTAAGGCATGTCAAGGTTCAGGACGGACCTGAGGTCAATGCAGGAACCAGAGTCACGTTCAGCTTTCCTCCCCTCAAGTTCCACCCTCTGTCATGAGATGACACATGAGCTCCCCCTTAGTCCAGCAGACCTTCCCCCTGTCTCATGGCAGGAGGACAGGCCCTGTTCATTGTGTCTTTTCCCAGCCCCAGGCATTACTCCTCAGGTAGTTCTCCCACATCGCTAACCCAGAAATACCTGTCCCTCCCTGAGTGGCTATAGTGCCCATACCCAGCAGCCTGTAGTATTTCTGAGAATAGAGTCAGCTGGCAAGTAGGTTCCCTGTGGACACTGACTGCTATGGAATCTGTCAGCTGTCTCCTGAAACCCCTTCTCCCTGCCTTCCACAGTCACATGGCTGCCCAGTTAATCTTCCCTTCCCAGCTCCTCTGTAATTAGTACCCAAGTCCTTGCCGGCTGACAGGATGCTCAAGCGTTCAGGCAAGACCTTTAGCCAGTGGGCCTGCTTCCTCCCTGCCCTTTCACCTTCTCACTGGCTGTGCCCAGCTTTGAGCCTTGACCTTATGATGATGAGGATGTGCTGGGGGATGGCAGTGCCACAACATAAAAGGTGCCAGTGCCCCAGAGTGATGCGTGGGGCACTTCACACTCTGCTGTGAAAGAGATGTAATCTTAATGCTTTAAGCCACTAATTTTTCTTTTTTGGGGGTGGGTGGGTAGGGGATCTGCCTGTTAGAGCCAGCCCCATATATACACGACCCTGACAGTGAAAGCCTCCCTAAATGTTGTGCCCATAGGGCCTCACTTGCCTCATCCTAGTCCTGTCCCTGCTCAGTGCTTATTCATCCAAGTTATGAATCATTTGCTTTAGCTTTACAATGCTTCCCCCCAACCCCCCCTCATATGCCAGGGCAGGTTCTTTCATGGCAAGTCAGGAACCAACTCTGGCTAACTTCAGCAGAAGAAGAGCTTATTGGCAGGCTAGTGGCAAACTCAGAGAGGCGGCAGGAAGCTGGAGAGCTAGGCTTAGGAAACAATGGAGACTGGAGACTCGCTGGGTGTTTGGATCGCCCCAAATGGATCCGTTCCAGCATCCTCTCCCCTTTATTGACCTTTCTTTGATCCATGTTGAAGTCCCTGGAGTAAGAGTCCAGTCGCCTGAGCTCAGGTAACGTGTCCTCCCCTTGGCGAAGGAGGATGGGCAGCTGAATTGACAGCTTCCTCAAGACTGCCCACAAGGGAAGAATTCCAGACCCTTCCACCTCCACTCCCAGCTTCTACCCCTGGGCACCTGAGGTCAGGCTGGGATCAAGTAGAGAATTACCTGAATCTGAATGTCATGATTACAGAAACCCAGCACCGTGTCTGGCATATAATAGACCGTAACAGTTAAGTTCCCTGGGCCTTGTAATCTCACTGAGCTCTTTGTTACTTAACAGCTGTGTGTGCATTCTTGTGGAAGTTACTAGCTCTCTCTGAACCTCAGTCTCCTCATCTGCACAATGGGGATAATATTAACAGTACCAAACTTAACACATTGTTGTGGGAATTCAGTGAGATGCAGTGAATGTACACTTAGCCTGGCACGTAGTAAATAAGTGCTCAATAAATTGTAGTTAGTTTTAAACATTACAATAGGCCTTCAGTAAGTAGTTACTGTGCCAGTGAATTATCTATAGTATTTTGAGTTCTTCTAAAATCACATCTGAAACTGGAATGCCCCTCCTAGTTCCCTAATCCACAGACCTTCCACATTTGTATAGTTTTTGTCACCCCTTTTGTGACCTCACTTCCCTCCTTCCCCAGCTGAGAACCTTGGTCTTTACTATGCTCACTGCTTGCCTGTTGTTACCCTCTGCCCCATACCCCCTTCTCTTCCTTCTACTCTCCTGGAAAATCTCAGCTGTGCTTAACCCCGACTCACTGCCTATTCCACACACTTGCACAGCAATGGATTTGACCCAGAGGAAAATACAGAACCTTTCTGGCTAACGTGGATCTTCCCCACCCAGGGGTGATCCTACAGTACATATTTCCTAATTGACTCTCACTTACCCAGCAGCTGTCTTCTCTCTTCTCCTCTCTTCCGCCTTCAAATCCTCACTCTCAGTTGATGACTTTCTTATCGCTCTGACAAAGATAAAACAAACAAACAAGAAAAGGAAAAATCCCTCTCCTCATGGCCAGATCCACTGATATACCTGCAGGGGTACCTGAGTGCTCTGCCTTCTCTCCTGTTTCCAGAAATGCACCTTCACTGGTCCTCTGTGAGGGTGGACCCTAGCTAGATTCCATCTCCTGTCACCCACTCAGAAATTTTTATTCGGGAGTCATCCACTTGCCCCTGAAACATCGGTGCTTCTGTCATTCCCATCAGCACCCACCTATGCTATAGTGTGGCCCATCTGTAGACTGCTAAGGGCTTAGAAAGATGAAATCTTGACCATGGCCTAAAGACCCTAAATCACTTGTCACTTGACTACTTTGACTTAATCTATTTCTACTCCCCACTAGTTCACTTTGCTTGAGTCTCATAGATCTACTTTCTAATTCTTCAAACACAGTTTCTCCCTACCTCATGCCTTTGCACATGCTGCTCCATCTCCTGGAATGCTCCTCCCCTTGATCATCACCAGGCTTACGTCTTCACTTTATTCAGGTCATGCTCTAATACCTCCCAGAGAAGTGTTTCTGGGCTACCTCATTTTCTCAAATCCAGGCTTCCTAACCTTACTATGTTCCCTTAACTCGATCTAATCTTCTTCATAGCACTTGACATCATGTTAGTGTTTTGTTTTCTGACTCCCACATTTGCTCTAACCTCCATGGCAGCAGGGATGTTGACTGTCTTGTTCCTAGCTATGTACCAGCACCTAGAGCATATCTAGTACCTAATGGGCAATCAGTATCTTATTTATTGCATCACTGAATAAACAAATAAAAAGAGCATGGATAAATGGGAGGGTCTCTATGAGCTTGACTCATGTCATGTTTGAATCTTTCTAAACAGTCATAAGTTAAGGATGGCCCTTCTCGAGTATAATCATGTTTGAAGTGCAATCCCCGTCAGCACACCAGAGGATTTCTGATATGGTGGCATATAAAGGTCAAAAGGAAAAGAACCAATATGTATTAGGGGATGTCATATACCTTGTCTCATTTAAAACTGACAATTTCCTATAGAGCATTAGAGTGCCCATTTTACAGATTAGGGAGACTGAGGCTCAGAGATGCAGAAAAACTTGCTAAGGCCACAGAGCCTGGCTAGTACCCCTTAGTCTGACTTCAAGGTATGTGTCCTCTTCTTTATACTATTCGCTGAAAACCATATACCTAGGCGCATCATTCTTCAAATTGTTCTAATTTTAAAACACTTATTAAGGCTCTGATCAGAGTGGCTTAGTTGATGGAGCAGTGTCCCGCAACATCACTGATTCAATTCCTGGTCAGGACATGTGCCTGGGTTGCGGGGCCCAGTCCTGGGTTGGGGCATGTGTGAAAGGCAACCGATTGATGTTTCTCTCACACATCAATGTTTCTCTCCCTCTCTTTCCCTTTCCTGCCCCTTTTCTAAAATAAATAAATAAATATTTTAAACCTACTTATTTATCTCATTTGATCCTCATGTTCTTATGTGGTATATACGCTTATTATCAGAGAGGCTGAGACATTTTCCCAGGCCTATTTGGTGGCGTGGCAAAGCCGATGTTCAAATCTAGTTCTGTCCCATTTCAAAGCCTGGGTCTCTTCTGCAACATGGTGCTATCTCCTTAAGACAACTGCGTGCCTCTGATAAGGAAGAAAAATGACTAACACAGGAGCATAAAGTCTCATGGAGAAAATTTATGGTGACTTGGTTCTCTAAGCGAGAAGCGAAGGGCAGGAGGCCGCCAGCCAGTCTGGCAATGGCTCTTTGCAGGTTGGGGATTCACATAAGTCATGATAACAATCTGTGAAGATTGTTCTTCCAGGAACCGGGGCTTCTGGTGTATTTGCGTAAGTAGAGGCAGGGAGAGAGATGGGGTCTGGGAGACCATGGTGAGCAGTCAGCTGTCAGCCCAGCAGGGCTTGCTCAAGCCTCCAGTGTGAGACCAGCACCAGCTGCTGGCATGGGAGACGTCCTCCAACATCGGGAGCTCTGTATGTGCATTTTGTGGGGACAGGGTGTGGGGTGGGGGAGAGAGAGGCGGCCTTGTTGTCTCAGAGCCCCTCTGTCTTACTACCCCTTGCCTTCATCTCTCTTGTTGTAAGCCCGGCCCAAGAGATCAGAGCCACGTGGGGGCGGGGGGTTCCTTTGCGCCTATTAATGCCCACCTGAGTTTTACTGAACTGGCCTGGGTTGTCCAGAGCAGCTGCCCCTTTTGTCAAGAAGCTAAGACACCCATCATGGGAGAAATGAAGAAGGCCCACTCTTGCCAGAAGGCCTGGCCTTGGGAGTCTGGCTGGGGGAGGAGACCATCTGGAGAGGCTCCTCTTTATTGTAGGAAGGACCTCCCTCCCCTACACACACACAACAAAGAGTTTGTCTGTTCTTTCCACAAACAACATTGAGTACTCAGTGCATGCCAGCCACTGGGTACATATAGGGGAGCAAAACAAACATGCCCCCTGTCCTCGGAGGGTTCATAGCTGCACAGGGGAGACAGACAGCAAACAAATAACAAAGAAAATATGCTGTTATAAACTCTGTTAAAGGTTATGGGGAAATGATTCGGTTCACCTCTCTACATTCCAGCAAATAATGCAGGAGGATTGCGTGATCATGGAGGTCCTCTCTGAGGAGGTGATGATTAGGTTGAGAACTGACAGATGAATATGAGTCTTCCAGGTGAAGGGTCAAGGGCAGGGTGTTCCAGGCAGATGGAACAGCAGTGTGGGAAGACCTGGAGGTAGGAAAGATCCTGCCTTGAACTGAGTGGTTGGATCATAAAAGCAAAGGGAAGAGGAGGGTAGGGAGAAGCCAGCTAACACCATCCTTGTCAGCTCTGCTCTAAAGAGTCAATTTTGTTCCATGTGCATTCTGTGGGGACATTACAGAGTTGTATGCAGGGCAATGGCATAATTTTTTAGAATTTTGCAAGAAGAGCTCTTGGTTGCTGTGATTGGAAGCTAGAGATGATAATGGTTTGTCCTCTTGTCACTGCTGAGGATGTCCTGCTGAGGTTTGTGCTGCGGGCTCACTGGTCCAGGCTTCTGTGGGTGTCCACAGAAGGACACCCTCTTCTTTGGAGATTTTAATACCTGTACGGAGGTGCACAGGCTCATCTTGTCTTAGTGGATGGTCTGCCCCTCCCTGGGGATATGGTGGTCAGGATGTGGCCAGCAGATAGAAACCACACCAGGGATCAGAAAGACAGAAATCTACAGTCTATAAAGACTTGTCAGCTAGGGATCTATAAAAACAGATCCAGAGGGCCCCCAGAGTCAGTGACTGCAGGAAGCATCTACCCCCCCATCTCTAAGACTGACGGGACAAGGGAAAGATGTTGCAATGATGAAAACTTAGCCGTTCCTGAGGTTCCTGAAGAACCTCCTCCAAGAGGGCTCACTGGCCGGCTGGTGCCAGTTCTGAGCTCAGAGGAGGACCCGTGAGGAGCTCAGATGGGGAGGGGCCCCAGCTCAGCCCACACGGGCATCCGCAGGGGTGAAGCGAAGCTATCAGCAAATGTGGAGAAAGCTGTGAGCTGGGTTCACCTGGGGATACAGGAAGAACCTGCCAAGGGGAATGCGGTGATGCTCAGAGGATTCTTATGGAAACAGGAAGGAGCAAGTCCTTTCCCTCCTCCTGGCTTGCCGCTTCCCACAAGTGTCCCCTTCACAGAGTCTGGGGCTGCGGGCAAAGCCACAGAGAGTACCCAGCACCTCATCTCCAGCGTCACAAAGCTGGGAGTGGGGGGACCAGGGATTAATAACCACATGGGGACATGCTAGAGCTCTGCTTCCAGCCCCTCTTTTCTTTTCTTTTTCATTTTGGTTTGTATTATCATTTAATTATCAGAGTGCACCATTATTTCTAATGGGAAGTCATCTCATTGTCACCTCATCTGATGGTGGGGACAGAGGTGCACACCAGCGAAGTCTGGTGCCTTGGGGAAAGAAGGGACAGAGGAAGTAGTGGAATGTGGTGAGAGTTCACCCTGAATGGTTTTAACCCTTGGCCGTGGCCGCAGTGTGTTCGTACTGGCATTAAAGGAAGAGTGATAAGTAGCACCGCAGAAGAATCGACAAAAGGGGCAACTGTAAGTCCATTACACAGGAGAAAAAACGGAGGCTCCAAGAATCCCCTTTGAGTCAGAAAACGCCATCTGTCTGCCTGCCTAGCTCAGGTTGTACACCACAGACCGGTGACTAGAACTTGTCATTTCTTCAGGTTATCATCCTATCAAACAGGGGTAATGACATCGGCCTTCCAGGGTGGTGGTGAGGGTTAACTGGCTTCATATAATACGTAGAAGCATGAAGTCATTTGGGGAGACAGATGCTGGGCATAGTCCCACTCCCACTCACCAGCCTTGGAACTTGTAGTTCAAATCAGTGTCTCTTCAGAGCCATAAAGCAGTCCATGCCATTGGATCTGGGGGTGGGAGGGTGCTGGTATTCTCATCTTGAAACCAAGAATGCAAAATCCTTGAATGTCACTGTCTCAGTGAATATTAATAATGAGGATAATGATAATAATGGTAATATGCTTCCACCTAATGAGTGCTGTGTATGTGCCAGGTATTCTATATTTATTATTTTGCTTTGGACTATAGACGGGTTATCATTAATATCTTAGACAAATGAAAGCCTATTGCATCAGTTTTTTAAAAAGATTTTATTTATTATTTTTAGAGAGGGGAAGGGAGGAAAGCAGAGAGGGAGAGAAACATCAATGTATGGTTGCCCTTCACCTACCTCCAGCTACAGACCTGGCCGGAGACCTGGCTTGCAACCTGGTTATGTGCCCTGGCTGGGGAATTGAACCAGCGACTTTTGGGTTCACAGGCTGGCACCTTTCCACTGAGCCACCAGCAGGGCTCATTGTTTTTTAAAGTAACCGAACAATGTGAAAATTACCACATTTGAGTCTTTTAAAAATAAAAATTATTTTTGGAAAAAAAAAAACAAAAACCTTAATAGATGGGTTGAAGCAAAATGGATTGGGAAGTTAGTGAACCAGAAAATCAAGCTACAGAATTCTCCCAGAATGCAGAGCCAAATAATAAATAGATGGAAAGTCTGAACAAAGTATCAAGAGACATGAGGGACAGGCACAAAAGTTCCACTGTCTGCTTGATGTGAGCTACTGAATGAGAGAAGAGAACAGAGGAAGGAGAGGCAATAATTGAAGACATTTCCTTGGAACTAAAGAAATACACACATTCTTATATGGAGGGGACCTAGTTACTTTCTGTTAGTTACAGAAAGGATATATGGGGACCTACATCTAAGTACATCATGATGAAAATTCAGGACTTTGAGGACAAGAAGGAAATCCAGAATAGTTCCAAAGTGGAAAAAAAAAAAAAAAAAAGAAATCCAGGATGGAATGAGAAGATTTAGATAACTTTGTAAGCTAGACAACAGAATGCTACCTTCAAAGTTCTCTGGTGAAATACTTGTGAATTTAGGATTTTTTACCCAACCAAGCTATCAAGCAAATGTGAGGGCATCATGAAGATATTTTAAAACACAAACGGACTAAAAAAGTTTACAACCCTCGGTCCGTATAGAATAGCATCTCTCATCAGGGTACTTACCTATTGGTGTTTTGGGTGAACATTTCTTTATTATGTAAGGCTGATCCGCACACCACAGGTTGCTTAGTGTCCTTCACCACTGTCCACTAAATGCCAGCAGCATTCTTCCTCATTCACTGTGACAATACAAAATGCCCCACATTGGGGATGGGTGTGGTATCTCCAAGGTCTGTCCCAAAAGTATTGAGCCAATGTCAATATAATTAAAACAGTTTGCACAGCCCATACTTCTAGGACTTTTGGGAATGGCCTCTGGTTGCAAACTGGCACAGAAGATAGATTCCAATAGAGAGCAAATGAATCCAGGAAGAGAATGCGAGGTATAAGAAGCATAGGTAAGCAAGGGAACCAGTGGTTTATTTTTAAACCTAATACCTTTTCTTATAATAATTAACTAAAACCTGAGAGGATAACCTAGACAGAAAGGCTTGAAGTCTGGAAAGGGGGAAGGAGAGAGAAGCAAACGCTCACTAAGGTTCCTATTTTATTTAGTAAGAAAATACAGATATTAACTCTAGATATTGATTAAGAGTATGCTTAACTAGGTGCCAGAAATATAAGTATAATGGGAACAAAATATATATGTTCCAAGTCATTAGAAGACAAATTGGGAACAAATAAAATGCTATTAACCAGCCAAGAAGCAGGAATGAAAAAGAAACATGAAAATAGCAGCGCCGATAGAAAGTGCATGGTAAATTGGTAGAAATGTATGAATACATCGATAATCATAATAAATTGAATATATTCACTGTTAAAGGTAGAGACTTAAATTTAATTGAAAAAAAGAAGAAGTCAAAGCGTATGCTATTTTGTGAGAGACAGCAAAGCCCTGGCTCAGTTGGTTGGAGCATTGTCCTGTACACCAAAAAGGTCACGGGTTTGATTCCTGGTCAGGGCACATGCCTAGACTGTGGGTTCAATCCCCCTTTGGGCGCTGAGGGTGGAACAACAGATAACTGTTTCTTTCTCGCATCTCTGGCTCTCCCCCCATCTCTCTTTCTCTTCCTCCCCCTCTCTCAAATCAATAAACATATCCTCAGGTGAGGATTAAAATAATAAAAACAGCAAACCTGGAGTAATGCAGGTCGAAAACTACCGAAAAAGGGAAAAATACACCAGGCAAATGCCAGCCAAAGGAAAGCAAGTGATACAACCAATTGTAGCAACAGGCAAAAACAGGATCTCAAGGCAAAAATAATCCGTATTATTTGAAAAGACAAAAAATATATATATTGATAAAATATTCAACCTACCAATAAGCTTAGCTTTTATGCTTGCATGTGTCTAGTAACATAGGTTGGAGATATGTTATACTAAAACTGATACAATTGTGGGAGGAAAACAACCAATCCACCACTTTATGGGAAACTTGAATATACCTGTTAGGAATCTACAGAACCAGTAGGGGAAAAAAATCAGCTAAGAAGCCTGGAACATTTGAATACCATGATTAACAAGCTTTATTGAACGGATTTATATGAAGATAAATGTTTGCCCTTTTCAAATACACATGGTAACTTTGCAAAAATCATCCTTACTTGAAACAATAGTTATTTCTTTTACCCTTTCCCCTTTTCATATTTCTTCTGCTCTCATATTTCCCCCTCCCCCACCCTACTTGCCATTTTTCTACCTGTCTCATCTGCTTCTCCTTCTTCCAGGTAACCTTGCAGAGTGGCTATATCCTTCAATATATATACATAGCTCCTTTATTCCAATAAAATAAGATGTAAATATATACATCCCTAAGTAGATTCCTCTCCCTATCATTTCTCTGCATTTTTCAGAGATGGAAGACGGAAGTCCCCTCAAGTCAGTACATAGGCCTAAAAGGTATTCTTTGTTAATGGCTTCAGAGCATGTCATGGTATATGTGTAATAGAATTTATTCAACTATTCTACTACCTATGGGTATAGCACTTGGTTTTTTGGGGTTTATTACAACCATCATCACTGTCGATATGAACATCCACATCTACATATATTCCAGTGCTTTTATTTCTATGGGCCAGATTCTCAGGCATGGGGTTGCCAGGTCAAAGAATACATGGAGTTGCTTAATTTGCTATATGTTGCCAGATTGCTCTCCAACAAGATCAGAACCACTGTGAAGTGGTGAAGGCAGGTCCCTTTCCAGCCTGTAGCAGGTGTGACCAGGCTCCCAATGTGCTACTCTGATTCGAAAGAAATGATCTTTTATTGTTATTTAATTTGCATTTCCCCACCTCCTAGGGAAGCTGAACATCTTTTGAGGTTTATTTGGATTTGCTCTTCTTTGAACAGTCTAGTGATAGCTTCGGACCATTTTGGTTCTGATAACTAATTTGCAAAAGCTCTTTGTATATGTAGATATTAACCCCTTACCTGCCATCTGCATGGCAAATGGACAGAAAGACAGAAAGATCTCATTAGGTGCTAGGAAGGCTCAGTGTTGTATGTTTTCTTCTAAGATCTTAAAGAGGTTTTTTTTTTTTTTTTAAGTTTTTCGGTTTAAGACTTTGATTCAGTTGGAACTTAGTTTTGTCTAAATAACATAAAGTAAGGTTCTGATTTTATTTCTTCTATCTCTAGACTATGCAATAAGGTAGCCTCTAGCGATGTGTGGCTATTGAGCACTTGAAATACTTGGAACTGAAAAGCGTTGTAAGTTTAAAACATCTTCCAGATTTCTAAGACAGAACAAAGAAAGGTAAAATGCCTCATTAATAACTTTCATATTGGTTACATGTTGAAACCCAAATATTTTAGATATATTGAATTAAACAACACATTAAAATCAACTTCATATTTCACATATTTCTTTTATATTCCCTTTAAGGAAGCTACGAGAAACACTGAATTACCCACACAGCTTGTGTTATATTCCTATTGCCGATCATCAGTTGTGCTGGAACTATTTCTTAAACACGTTGTTCTCTCTCACTTATCTTTTATCTACCTCATGAGGGGGTGTATCTGTTTTATTACTGAGCGCAGACATCTGTCTTAGCCTTCGTTTCCCATCATGTTTTGAGCAGCTCTTATATTTGGGGAAATGAATCAGAACTCAAACTCCCAGCCTCCCTCGCCATGGAGATTGTGTATTTGATCTTTGGGGAATGGGTGGGAAGGGAGCGACTCGGGGAATCAAGTTCTGCATGGAGCTTACATGTCCCAAGGCCCAGTGGCACAGGCAGCGGGCTTTGACGTGGGCAGTCGCTGCAGCGGTTTCAAGGCCAAGGTCCTGGCATCGGGGCGAAGGTGACAGATGTGGCAGTTCTCTCATCGGGCAGCACTGGGTGTGGCTTGGAGCATTGATGAACCTTGAGTCTGGCTTTTCAGCCCTCACAGCAATATCATGAGCTGCTCAGTATCTCTTTTTCCCTACTTTTTTCTTTTTCTAGTTTACTCTCTTGTTCTTTTTCTGATTCTCCAAAAGAGTGTTGGCTCAGCCTGGGTCCCCGGAAAACACAGCCTGTGGCAGAAGCTGACATGCTAATGCTTCAGAGAAAGTGCAGCCTCAGAGGCAGTGGGCTGAGGAAACGGGGGTGGGGGGGTGGGGGGGCAGCAGCAGAGGGTGGTGACTGAGGAGCCCACCGGTTCCTGGGACTCACACTGCACCTCCAGAGAGGCCAGTGGTTCCCACTCTGCCTAGGAACACCCCTCCTGAGGGGAAGATGAGGGCAATTCACTGGCTCCTGCCTCTCCTCCACGGCCTGTGGTTCAAAGTCAGCCCCACAGGGCCTACACCTGGGCACCTTCCGGCTGCATTACCCCCGTCTCCAGACCCGGCTGAGGAAGCCAGACCTTCCCGGCTCCTCTCCTGAGCATTTAGTGGTTTGTCCGTTGAAGTCAGGGCTCCCAGGGGGCTCCTCCACCTGCAGGGTAGTCAGTGAGGAGGCAGCGGCCTGACCTCAGCCCCGGGAATGGCTGGCTGTTGCTCCTACAGCCCGCCCACCAGGAGGTCCAGCAAAGACTCATCCCAAGATTTGAAAGGTTCACTGAATTCCAAACAAGAGTTATAAAATATAATACTCACCTTTAAGGCATGTTTTGGAAAAGGAATGGCACTCCAAGTATAAATATGAAGCTTTGCATCTTCCAGAGAGGGAAAATACTTATCTTACAAAAACAAACAAGGAGGCTGGCTTTGGCCTTCTTATCTGTAAAACTGGAAGCAAACAATGAATTGTCATCTGCAACAACGGAAGTAAATGATGAACAAAATAAGAAATCCTGAGGGAGACACTAGTAATACAGGACTATAAGTACTGAAGGATCTCAATCTAGTATTTGGGGAGATGGGGAATGAAAGCACTTAAATCTCTCTGGGCCCTGACTGGTGTGGCTTAATCAGTTGGGTGTCGTCCCACAAAGGAAAAGGCCGCTGGTCTGATTCCTGGCCAGGGCCCCTGCCTGGGATGCGGGTCCAGTCCTCAGTTGGGGACATGTGTGAGAGGCAACTGATCGATGTTTCTCTCACACATCAAGTTTCTCTCTTTCTCCCTCCCTTTCCCCTTTTCTAAAAATAAATAAAACCTTTAAAAAATAAAAAATTAATCTCTTTGGGGGCGGGGAACACAGAGATATAAAATGATTGTAAATGGGTCACCTTAATGTGGAGAAATAGACGGTACTTTTATATAGTGGCAGATGATATCATTGTGAGTATGTATGTTATTCAGAATGTTAAAAAGGAAAGGTAACCACCCGCTATTCCATAAAACACCAACATCCAAAAGAAAAAAAAAAAAGGTAATAAATGTCTATGTTATCAAACCATCAAAAACAAGGAAAAAGAAGAGTGAGAAATAACAAAGAAAAGTAAGTAATAAGCCTGGGTTAAAATAGAAGGAATAAACTAAAGTATATCCATTTAATACTAATCTCAAATAGGCTGAATTGTCCTAATAAAACCCAAAGTCGGCTCAGTAGGATTAAAGAACCAGATCCGGCCCTGGCTGGTAGCACAGTGGATAAGGCGCCGGCCTGTGAACCCAAAGGTCCCAGGTTCGATTCCCCAGCCAGGGCACATAACAAGGTTGCAAACCAGGTCTCCAGTCAGGTCTGTGGCTGGAGGCAGGTGAAAAGCAACCATACATTGATGTCTCTCTTCCTCTCTGCCTCTCTCCCTTCCCCTCTTTCTAAAAATGATGAAATAAAATTAAAAAAAAAAAAAGAACCAGATTCGCGTATGTGTTATTGTTTGGAATACTGCATTGGTAAGAGTTACGTGCAACAGAAACCTGAATCCGTGGTTTAAACACACAATAAATTCAACCCCCGGGGAGTGGGGCCGGGGAGGTGGAGGCGGAAGGAACCTTGACTTGGGAGGGTGAACAGTATACAGATGATGGGTGTGAAATTGTGCACCTGAAACCTGTATAACTCTGTTAACCAGTGTCACCCCATCAATTCAACGAAAGCGGGGGGAACACATAAGACATTTATTTTTTCGTGTGTAATAAGAGGGAGGGAGGGAGGTGGGGCAGAGCTGGGGCAGCTGCCCCAAGAAGTCCTGCACTCTGCTGTCCCTCCTGGATTCCCTTCACCCTCAGCACCTCTGCTGGACACAGTCGCTTACGTGGTGGTGTGACCCCAACCCTCACCCGAAGGGATCTGAGCCCTCCCTGGTCATCATGCCGTTCTTAGTACGTGGCCAAATGCTGCACATGTCTGCTTGCCATCAAAATCTGACAACTCATCCATACACCAAGCTCAGGATTCGTCCTCCTCCGTCACCTGGTCATGAGGGACCTGCTCTCACCCCACTCAGCCGTAGGTGGAAGCAGGCGGGTAAAAGGGGGGTCCAGGTTGCTTGCTGACGCATCTTCCTCCTGCCCCGTGGACCTCTCCTGTTCAGTTCCAGATGTAGCACCTCCATCCTGGCTGCTGCTGGGACCACCCGATGCTACGAGTTGATTGATTGCACGGAATCCAGCTCACTGTGGATTGGTGTGACTGCAGGGTCTCCTGCTCTCCCATGGTCAGGCGCTCCACCCCTCCCTGGACCAAGCATCTCACAGACAGGGGTGCACTTCTCCCCTGCGGATCGCATGGCCTGACTCCAGGACCACAGAGATCTTAGCTGTGGTTTTCCCACTGAGGCTGGACCAACACCCACTTCGCATCTTACCTCTAACCCAGGGCCTGCCAACCTTGGGGCCACTTCAACCTGCTGCTGTGCTCCATGTGCTCTGGGTCCCCTCCAAGATGGAAGCCTTCCTCCCATCCAGGATGTGGGTCTGCGCGGTGTTCTCAGGTTTGGAATACGCTGCCTCCAGAATCCAAAGAAGTGGACCCAGTATCCTGCTTTCCTTTTTATGGCGGGAGATGGAATGTGAGTTTCCCCTTCCTCCAAAGGGGATGATCCAGCAAGCTTCCTTAAAATGTTACTTATTTGGAAGATTCTTCATCTTTAAAAAAAAAAAAGAAATTATTCATTATTTTTAGAGAGAGAGGAAGGTCAGGAAGGGAGGAAGAAAGGGTGAGAAACATTAATGTATGTTTGCCTTTCTCCTGCCTCCAGCTGGGGACCTGGCTGGAGACCTGGCTGGAGACCTGGCTTTGTGCCCTGGCTGGGAATCGAACCAGCGACCCTTGGGGTCACCGGCTGGTGCCAATCCACTAAGCGGCACCAGCCAGGGCCAGTGTTTGGATCCTGTGCCAATAGTTCCCCAGCATATGCTTATCTATCGTGGTCTTCTGGAGTCCTAGGGAGCCAGCCTCTTGTTCCCTCCCCACCTCGGGAATCCTAAAATTGAGCTGAAAACAGAGCGAGGGATTGTGACTCCGTGAGGAGTTAACTTGTGAAACCCTTGTGGTGTCGCATAGACAAGGGGTCACACATTGCTCTATATAATATGCACAGCAAAAAAGGTTAGAGGAAAATGCAGCAGACTGTTAGCTATCCTCACATCCCCGTGGTAAGTAAGGCAATTTGGGGGATGGTTTTATTTTTCTTCTTTGTACTTCTCTGCATTTCTGTACAATCGTGGCTGCATTCTGCCATGCCAGAGATCACGTGTGCATATGCCTGTTTTCTCTTCTCTGGAGAGAGGTTGCAGAAACTCGCCTTGGAAGTGGCTGTCACCCCCTACACTCCAAAGGGTAGGTGTAAGTATCTGACATCACTTAAGACGCCTCCCCGGATAGACTCCTTTTGAATCAAGGTGGCCTCTCCCTGAGGCATGGGAAAGGAGGCCCCATTGCCTGGGGAAAGAGACTTTAACCAGCTGTTTGTTATAAAGAGGAACATATACTTGCTAAACAACCCCATTCATCTTACTCCTAGGTATTTACTCAAGAGAAAGGAAAACTCATGTCCAAACAAAGACTTGTACGTGAACATGCATAGCAGCTTTACCCATGACCGCCTCGAACTGAACACAACCCAAATACCCGTAAACATGTGAATGAGTGAACAAATTGTGGTATATCCTTATAATGGAATACCACGCAGCAGCAAAAAGGGATGAACTATTAGTATATTTAACATGGATGAATCTCACCATGATCACTCTGAGTGAAAGAAGTCAGAAAAGACAGTATGCAGTGTTTGGGTCCATTTACATAATCGTCTCTAAAAATTGCGCACTAATCTTGGCGACTCAGAGCAGATGAGTGGTTGGTTGGGGTCGAAGGGGCAGTAACTAGGAGGGAGGGAGTACAGAGGAGCACAGAGAAACCTGTGGGGGGAGTTGGAGTTGAACACTGGAGTTTAAGTTTATTCTAAATTATTACACCCCTCCCCCCCACACACACAAGGAGACTTTTTAGTTAATTTTTTTTCCTAATTGTTTCCGTCCCCATTAAAGTTTAGTACCACAGATAGACTATAAATCTTTTATGTGCTGTGGTACTTTGGGGGCCACAAACTACTGTAATAGCTGAGGTTTTTTTCAGGCCCCCAGCACTATTTCCACCCCCCTGGGTGGAATGTTGCCTCCATTGAGAATGCATGCCTGTTCCATAAGAAAACACATTAACGCGGGCAAGGAAGTAGCGGTATTATAATTAAAATGATCCGACTCTTTGACGTACATAACTGTGAAAAATGTTTCCCCAGCACTATGCGTTAATATGGGTTAATGAAGATGGGTGGCTGAAATGCCGAGAGGACTTGGAAAGCGGACAGCTTTCGGAGCAGGGAAGGGGTGGAATCTTTCGTGTGCAGCTACTGCCCTCTGCTGGCCATTTGGGGAACCTACCTCAGTAAATTAAACACAGCCCCTTCGTTTAGCGCGTTCTCCCGCACCTGTAACGAGCCATCGAGGAGCACTAGGTAGGCTTGGGTTTGAGGTTCCCCAGCGTGGAACAACGGAGTCAAAACCACACAGTGATAAACGGCAAAGCTGGCATTCACAGTCAGATGTGTCCAAAACCAAAGTCCATTCTCTCCTCTAGAGGTCAAGGTTGATTCACTCACCTATAGATCTCCAGTTGCTCTAGCATTGTTTGTTGAAAAGTCTATTCTTCCTCCATTGATTTGCTTTTGAACCTTTGTAAAAAAATAAATTGGGCATATTTGTGTGTGTTTATTTCTGGGTTCCCTATTATGTTCCATTGATCATGCGTCTATCCATCAATACCACACAGTCTTGTTTATTGTAGTTTTATAATAAATCTTCAAATCAACAAACTGATCCATTCTAGTCGTTTTCAAAATTGCTTTAGCTTTTCTAATTTCTTTTTCTTTCCATATACACTTTAATATTTTTGCCTAATTTACAAAAGAATTCATGCAGAAAATTGATAGGACTTGCATTAAATCTATATATCAGTAGGGAGAATTGACATCTTCACTGAATTTTCTAATCCATGAACAAGGGTGTGTATCCATTTATTTAGGTCTTCTTTGGCATTTTGTAGTTTTCAGCATGAAAGTACTGTACATGTTTTGTTAAATTTACATCTAACTATGTAATTTTTGAGCAACTTATAAAATGGTATTGTATTTAATTTTGGTGCCTATTTGGTCACTGCTGTCATATAGATATACAATTGAATTTTCCATGTTTACCTTTTATCCTTTGACCTTGTTGAGTTCATGTTAGTTCTTGGAGGTTTTTCTGTTTTGTTTTATTTTGTAGATTCTTTGGGAATTTTCTACTTAGACCAGTCATCATATCATCTGCAAACAAGACAATTTTATGCCTTTTCTGATGTGTGTGCCTTTGCCTTATTTTCTAACCTTATTGCACCTGTTAGAACTTCCACCACCATGTTGCATGAGAGTGGTGACAACAGATATTCTTGCCTTGTTCCCAATCTTTGGGGAGAAGCATTCAGTCTTTCACCATGAGACATAATATTAGCTGTAGGTTTTTACAGATGTTCTTTATCAAGTCCTCCTCTATTCCTATTTTTTAAAGAGCTTTTGTCATGAATTTCAAATACTTTGTTCAAATTATTTCATTGGTTGATATGGTCATGTGATAGCAACCAAAGATCCTTTCTTCTTAAGTTTGTTAATATGGTAGACTACATTGATTGACCTCAAATAATGAACCAGCCTTGAATCCTTGCAACAAACCCCATGGTATATAATTCTTTTTATATAGTCACATGTCTTTTCATATATTTGTTACTATTTTGTTAAGCACTTGTATATCTATATTCATGAAGAATATTGGTCTGTATTTTTCTTTTTTTGTACTGTGTTTAAAAATATTTTTGGCTTTTGGTATCAGTGACCACTATGAATTGGAAAGGGTTTTTGTTTGGTTTTCAACAGAAAAGTGTGTAGAATTGGTGTTATTTTTTCTTTAAACATTTATTAGAATTCTACAGTGAAAGCTGAGACTGGAGATTTCCTTTGTGGGCCTTTTAAATTAGTAGACTGTGATAAGTCTTGAGATACAACATTTAAAAAGTTATACAAAGAGATATATTAAAAAACAGTATATGTAAATAAAAAATGGAATTCTAAACATTTTCAACTAATCTGCAGGAAGGTTAGATAAAGAAAACAAAGACATTTTAAAAATGATAACAGAAATGAACAAAAAAAAGAAATGGAAGACTTAAAATCTAACATGGAAATATTTACACTAAATATAAATGGTCTAAGTACACCAATTAAAAGACAGAGATGGACAATGTCTATTAAAAAACATTACCCCACTATATATTGTCAATAAGAAACTCAGTTTAGCCTTGACTGGTGGCATAGTGGATAAGGCACCAGCCTTTGAACCCTAAGGTTGCTGGTTTGATTCCCCAACCAGGGCACATAACCAGGTTGCAAGCCAGGTCTCCAGCCAGGTCTGTAGCTAGAGGCAGGTGAAAGACAACCACACATTGCTGTCTCTTTCCCTCTCTGCCCCTCCCTTTCCCTCTCTCTAAAAATAATAAATAAAATCTGTAAAAAAATACTTAGTTTAAATAAATTTATATAAGCAGGTTAAAAGTAAAAGAATGGAAAATATAAACCAAAAGAACAAGAAGAAAAACAGGAAGAAAAGTAGGTAAAAAAGGACCTCTGCAGAACCAATGTTGGAGCCAGAGAGATCTGGGTTCAATGTTATGATCTGCTACTTGGCTTCTCTACAATTGTAGTAATTTCAAGGAATATGTATAAGCCTTGTTTCCCTCATCTTTAAAATGGGCATGGAAAGAGAACTTACCGCATAGGCCTGTTTTAAAGAATAAATGTTGATCTGGCATCCTTGCTCCATTGTTTGCTGTATGACAAAGTCCTTACTACAGCAACAACAACTACTACAAAAGGTTCTTTGTTAAGTTCTTTAAATTAAACATCTCAATGAACCCTAACACACTACACAATATTACCATCCTTATTTTAAAAATAAGAACACACATTTTTTTATAAATAAAAAATAAGAAAATTGATGCTCAGAAGAGTGAGGTAAGTCCTCCAACGTAAAAAAAAAAGTGTCTGGTTTAAGTGCTGGGATTAGATCCAAGAACAACTTCCCTTCAGATTTCATGCTTTTCCAATATATCACATTGTCTATAACCTAGATGCGTACTTTAACCAACTTTGAATCCTTCAGAGTTTTTGGCCCAGTGAAATGCCCTTCATCACCCCAGGGAATAAATATTGAATTAAAATAGATGCCTGCCTTCTAGTCCTGGGATTTCCTTGTATTTCTTTGGCATTTGCGTTCAGGCTGCATTCCTGCCGCTTCAGCATGGCTCCTGGACTCTCCAATCTGTTTGTGTTATTGGTGGCCCTGTCAGAGAGGAAGGTAACAGACCATTATAGGACTTAGAGATGGGCCCTGATCTGGAATGGAATTCATCACCAATTGGTTATGGACCGAGAGAATAAGGATGTTAGTTACAGTAACTGCAAGAGCATCTGGGGCAGACCGGGCGGGAGGGAGAGAGAGATCTGGGACACGTTACCCTTACTGCGATGCATACAGGCAGAGGTGGAGGTTTCAGCTGGAGCTCAGGAGGGAGACGTGGGATTCCAACACATTTTCAGAAGTCAGGGCTGGCTCAGGGGCAGCTGAGGCCAGCTGCAGAGGGAACTTGCTCACGAAGAACACGGAGACCGAGGACACAGAGCTCGGGGGACGGCAGTGCAGGAGAGGGGACCCTGGTGACTAACAAGGAACAGGAACGGGGAGTTAGTTGTATCTGCAGCATCTAGAGCAGTTCTGAGCTCCAGCGGTGCTCAATGGTAGCTGCCCAATAAATGAAGGGTCCCTCGGAAACCAGGGGTGGTGACAATTTCAAGAACAAGCGACACTCCTCACTTGGTACAACGGGCTGGGCACATACACACATTTATCTTCTCTTCCTCCAAAACGACAGCAGAGAGAAACATAAAGACACCACTGTGTTGATCAGACAGAGGAGCATTGGGAAAGAATGTCAGCAAGCGAGAAATGCTGACAAGGCTCTGAAGACAGAGAGGAGGGGGGAGGGAGAGGGAGCTCCCTCAGTTGCAGAAGAGGGAGACAGAGTAACAGGACTGCCACCTCCCCGCACAGGGGTGACCTGAGGGTGAACACTCAGGAGGTAGGGTCTCTATGAAAAGCAGGGAACTGCCTCCAGGGATCTTCATGAATTTTGCAGCCCAAGAAATAAGCAGAGTACTATGCTCATTACTCTGATACTGTCCCAGCTCTCTAAATTGATATAACGAGGTTCTTACCTTTCTGTTTACACAGGAAAAATCAAAGGAGGAAACGCAACAATCTGAAAAATAAGCCTCCAGAATTGACTTGTTAGCTGTTAAACAAAGTCAATGTCAATAAAAAGCAACAGCCTAAAAGGTAAGGACCAAAACAAATACACTGAAAATAATGAACACAAACTGAATTTCAATATTGAAGAGAATCACTTAAAAAAAAAAAAAAAAGATTTTATTCATTATTTGTAGAGAGAAGAGCAGGGAGGGAGAAAGAGAGGGAGAGAGACATCAATGTATGGTGGCCTTTCACCTGCCTCCAGCTAAGGACCTGGCTGGAGTCCTGGCTTGCAACCTGGTTATGTGCCCTGGCTGGGAATTGAACCAGCGACCTTTGGGTGGCCAATCCACTGAGCCACACTAGGCAGGGCAAGAATCACTTTTAAGAATTCAGACTGGAGTGCCTAGATTGATGTAAGAATTTTACTTCCAAAAAGCGAGTAAAGTTAGCTATGACAAAAGTCCATAGACACTAAATATTTTGCTGCTGACTTAGGAAAACAGAAAAACAAACCTCTCAGGAGAAGACTTGGAAACAAAATTGT
This sequence comes from Noctilio leporinus, assembly GCA_004026585.1. Taxonomy (NCBI): domain Eukaryota; kingdom Metazoa; phylum Chordata; class Mammalia; order Chiroptera; family Noctilionidae; genus Noctilio; species Noctilio leporinus. The sequence continues at coordinate 321,112 of PVIW01001009.1, read as the reverse complement.
AAAGGTGACAAATGAGTGCATCTCTCAACACATAGAACAAAGCCATAGAAAAACAGAAATGATGAAAGAAAAGTAAAAAAAAAAAAAAAGGAAAGAAAGAAAAGAGGCACTAGGAGTCTAAATGGGATTTCCGGGTGGTAAGAACAGAGGTTGGAGGGAAGGGAGAAAAATCACAGATGCAACTGAAAACCTTCCAGGGTCCATGAGTCTTCATCCTAACAGGCCCCGGTGAACTGCCACGCTGCCTGACAAAGGACCGAATAACCACATACTGCCTAATGAAATATCCAAAGCTCGAGGATAAAGAATAACCTACAAAAAGGAAAAAATAAAACAGGTTACCTACAACAATGTGAGAATCAAGCTGCCGCATGGCCTCTCCCCAGTCTCTCCAAATGCCGGGAGATCATAGAAATGGCCTTTTTCTCTTAAGACGCTGAAGGAACAGGCTTTCAGACCCAAATCCTATCAGCAATCACTCATTCAGGTAAAGGCAGAGTGAAGGTGCATTCGGATACCGGGACTCGGAAGGCATAAAACCACACGGTCATTCTGCAAAATGCCCAGGGCCCTCTGTTAAAATAGCAGGATCTGCCCTGGCTGGTGTGGCTCCGTGGATTGGGCACCAGCCTGTGAACCAAAGGGTGGCTGGTTCAACTCCCACCCAGGGCACACGCCTGGGTTGCCGGCCAGGTCCCCGGTTGGGGGTACACGAGAGACAATTACACATTGATGTTTCTCTCTCTCTCTTCCTCCCTCCCTTAGAACCTCTCTAAAAATAACTAAATAAAATCTTTTAAAACACCCAGCAGAATCTGAGAAAGAAGACGTGACATGCAGAAATCTCGGTGGACGGAGAGAAAGGCTGAAGAACTGGTTCCTGGTAGAGCTGTGTGAAAATGGTGGAGGGATTAAGGGAAAAAAAGCCCTCAGCGATAGATAACAGTCTGGTGATCACTAGAGGGAAAGGGGAGCAGGGGAGGAGCCAAGGAAGGGTAAAGAGGGGGGATACACAGTCATAAAAGGAGACTTGGCTTGGGGTGTTGAGGTATTATGGAATTGTATACCAGAGACTTACATACTTTTATTAACTGATATCACCTCAATAAATTCAATAAAGAAAATAAATGAAAAAAAATATATACAGGGCACCCAGTGAAATTGAACGTTAGCTAAGCAACAAATACACTTAGTATACTAAGCGTTATCGCATGCAAGATATACTTTGCTTTATGTGCCTTGTGTCTTACCTGGCAACCCTACGCCTAAGAGAGCTCCCTTTTCAAGAGCTCGGGCAAAGTGGGACACAGGCAGGTGATAACTTACAACCAACAGTGGGTGGGAAGCTTGCAGTGAGTGTGGACTCGAGGTGCCTATCTGGTCAAATTTCTAATGATGCATCCTTAGAACTATTCCAGCTGCAAGTTCTTGAAAAGTTCCTTTTACCTTCTGTAAAAAGGACATAATAAAAGTGCCTACTTCATGATGCTGTCAGAATTATAGGAGCTAATCCAGCTGAGGAAGTTTACAGCGACTGGAACATAATAAGCAGTCCTAAATTGGAGGTAATGTTATAACTGACCAATTATTACTATTGTATCACTTTGTCTTCAAACATGAGACAGCAAAAATAGCCAGAAAATGGGTAATACAATTTAAAGAATTACTATCCAAGCAGCTAGAAGGTGCAATGCAACTGCTAACTAAAAGTTCTCAAAATGATATTTATTATGTGAAAAACAATGAAAAAACTGATTGTTGGGAGGAAGTGGGTGGAGTTGGAAGAGGGTATAAGAGGGATAAATGGGTATGAAAATAATATAATAAAAATGAAGAAAAATATTTTAAAAGAAGGCATTCAGTGATGTCCACAAAACTCAAGATGAGGGAGAAATATACCTTAATCAGATGATACTATAAAAATAATTCCCAGTGCCGATAGAAAACATACGTTTACATTTGTGCTAAACACATCAAAGGTAACCAGTGATAAAGAGAAAAGTTAGCCCTTTGCAAGCACTTGAAGAGGAGAAAAGTAAAATAATAATGTAGGGGAAAAGTCGGGAAGTGAATAAAGTCAAAGAAAAACTATTGACAAGAAAGTGTTGGTACTAAAAATGCAAAAGAACTCCTAGATTTCACTGGAAAAAAAAATCAGTAATAAGTAAACGGCACACCCTGGATGTGTTCATTTCCTTTGGCTCCTGGAAAAGTTCAGGGAACCATGAAGGCAGAGCTGGGGAGGAAGGAATGGAGAAAGGACCTCGTGAGAACGATGGTCCACTGCCAAGGTCCTCATGCCACTAGCCTAGAACCTGTACCTATCAGCTGACACATAGCCACACAGTGGGACAATGTCTCCGTCCCCTTAACCCTGGTCTCACCATGAGGAGCTCAGAGAAGCAGGCTTTTCACTGGGGGAGGGTAAATGTTTTTTCTTACTTCTTTCTGACAATGGATAGCCTCCTTTGATTCGATAGCAGGCAAATATATCAATAAAACAAGGCAATGTTCAACTAAGAAAGACCTGGTTAAGTCAATCATAGCATAACAAGGACAACCTGCCACACCCTTTGTCTGTTATTAAACATGTTACATTCTGAATTTTTTGATGTCTGGGATTTACTTTAAAATAACCCAGTAGAGGAAGGTGGAACGGGGGGAGTGTGTGCAAATGTGTGTGAGTGAGTGTGTGTTGGGGCAGAGAGGAATACAAATGAAATAAAATGATCCCGGGCCCTGGATGGTGGCACAGTGGCTAAGGTGCTGGCCTGTGAATCCAAGAGTCGCTGGTTCAATTCCCAGCCAGGGCACATAACCAGGTTACAAGCCAGGTCTCCAGCCAGGTCTGTAGCTGGAGGCAGGTGAAAGGCAACCATACATTGATGTTTCCCTTCCTCTCTGCCACTCTCCCTTCCTCTCTATCTGGAAATAATAAATAAAATTGAAAAAATAAATAAAATTATCCCTGTATTGAAAATGGCTGAAATTGTAACAGGTATATGGGAGGCCTTATATTACTTTATTTATGGAGTATGTTTTGACTATTTCCATTAAAACACGTAAAAGATGGTGCAACAACAAAAACCTTATCTGCTCACTTGCTTTGTTACTTATATTTTTGAGGTTAACGAATTCATAGGAACCCCTGACAACAGGCATGGATGTGCTTTAAGAAAATCTGTGTTTTAGGAGAGGGATTTGTTCCCCTTTGGTTGCAGTGTCTCCAAAGGACTTTCTATTAATAAATTTGTTTCGATTGACTCTTGACTGAGACACGGTGGAGAATACAGTGGCTTGGGATTTGCAGTCAGGGGCCCTGGCACTCCTTTTGGTTCTGCCACTTAACAAAAATGTAAACCAAAATAATAATAATCCAGGTCTAAAAACCTTAATGACACCGACAATAGTTGTATAGTGCTTACCGTGTAATGGCATTGCTCTAAGTACTTTACATACATTAGCCCGTTTATTCCTTAAAATAATGCAAGATGTAGGAACTATTATCACTCCTATTTGGTAGAGGAAATGGATGCAGGGGGCAAGTTAATGTAATATGGTAGTGTTAGGCTTTGAACCCTGGCAGTCTGGCGCCAGAAACCTCATTCTCAACCCTATGCTGATGGCTCTCTTAGGCCCAATATTATTCTTTTAAAATGAGGAGGGATTATATAACCCCCTGAAAAACCTTCCTGTGCTCTTGTGCAGGCAGGATTGGGGAGTGGGTAACATAACCCTAAATTCCAGATGTGTGCCCAGGTGCTGGGCAGCACCTGGGAACTTGACAGAAATGCACACATTTTGGGCCCTCCCCAGACCCACCATCTACTCACTGAAGCAGAGAGGCTCTGGGGCAGGACATGGCCAGCTGCTGGCTTTTAGCAAGCTCTCCGGGTGGGTCTGATGCTCGCTTGAGAAGCAGGAAAATGCGGCTGTAGACTGAGGAAACTGCCAAGGGCACAGGGCAGAGAGACACTGAAGGAAGAGTCTAGAAGCCCCAATTATGCGGTAACCTGAGGGTTCTGGACAGATACCAAGAAATCTCCAAGAGCGTCTAGAAAAGACTCAGTCCTCATAGACTCCCTGGTTTGTTCTTACGGCTCCTAGGGACATGCTCCTCTGCTAAGTGCCCTGAAGGGCCCGCTGCTGAGCAAAGCCCTATGGGACTTGGAAATAAAACTATGTGGTTTGCTCCACCCCCCACTCCCCCCCCCCCCCCCCCCCCCCCCCCCCCCCCCCCCCCCCCCCCCCCCCCCCCCCCCCCCCCCCCCCCCCGCCCCAGTTCCTTCAACCACGGGCCGTGAGACTTCACCTTCTGGTGTGGATCTTGGTTAAAATGGGATAATTAATACGGATTTTACAGGGAGTCTTTGAGAACAGATAATACACTTAGTAGAAACGAACAGTGAGAAAGGCAATCAGCACTCCCAAGGGCTTAGCGGACGTCAGAACCCATGCTGAGTGACCCACAGGTGCTAGTTTATTCAATCCTCGGATCAACCTGGAGCCCGGTTTTCCGAGTCACTTCATTTTGCAGAAGGAGACACTGAGTCTCAGAGGCTCATCATTTCGCCCATGGAAACTCCGTGGCTGGGCTAGAATTTGAGCCCTTCTGTCTTAGTTCAAACTCGGACTGTGTGAACAGCGCGCTGTCCTGCAGGCCGGCCACCTGCCCTGAGCTGGCAGGCGCGGAATAACTGGAACAAGAATTCACTCTGCTCCCCATTGCGTGTGGCGACTGAACTGGCTCATGAATGGCAGGCCAGGGCACGTGCAAATCGGGGTGCTTCAGGAAACAGTCCTTTACCACCTGGCCGCCTTTCCTCGGTGCACTGCATTCTGACCAGGAGACTCAGGTCCCCATCCCCTTCACGGAACCTGCTGGTCCGCAGCCAGGCTGCTCTGCCCCTTGGCTTTTTCTGGGGGCAAACGTGGAGCAGACCCGGGAGCAAGCGCTGTAGGGGCTCGGTCCGCATGGGATTCGCGCAGGGTTTTCATTCCGCCAGGCTGTGGGCACAGTTCTGCCCCGAACCTGACAGAGCAGCCCTCCATAACTAGGTTCTCACCTGTAATGTACACCGTTTGTGCAGGACCCGGCCACTGGGCGACACGTGTACTGGGAGCCTCCAGGGTTACGCGGTGGCAAATGGGAGGGGGGAGCACTGCCCATGCGCAGAACAGGGTCTCGGCACTGTGCTCCGCGTGATGCACCCAATTCAGGACCCCGTTTTCCATTAAGTCTCCACGCCCCTCGCCTTAGGGACTGTCATTAGAGGTCCCGCCTTATTTCTCGAGTATGGTAATTGGTTGTCCAAAATCATCTCTGCTTTTGTTGGGAGCTCCTGTTCGTCCATAACCCCCCGGGTCTGAACCTGGCTTCACCTATGACCAGTGTCACTTGAGATTCAAAGCTACCTTGAGAAGAACACATGTTACGTCAACTGCACAGATGAAAACAAAAATCTAACTCAACTACTACATAATACGGACCATCAATATAGTAACATACAGACCAGCGAGTTTTCTCCCAGGAATTCAATAATCTCCAAACTGGATTTCTGGAATGATACACCGAAACTGCGGATAAAAGGGCGAGTAGATATAAATCAAAGAAAGATTGGATCAAAGGAGCGCATTTATAATTTCCTCTCTCAGGAATGACCATGTTAGGTAATAAACACTCTTGTTAAAAATGTCCCCTAGCCCTGGCTGGTAGCACAGTGGATAAGGCGCGGGCCTGCGAACCCAAAGATCACAGGTTCGATTCCCCAGCCAGGGCATATAACCAGGTTGCAAACCAGGTCTCCAGTCAGGTCTGTGGCTGGAGGCAGGTGAAACGCAACCATACATTGATGTTTCTCTCTCTCTCTGCCTCTCTCCCTTCCCCTCTTTCTAAAAATAATGAAATAAAATCTTTATTAAAAAAATGTTCCCTAAAAGTTCAATGCGTTATTTTGATCTTTAGATTAAACATGTGGTTAATATTTTTCTTACTCCTCTTACCTTTTCACTTGGACATTTTTTAATGTACACAAAGGTTACAGGAATGATTCATTATGAACAAACACCTATAAACTGTTTAGATTCACCAGTTGTTAGTATTTTGCCACTTTTGCACACTCTGTGTGTGTATCTCACTATTGGTGAGTAAGTTGCAAACATGAACTGTCACCCCTAAAAATGGCATCTATTTCCCAAGAACAAGGGTATTCTTTTACATAACCACAACAAATTCAAGAAATTAAACACCGATATGTTATCAAATATGTAGACTGTATTAGAATTCACCCATTGTCACAATAATATCACTTATATTTTTTCTGATCCAGGGTCCAATTCAGAGTCATTCATCACAGCCTTTTATGGTACCATTTAGACTCCTTTAGTCTAGTTCTCCAGCCTTGGTCTATTTTTTTAAATCACATTGGTAATTTTAAGCGGACAGATGAGTTGCTTTAAAGAATATTCCTTTATTTGGGTTTGTCTGGATGTTTCCTCACAATTAGACTCACGTTTCACACACATTGTGTCCCTAAATCACCTGTTTCTCTTATGTCGATGATGGTGACAGGAAATAAGTCCCATTCACAGTCACTCAGTATCTAGGACAAGGTGAACAAGGGATGGGCAGTACTTACACAAAGCTACTACACTCTGTGGTGTGACATTAAAGATGTGAATGGAGACACGTACTGTTTTTCTAAATAGCAAGACAACCCTCTCGCACAAAGTTCCAATCAAAATCTCAGGAAGTTGAGTGGGTGACTTCTTCCTCTTTTTGTTTGATTTTATTTTACTTAACAGAACACATCTAAATTTCAGCCAGAAGAAGAACTACGGCAACAACCAAACCCATAGGATAACCACCAGGACTTAAAAATCAGAGTATTTCCTGTAAGACATGAATAATGTATAATGTTAATATTCAAAAGATTGCCTCTGGCTCTTTAGAAGAACAGGTACAAAGCCAAGCGTGCATAAGAATTCAGAATATAATGAAGGGGGAATTTCCAAGTGGAGGGAGGGGAGAAAGAGGTAAGCAGGAAATCTTGTTAGGAAGCTAGAGGTGATGGGTGGAGAGGAGAGTGTATCTCTTGTTCATACACATTGTAAAACATAAATTTCATCTAGACTCTTGATTGAACATTTTAACAGTAAACCACCGAGTACCTAGAGAAAACATAAAACAATTTTCTCATTTAGTCTCTGGGTAGGGATGGCCAGCTGTCAAACCATAAAAGAGATGCCTGCCAAATTTTACTATAGAAATATTTAAAACCTTACTTTCAGGGAAAAAAAAAATCAAGGAAAAAACACTTGGAAAATAGATTTGTTAAGTATGTGAAAGAACTGGTTTATTGACTTCATTTAATTATCTCTTACACATTTATAAAAAGATCACACTACCATAAAAATGATCTATGACTACGAAGGGGAAAGTAATAAAAGAAAAAATGCAAATGAGGAATAAATATGTGAAAGCAACCCATAAACTATGAATAAAAAATGCAAATGTTTTTGGCCTGTACCACTGGCAAAGATTATAAAGAAAAATGATGTCCAGGGTGGGCATAAGTTTGGGAAGTGTTCATTTTCATAAATTTCTATTTGGAATATAATTTACAAAACAATTTGGAGGCCACTCTACCAGGATTTAAAAGGAACCTTCACTGTAAGGGAGCAATTCTGTTATTAGAAATATGACCTAAGAAAATAATTTTCCAAAGATACGTGTATAAGTACATTTCTTACAGTTTATATAACAGCAACATATTATCAAAAATATAAATGTAAAAGAAAGATGAAGCAAAGAAAATAACTGTAGGACTCTATAAGGTGGGGTATTAGGTAACCATTAAAAATTATAACGCAGAGATATATTATTTGGCATGGTGGGGATTTTATAATATATTTTCAAATAATATACTCTTTACACAAGAATATAAGGCATTAATTTATTTTCTGTAAAAACCATACATGTTTCCTAAGGGCATAAAAACAAATGTAAAATCCAAATGTAAGAACCAAATTGAATCAAAACGTTTTAAAATTACTCTCATACATACCAATAGTGTACTCTATGCAAAGATTTTGTTTATAAAGACTGGGAAGAATTCAAAACCTGCATCATTAAATACTAATATCCTCCTAGGAATAGATGTATAACAGTAAAGGTATATTCTCAGGGATCATTGTTACGTCTATGGTGAAATCTATCTGCTCTAATGCTGCATTTCTTATTTCTCAACTTTAGCTCTGATGTTGTATTAACCATTCTCCACAAAATTAACTGCACGTTGCATGATGGGGTTTGTTTAATTGTCTTTGTAGTATATTATAACACCCGGTTTCCACTTCAAAGTAATTGGTCTTCATGAATTTTTAAGCCCCCTAAGAGCACTACCAATTAAATGCATATTTGAATGAGACTGGTGTAATAATTAAAATATATTAAATTTTAATAACAGTGAATGTTAAAGGAACTGCCAAAGTTACAAACTCATTCAAAATATTCTAAGGCATTAGTAACAGTGTGCTTAATTAAGAACGCTAACAATCCTGGGTTCAATTGTTAAATGGGCACATTTTAGCTCATCTGCTATGTGATTTTTTAAATTTTTAAAAGATTTTATTTATTATTTTTAGATAGAGGGGAAGGGAGAGAATCAGAGAAGGAGAGAGACATCAATGTATGGTTGCCTTTCACCTGCCTCCAGCTGCGGACCTGGCTGGAGACCTGGCTTGCAACCTGGTTATGTGCCCTGGCTGGGGAATCGAACCAGTGACCTTTGGGTTCGTAGGCTGGTGCCTTAAAATACAGTTCTTATTTAGTACTCTTTACTGCTATAAGTTCTGTGGTTCTTTACCCTTTTTGGAAATTTTAGTAAACTTGTAGTGATTTGAAAATTTGCACCTAATACTAACAATATATATGATCCTAGATAAGTCATTTACTCAGTCTACCCCAATTTCATAGGTATTTTAAGCAAGAAGTAAGATTTAGGTAACTTGCAAAATTCTCTCCACTACCTTTCAGTTATTCTACATCTTAGATGAAAATGTCTCTTTACCTTGGCCAGAATTGAGGGGAAATACCAGTCAGACATGCTTACACATATAACCATGGAGTCTGGAAAGAAGCAGCAGGACATAGAATCAGTGTGTAGTTTCAGGAGGAGCTGGTGAGGTTGAAGAGCTATTAGTCCAAGAGCAAAATTTCCAATGCCCTACAATAAAGTTCATTGTCCTGTAGAACCTGTCCCTTGCCTGTCCTTTGCCTTGGCTCACCTCTTCCCCTCTCAAGGTTTGACTACAGTTTCTGCTGTCACCCAGCATTTGATGGCCCCTGGATGTGACAATATTATCTTAGCTTTGTTCACTATCGAGGGAGACCTGCTTCAGGCTCAGCTATCTAGGACCTCATTCTTCTCGGTATTCTTTTCCTTTGCCCTAAAAGGGGTCACGTTAGGGAAGGTGCTCTCAAGGTACTCTGAGAACCATCACCTCTTCCTTCTTTTGAGCTCCTGTTCTTGTGAATCTTGGACCTGGGGCTGAGGATCAGATGAACTTGATCTGGAACCTCTAACCCGGTCCACAAACTACACCTCAGACCGGGCTATAAACTCCGGGCAGCTACTGAGAACAGAGACAGGCTAGAGAGGTAAGAAGAGCTTCAGAACCCTCACTACCTAAGCCTTGGAGATGCAATCGCTGCAGAGAAAGATTAATTCAATATTTTTTCTTCAGTTATTTGGCATGGGAATTACATCCATGTTAAGTATAAAATACTGCAGACATGGTTTCTTTATTTTAGGAGCAAATATATATTAAAAAGGTAAAATTCAGAGTAAACGATCTGTTTGAATCTCAGCAACTCCATCCACTAGCTATATGACCCTCACTTCATTCCTAGGAGCCTTACATTAGTTATAAAATAAGGATTGAAGCCCTAACCTCATGACTTGTGAAAGTTGAGATACCTAAACAAAGAGGTTTGTAATAACAATAGCAACATGGGTTGGAAGAAGAAAAGAAGGAAGGAAGGAAGGAAGGAAGGAGGAAGGAAGGAAGGAAGGAAGGAAGGAAGGAAGGAAGGAAGGAAGGAAGGAAGGAAGGAAGGAAGACTTTACAGTGTAGTACAAAGCCATGTGATGGCTGTAGAATGGCATTCAGTGACATCTCACACTTTACTTGACATAAGAAAATTCATTCAGCCCTGGCTGGGTTGCAGGCCAGGTCCCCAGTTGGGGGCATGTGAAAGGCCACCACACATTGATGTTTCTTTCTCTCTCTTTCTCCCTCCCTTCCTTCTTTGTAAAAATAACTAAATAAAATCTTAAAAAGAAAGAAAGAAAGAAAATTCATTCAGCAGAGCAAGCATATAGCAGGTTTGATCAGGGCACACATAAGAATCAACTAATAAATGCATAAATAAGCAAAACAACAAATCCATGTTCCCCTCTCTCTCCCTTCCTTTCTCTCTCAAATTAACAAATTAAAAAATGTTAAACTATTGGAGAAAATTTCTATATACAAGTACAGAGACAAAAAAGGTAATTGTTTACTCCTTAATTTTTATTAAAAAAATTTTTTTTAAAGATTTTATCCATTATTTCCAGAGAAAGGGGAAGGGAAACAGACAAAGAGGGAGAAAGACATCAATGTGTGGTTGCCTTTCACCTGCCTCCAGCTACAGACCTGGCTGGAGACTTGGCTTGCAACCTGGTTATGTGCCCTGGCTGGGAATTGAACCAATGACCTTTGTGTTTGCAGGCTGGCACCTTATCCACTGTGCCAATGAGCCAGGATAATGCTCCTTAATTTTAAACCAAAACTTAAAGAGTGATTTGTGCCATCCAAATGTAATACAAAGGAAAATGTTGGGGGTGACAAAATGCTTCTACATTTTTGTCCGAATGGCTGTAACATCTGTGACATCTGGCCTCATGGAATATCTCAGATATATTTAGAGAAAAATGACGATATGGACTTATTGAGACACAGGTGGGCTGTTAGAATTTCAGAACATGGTAATGTTTTACTTGAAAGTTACTATATTTCTGAATGGCTTAATAAAGAAATACAAACCTTTCTAGTATCTTCTACCTACACGATTTTTGACACAGATGTAGAACTTATCACACATATGCTTCTCCAACTTAAAATTCATACAGGTATTTGATACCAGAACCATTCCACCTGGATTGAATTCACTTGGCTGAAAAATAACTGAAATATATTTGAGAAATAGCTGAGAAAATGGAAATAAGATTATAAACACACTCATGAATATAGAGACATTACTGGCCTGTGGTAGCTCATATATTCATTCCTAAATTACTGAGACAAAGGAAAGATTTAAGACTCACATGCTTCAGGCCCCCTTCACTGTCTTCCTTTGGGTCCTAAAATCCAGGGCTAAAGCAAATTAAATGTTGTATACTTAGTGATGGTCCAAGATGACTCCCATCAGTCCATTATTCCAATACTCAAATCCAAATAACAGGAAAGCAAATGAAAAACAAAAACCAAAAAAACAAAACCCTTAATATAATACTAAAGAAACTTGTTCTGAAAAACTGGCATTCCAATTGGCCATCACTAGATTAGAGTAATAAGCCCCTTGTTAAAAAAACAAAAACAAAAACAAAAACCCAGAACTAATATTCTTCTTCTGTTCCTACATATTTCCATGTTTACTTGGGGCTTTCCCTAACTGTAAGCCAATTTCAGCCTCTGAATTAACTTTCGCACTTCATTGTTTAAGAAGTGAAGAAACAAAAAGCCCTCCATTATGAATTTTTGGTCACTCAAAATATCTTGATCAAAGAACTCCAGGTAGAATAATTTTCTGTTGAATTTTTCCAATTTTAAACATATTCCTTTATAAATAATTTGCTGCATCCAAAAGCACAGTGTTTTCAATACAATCAAAATGATACTCATAAATGATTTATTAATGTTTATCTTGGAGCATCTGAATATTATAGTATTAAACACACGTTTAGTTTTTTTCAATTTGTGTCATTAAATCCTTGATATTAGATATTCATGGTCATCTCTTTGAGGAGCTAGTAATCAGGCTATGATCCAATAACATCAGTCTAGTGGAAAATATTGGCCTGAAGAATGGATTTCACAGTCTAGTTTCATTACAAAGAATTGGGGATTGATATCATGTCACCTAACCTGTATGTTCCAACATTTCATCAAAAAGTAGTATCACATAGTATCATCACTCTTCTTTCCAAGCAGTGGGACAAAGGACATATTAGATTTCAAAAACCTCAGGTTGGTGGGTAGAATTCTGAGAATCAACTTCAACTTTTCCATGTTCACCAACCCCAGCGCCTGGTCTATCACTGTAACTTCTTAAGTCAGAGCTTACCTATTGGTTTGATTATTTCCATTCCTGCTGCCTCTGTCCCCGATGCCTGCCCCCTCATCTGCGCCTGGGACATTTGTAAGACTCACAGACTTCAAACTTTCTCTGAGCGGTTCCTTGATTTCATTCTCTCCAGTCCCCTTTTCCATTCTCTTTAGGAACTGTTACACCCTTTACCATATTCTAGCCCCTACCTTCATCGGTGATGCCTTCTCTTGTTCCACAGAAAGTCAGATCGTAAACTCACACAGCCTCTCACTATTTGACCTTCAACCCTCATTTTCCACCTCTTCTCCACCTTCAACGTCTCTTTATGTTTAGCTCCTCCTTTAGAGAAAGTCTTGTCCTCTTGTTTTCTACTGGAACATGTAAATATCTCACAATGATAATAAATACAGAGATGAGGAATGTGGATTGATTTCCTATCAATTTCTGACATGAGCTGTCATTTTGCCTCCTATAATAAAATGTAATTTGATTAGCAAATGCTCATTTGACACAGACTTCTGAAGTGGTCAGTTGGTTGAGAAATTAAATTCCCAGATTTCACACTCCACATATGCTCTCAGGCATGTGCTCTGCTCCCAAGGGCTCCCTCCCTTTCCTCCTAGTTTGCCTCAGAATGAGGTGTCCCTTCCTGAACAAGAAGTGAAGGGACAGAGATGTCCAACACAGGCCTGAGTGCTGCGCCCTGGGTCCAATTGTCAACCTGCATGGCTTTTCTCCTGCCACAGCACTGGGTCACCCTGGCTGGCCCTGGTATGCTGTGCACATCTGGACCTGACACCTCTCCTTCACAGCCTATGCTGGGGACAGCCACCAGCCACGCAGACTGTGGCCACCTCATCTGAGCCCAGGACTCAGATTCCAGTCTCCACCACCTCAGTCCCCACGGCTGCTGTCATATTGTCCCGCACATCGGCTTAAAACAACACACATTCTATTCATTCATTGTCTGAGGGTGCTGGAGGCTGGGACCCCGAAATGGACTTTATGGGGCTAAAATCGTAGCAGGACTGTGTGCCTTCCGGAGGCTGTAGGGAGAACTGGTCTCCTTGTCTCTTTCAGCTGAAGTCCTTGCCCCTCTCAGAAGGGCCCATTTGCGGGTCTCAGGCCCACCCCCACAATCCAGGTAATCCCCTCACCTCAGGATCCTACATTTACACCTGCGAAGGCCCTTTTGTCATGTAAAGCAAATGTTCACAGGTTCTGGGGGTTAGAAGGGGGGCCTCTTTGAGGGGTTATTATTCTACCTACCACACACTTCCGCCCCTCATTTCAGATTCAAGTGGGAAGGGTGCCAGAAGCCCCTCTGGGGTGGGCTCATGTGACCTCATGATTGGGGTATACAGCCGGCAGGAATAAAGGGAACTTGCAGCCTAATCCCTCGGAGCAGACCGGCCTGCATCCCGACTCCTTCCTGTTCCCACCACACTCAGGCTGAGCAGGGGCTGGGAACGAGAAGACCCTGCCGTGCTGGTGGGCGATCCACGTGAGCAGGCTCAGCATGCTGGGCCTGCGGCCGTGGTGGGGTTGACCTGGATGGCTGGCTGAGTTCCCGCTGTGTCCCACAGGTGGCGGAGGGAAGGCTTTTCTGGGCAGATCTGATAAGCAGAGCTGCACATCTTGCGGTGTGGGGAGAGGCCCCATTTATTTGAGAGCCCAGCTGCTGCTGCAGCGTCACCTGTGGGCTGTTTGGGGGCTCAGGAGGAGAGGGGGACCTGAAGGTTCAAGTGGGGAGGCTGTCGTGTGTTCCTGCTTTTTCCTGTGTGTGCGCTGGAGGTGAGTGGTGATTTGGGGTGGGGGTTGCAGGTTGGGGCACTTGGTCTCACATACTTCTGTCCTGAATTTTAAGGTGTGAGTTCTCTCTCGGAAGTCGGCTTTCTCCTGGGAACAGAAGCAGGAAGAGGAGAAAATGGCCCTTTCATTTCTAAGGGTAATATCGCAGGTGAATTGCTCATTTATGATTTTCTTCCTAAAACTCCATTGTACAAAGCCTCAAAATGTTTTCCTCTTTGGGGCTGAAGGGGAGACTCTGATCCCAGACTCTATCCCAGCTTCTAGGGGTTTGTTGGCACTCTCTGGCATTCCTTGGCTTGTGGGTGCACCACCCCTACTGTCGCTTGGTTTTAACACTGCGGCCTTCTCCCTCTGTCTCTTCACATAGCTGTTCCTCTGTGCATATCTGCCTCTGTGTCCAAATTGCCCCTTAAAAAGTCATATACGATTAGGGCCCACCCTAATCATTTCACTTTAACTCGGTTACTTCTGTAAAACAAACAAACAAAAAAACCTTCCCCCTATTTTCAAGTAGGGTCCATTCTAAGATACTGGCGACTAGGACTTCAATGTACCCTTTTCCAGGGACTGATATGAATCCATACAGATGGTTACAAATTCATCAAAACTTGTTATTTCTTCTGGAAGGGAGAAGTCACTCATGTTTTTCGAGTCTATGCTGATGCATATTTCTGCCTTTATTTTTTAAAGGATATCTGCACTGGGTACAGAGCTCTAGCTGTGTGGTCTCAGTTAAATACCCGGTCACCCCGTTCTCCCCTCTGGCCAGGCTACAGTCCTGGTTTCCTACCAGCCCTGTGTGACCTCCAAAAACTTGTTAGACTCAGGATCCCAACAGTTGTCCTCCCAGTTCCATTGTCGGCCTAGAGCCCACGGGAAATTTTCATATGGGTGTTCAGGGCTCTTTCCTTGCACCCTGCCCTCCTAATCCCAGCTGTGATGGGTGAAATCTCCAAAGCCCGACATCCTCTCCCTCCATCCAGCAAGGCCACTGCCCTCTGCTTGGGTTCCATGTCCCTGTGCTGTGTCTCTAGAAATGTCACCAAGGAGAATTCCAGGGCTAACATGTGCTTTATATTTTTGTCAAGGGTCACAGCTCTTAACTGGTCGCTTTCTAGTGCTTAAAAACAGTGATTTGTACATTTATCTAGCTTTTTCAGTCCTTTCACAGCGAGAGAGTAACTCGGAGCAACTACTCCATTATCACTGGAACCCCGAGTGGTTGGTACAGGTCAAGTTTACTTCAGTTTTGAAGGCAGCCCTTGTGAAAGTTAACAAGCGATTGCGTTAACTGGGGTTCTCCAGGGAGACACAATACCCACAGCATACTTACGCTCACACACACACCCACACCCACACCCACACACACTAATGGATGGCAGCTTCACCTCACTGACTCTTCAGCTGAGCACATACACCACACGGATGTTCCTTTAGCTATTATTATTGGTATTTTTTTAATGAGGATAGGCCATTTTGCCTTCCCAGACTCAACAAGGACAAAGTATATTTTTCACAGTTTCCACTTTGCATTCAAGTTTTGCGCCACACATTCTAACATATCCTTATACTCTGCTGCCCTCCTGATTCTGCCCAACTTGAAAGGCACCTCCTGAGGGCCCGCCTGGAAGCGTGGACCCATGTAAAGTATCAGCTGTTGTTTCAGGAGTCAGTGAAATTCAGAGACGTGGCCGTGGACTTCTCTCCGGACCAGTGGGCTCAGCTGAGCCCTGAAGAAAGAGAACTGTATAAGGACGTGATGCTGGACAACTGTGACTACCTCGTGTCTCTGGGTAAGGAGAGCTTTCCTTGTTAGTTTACAGCTATCCATGGTGGAATTTTTCCTGCAGAGTCCTTGGAAGTGCCTGACTTGATTCCAACGCCATAGTCCTCAGGAAGGTATTGGAGCTGCGTGGTGCCAGGAAGAGGTGCTTTCCTCTTGTGAGGACTCAGGTGTTATATTCTCCACCGTCTTCCTTCACACCTTCCTTCGAAACTGGACTTGGTCAGGCCATCGTGTGCCCAGCAAAGAGCTGTGGAACTGTTAAAATACAAGGGGTCTTTTTATTCCTTTTCAACAAAAACTGAGTTATGGAGGTTCCTGGGAGACTTAGAAGTGAAATCCATGATCATCAAAAGTGGGTCTAAGTTCTGTAATAAGCACAGCATGGTCAAGGTCATTTATTTTTCTTAGGGCACTGGACTTACAAGGCAGAAGTGATATCCTCTCTGAAGCAAGGGAAGTCACCCAGCTTGTTGGGGACGGAGGTGACAAGCTCTCCATGCCCAGGTGACTAACTGATAAGCAACAAGCAGGTGGCACCCATTACAGCTCACACCCCAGTTGAGGTGACAGGAGAGGAATCCCCCTGCCCTCACCCCATAGGCCTCTGAAGAAATCTTTTTACCCCATATACCCCACCCTCCCTGTACCCCTTTTGTTATACCTGCGGCCTTAGGGCACTAGATAATGTGCTGGTAAATTTTTGACGGAAGTGTGAATAGCTGAACTGGTCAAATAATGCATCAGTGATTAGAATAAATGAGTGGGTTGGTTAGCTCAGAAAAGGTCACAAAACGCCTTTAAAAATACAAAGACTTATGGAGAAGGATTTTCTCCTCTAGATTAGATAACAGGTTAATTAGACATAAAAGAACCAGAAAAGCTATAAAATGTACTAGCTAATTGGAGAGAGATGGTACGCCCACCGTTAACAGAAAGTAAAAAATTGCAACGATTGTGTTAGGAATTTCATTGAAACTTGTTTAAGTTTCAGTGCACAATTCAGAAGGCAGCTTATTAAAAGAGTCCTGGAAGTCCACGGATGAAAAGATAATAATTTTAGTTTGGGACATTATTAGATCTGAAGAGCGGAATAAAATGTAGGCATTTTGGAAAGTGGTCCTGGAATCCAGGAAGAAATCAAAGGTTTTATAAGAATTGTTCACAAGCATTCCAAGTCAACATGAGCCCTCTTATTCTTTACAAATGTAATAACCCAGCCCTGGTTGGTGTGGGTCAGTGGAATGAACACATGCTTGTGAACAAGAGGGTCGCCAGTTCAATTCCCAGTCAGGGCACATGCCTGGGTTGCGGGCCAGGTCCAAACAGATCACTAGCCTAATCAATAATGACCCTATTATACATTAAAATATTAAATATCAGTAAAATTGCTAAAACAAATTTATATTATTTCCCCAATTTTGCTGTTTAAAGAAAAATAGTTAAAGTATAATCACTTCCACAAATTATTGTATCTATACAGAGATATTTTAAAGGACCTTAATGAAAGTAAAACTTTAATCCATTCTGGGGACTTTCACGTGATTCTTTTTAGATTCTTTAAGTTTTTCTGGTTTGGTAATTAAAATTTCAGAGAGTCAGTTGTTTTTTTATTTTTATTTTTACAGTTAAAAATACAAGTATTTCAAATGTAAAGAAACATTTTCATTGGTTACATGTTGATCACTTAAGTTATTCTTGTACAGTATTTAGAGAACACTTCTCCCTCATTCCTCACCCCAACAAACTCCTGCTTCTCATTCTACCCCTCTCAAGTCCCTGCCGAACCCTTCTCCCCGCCTCACTTCACCTACTACTTATCTTGATGTTTGTTTTGATGTCCAGATTTAATTCTATTTTTCCTTACATTGTCTTCCCAATAGCATGTCAACCAGCATTGGTGCATTATCGTGCCACTAATGAACCTGTGAATACCTTCAAACAAAGCTCTCACCCTGCTAAGGATCAAGAACTTCATACTTTTGTCCAGCGTTATGAATGTGATGACTGCAGCATAGTTTTCAGCCACATTTCACAACTTATTGGACATCAGAGAATTCACAAGCTAGAGAAAAGCCACAAAGACAGTGAAAATGCAAAGGCTTTTAGGCATCGCCCATCATTCTCAACACTCCAAAGGATATGTATTCTAGATCAACACTTTGAATGCAGACAGTGTGCCAAAACCTTTGACAGAGCTTCAAAGTTTATCCAACATCAGAATATGCACAATGAACTGAAACCATACAAATGTGACGCATGTCAGAAAGCCTTTAGGTTTCTCTCATCCTTGAACACACATCAGAAGTCTCATGTTGGCAAGAAACACAAAATGCATACTCAAAAGCGAGCCTTTGCCCATAAATTTTGTGCTAGGGCCTTTCCCAGTTTCTCAGAAAGAAATCAACACCAAAAGGCTCACGTGGGAAAGAAATACTACACGTGTAATTACTGCAAAAAGAATTTCAACCCGTATGCAAAATTCTTGATACATCAACGAGTTCATACTGAAGAGAGACCCTACCAATGTAACAATTGTGAAAAATCCTTCAAAAGCACCTCAAATCTTAATAAACATCAGAAAATTCATACAGAAGAAAAGCCCTTTTTATGTAATGATTGTAAAAAATCCTTTCAACAGCTCATTGATCTTAATCGCCATCAACAAATCCATACGGGAGAGAAACTTTTTATATGTACTAATTGTAAAAAGACCTTCGTCCGTTTCTCCGATCTAACTCGACACCAAAGAACTCACACTGGAGAAAGACACTACCAATGCAATGTTTGTGTAAAGGCCTTCAGACATCATTCAAACCTTATTAAACATCGAAAACTTCATTCTGAAGCGAAGCCTTTTAAATGTAATGAATGTGAAAAGACCTTTCGCTATTGTTCAGAGCTTAATCAACATAAAATGATTCATACTAACGAGAAACCCTATAAATGTAAAGAATGTCAAAAGTGTTTTAACCATCATTCAAATCTTAATAAACACAAGAAAATCCATACCAGAGAGAAACCCTTTGTATGTAATCAATGTGGAAAAGCTTTTAGCATAAACTCAAAACTTGCCCGACATCAGAAAACTCATAAAAAGGAACCCTAAGGAACTAGAAAGTATTATGCTTAGGGAAATAAGCCGGTCAGTGAAAGACAAACACCATATGGTCTCACCCATCACAGGACAATAATGAGCAAAACAAACAAGTAAGCAAAACAGAACCAGATACAAAAATACAAGAATAGACCTTCAGTGGGCAGAGGGGAGGGGGTAAGTAGGAGGGGTGAGGAGGAGGCAAAGAAGGGGAGCAATTTAGTCAAGGAACTAGCATGGAAGAACCATGGACATGGACAACAAGTGGGATTGACTTTGGCAGGGGGAGTGGGTGGGTGGGGAAGTGGACAGAGGGGAGGAAAAAGGGGATGGATGTAATACATCAATAATAAAATATATATTGAAGGTACAAAAAGGCATTTATAAGTCATTTACTTTTTACAAGAAATTGGAAGTTAAACCAGAGATCAACGTGGAAAGGTTTTTAGTGAAAGGCCAATTCTGCATGAATTCATCCTGTATGGAATATTTTAGAAATATAAATACATATATGTTGAAGACATGTGGATATGTGATCAGATATGTACTTTATACATTGCATTGACTTGATTCTTTGTGGAAAAATGGCTAATCATATTCAACCAAACCTTGAAATGGGTTCCTGCTGTCTTATCTAAATGGATGGAATTCTGAGATACCCAGCCTGTGTGAATAGTTAGCACTATCCTTAGATGTCTCTAGGGAAGCAAGAGGAGATGGAGAAATGGGAACAGGACTAGGACTTAGATTCAGGACATGATGACTCTGTTACTTGTAGTGTGATCTTCTTCACAGTAAGTTGACTCCCTGTTTGCTTTAACAAGTGCTAAGTTTTCTAGTATACGCTAATCCTGGTGAGTAGCGTTGAATACATTCAGTCCTTGCATCAGAAATCTAATCACACTTTCCTGGATATTTTCCCATAATCATTGGTGGCAACTTAACCCTCATCAGCCAAGTCGGATAGGCATACTCTTACAATTTCTTTGGGACTGTCCTCAGCCCATAGAAAGCGATAGAAGACAATATTCGGTCTCTTCTCTGGGGGTCATTCTTGCATCTTTCTGCTTTCACTGCTTTCCCAGATACTAACGGTGGTTGCCACAGAGCTAAACGTTGTGTGATCCCAGACATGGCCCCTCTTACCCACTTCCATCTGTTTAAAAGGTGTGTTTTGGGCTCACTTTCTGTAAGGAACAGACACTTTAGAGGTTTCAAATTATATGTAAGTTGACAATGCAACTGAAATAAGTTTTTAAATGAATACAAAAGTGTTATCAATACAACCTTGGCAATTGGAATGGTTATTGGGATAAAGAAAACTATTGTGCACTAGACCTCTTACTCTTTCATTTTGGTCCTTAAAATACTGGTCAGGGTAAAATTTGAAAGGACCTATTTTATGTGTTTCAGGTATACTAAGGCTTTCCACCATGGCTCCTATCAGGGTCAAGCTGCTAATTCTAAAGTCTATATTGTAAGAAAAAGAGAAAAGAAGGAAGCTTAATAGGACAGACTAGCATAGCTTGTGAGCAGGCTAGTATTCCACAGTTGTCACCAACAGACTCAATAGAAAACTACATCCCAAAAAGGGATTCCTAACATGTATTTTCCTTTCTGTATCTGTTGCCATGTTTCCTAGGGGCTATCAGTAGTTCTAAGCCGTAAGTCTCTGAATGTATTTAAAAAGAAAGGATAAAAGGATAGGCATTATACAAATGTTGGGGCTATTCAAAACTTTCTCATTGAAAAGTTTAAGCAGAAATTTTCTTTTAAAGATTTTTTATTTTTAGAGAGAGAGGGGAAGGGAGAGAGGCAGAGAAGGAGAGAAACATCAATGTATAGTTGCTTTTCACCTGCCTCCAGCTATGGACCTGACTGGAGACCTGGCTTGCAACCTGGTTATGTGCCCTGGCTGGGAATTGAACCAGCGACCTTTGGGTTTGCAGGCTGGCTCCTTATCCACTGTGCCACCAGCCAGGGCTAAGCAGAAATTTTTAATATTAAAATCATGTAATGATTTGGTTGAAATTACAACTTTAAAAATTGAAACAATAAATTGGGACAAGGTTTAAGAAAACATAATTCTAATGTTTAAGAATATATATATATTATATCCTCTCTCTCTCTACGTATATAAATTATATCCTCTATTCTAGAGGCCAATGTAGTGCATAACGGAAATCCATCAAGAGACACTTGTTTGCAAGGATTGGAGTATTGTGATCAAATGTGTGTTTTAGTAGCAATGCCCTAGAGCATAAGGGTCAGCAAACAGCCAGTGGGCCCAATCCAGCACGCTGACAGCCAGATGTGGCCCTTTAACTGACACATTCCCTATGACCGGCGTTCATACTACAACAGCTGTGCTGAGTGAATCTGAAAGAGACCACATAACCAGCAAAGCCAAAAAAAGTCATTGTCTGGTCCTTAAATGTCTGCTGTTGCCTACTTTAGAAAAATGGGAAATGGTTTAAAGGTCAAATTAAAGGGGAAGAAAACCAGGCCACGACTGTGAGACATGACTACAGGGAGTTCTGGTGGGGTGGGAAGGAGGAAATCAATCCTACGTAATGAGAAGCAAGAAGAGTTGACCACTAACAGGTTGTGCAATGGGAGATGTAATGTCCAGTCTATTTTGCAAGATCAGCTGGGTAGATGCAAATGTCACGCTGAGGTTAAAGGGAAAAGGACTTGAACACAGGAGGCCAAGGTACTGCCATTCAGGATCCTGCACTTGAAGTGCCTGGGAGTACACAGTTAGAGACCAAGAACAGTGGGCAGTTGGATATTTAGTTCTGGAGCAGAGGACAGAGAAGAGTGGTGATCAGAAGCAGTATCTGAAGGCATAACCAATGAGGAAGGTCTCTATGACTGACAAAGCAATTATAAATAAGGAAAGGGAAAGGCCAGAATGAGCCCTACAAAATAAGTGACCATAGTGTCAAGCTCATGGGAGACAAAGACTGTCTTGTATTGTGGGAGCTTAAGGACACATAACCAAATGTGATGCGGGTTCTCAGGCTGGATTCCTGGACTGAAAAACATCAGTGGGACAACGGGCAAAATTTGGATAAGACAGATAATAGTATTGTATTAATGTTAATTCCCCTGTTTTGATCATTGTACTTTGCTTTGCTTAGGTATAAAAGTCACACAAAACTCATTGCATTTCTTTCACAGCTCTTTTGGGCAAGTCTGGTCACTGTCACTTATTCAGAGATCATCTAAGTAAATGTTCACATATAAATGACAGGAAAATCATACTAAGAGCCAATGTAAGGCCCATGATGTAAATAAATGTTCACATATAAGTGACAGGAAAACCATACTAATAACTAATGTAAGACCTATCTCATCTGTCTGGGCCTTTCTGGCACAACTTGAATAAAATCTATAGAAACATATGATTTCTGTATACTTATGTCAACTTTTCCAGTGTTGATTTGATACTTAAAAAAAAAACCAAGATTTTATTTATTATTTCCAGAGAGAGGGAAAGGGAGAGAGGTAGAGAGCGAAAGAGACATCAATGTATGGTTGCCTTTCACCTGCCTCCAGCTTCACACCTGGCTGGGGACCTGGCTTGCAACCTGGTTATGTGCCCTGGCTGGGAATCGAACCAGCGACCTTTGGGTTCCACTGTGCCACCAGCCAAAGCTGCTGTGAGGTTTAGATGTGCCCCTCTTGGGGTGGTAATGCTGACCTCACTGCCTAGTTGGGCAGTGGTCACATCGACCATAGTAACATTGACAGCAGGGGATACAAATCCGGAGCATATTATACATACTCTGGTCTTGATCTTCACAAGTGCTACCGCAGCACAACCCTACGAGACCCGCGATGCTGTGCCATTTTGCGGCAGGACCCCCATCTGACCGCAAACATCAACCTCGTAAAACTTCCCGCAGCGCAGCAAACACGCCCCCACCCTCAAATCTTTCACTGAAATCTTTTCCAGTCAAAGCTCCACGTTGGCCATTCCCTTCAACCGCAGTTCACATCTTTCTTCTAATAAAGACGTGGCATGAGACAACTAAGATGATGACTTATTTAACGCTCATAGTAAATATCGGTTCCCCTCCCTGGTGCTATCCAGGACGTTCCAAACCAGCCCGCAGGCTTCCGATCCCAGCGCCTCGGTGGAACGAGTGGAATCAGATTCTAAGCCACAGCGGCACAAACCTTTCACCTGCACAGCGCACCTTCTCCAGGCGAAGAGGGCAGCAGAGAGCGCCCGCCAGGAGGCCTGCGGTCGGGAGCCCAGCTGCGCTCACCGCCTTTCTCCGGGTCGGGATCCCGCTGCAGGGGCGCCCTCGGGAGGGATGCGGGGGAGCGCGCGCCCACCCTCCGCCGACCGGGGCCAGCTCCGCCCCGCCTCACCCCTTCCCCCCGCCGGCCGCGCGGGCCCGGAGCTCCCGCAAGCAAGGCTTTCCTCTAACGCATGGGCGCACCTGCCTGGCTTCCCGTTCTCGCCAGCACCGGTGACGCTGAACCTACAGGGTTCCCGGGACGCAGGAGCCACCGGGGGAGGAGCCTGGAGCACCGGAAGGAGCCTGGGGGATAGAGAGCCGAAGGGCACATGCACAGAAGAGGCTTCCGGGCGCCCTTCCCAGAATCCCCCGAAGGGCACAGGTTGCCTTTCCTGACCACGTTCCGCTGAGGCTGCTCGTGTCGCGGTGTCTTTGACGCGCTTTAGCTTTAATTATGGGGCTTCGTTGATTGCTACGAACCATTAGTGAAAAAGAACAGTCAATTCATTTCACCAAAGACTGTAGATGAAAAACGAGCATTACAGACTATTTAATGTCCACCAACCTGATAATGATCCCCCAAGTCTTGACGTTTCTCCAGAACCTAGCTTATGAACCCCAAAGCTGTATATCTCGACCCCCTCCCACTGCGTTTCCCCCTCAGCATCAGAAAACACGCTGGGGAATAACCCCCATGAACATTGTTAAGTGTGGGATCTCATAGAGGAGCAATCAGAAGAATGTAATCAACACAACTATAAGGCCATTGCTGATTTTGGTAAACCCGTCTAGGTAGTTTGAATGAATGAAAGTGTTGCAGCGCCCTGGCTGGTGGCTCAGTGGATAAGGCGCCGGCCGGTGAACCCAAAGGTCGCTGGTTCGATTCCCAGCCAGGGCAACATAACCAGGTTGCAAACCAGCTCTCCAGCCAGGTCCATAGCTGGAGTTAGGTGACAGGCGGCCATACATTGATGTCTCTCTCCCTGCCCCTACCTCTGAAATAAAATCTTTAAAAAAACAAAACACCCACCCACCCCCCACCTTAATTTGAAAGCTTTTAGAGTTCAAACATTAACTATCCAAGAATTTGTGGTGCAAAGAAATCTTGGGTGGCTGCCTGGCTCATCAGTGGCGTAGAAGGGGCGGGGCTGGAGGATTGCATGGAGACCCGGCTATCCAAGCAAAAGAAGTGTGGAAGAACTCTGGGATCAGGCACAGATGGTGAAGATCTTGTGTTCATATTAGTGTTCTATGACTGTGGAACAAAATACTACACACTGTGGCTTAAAACTAGGCAAATGTCTTGTCACTCTGTAGATTAGAAGTCTGGGCATGAAGTGGCTGAATTTTCTGCTCTGGGCTGAAATCACAGTGTCAGCGGGGCTGTGACCTCTCATCTGGTACTTGGAGTTCTCTTCCCAGCTCACTGGTTGTTGGCAGAATTCACTTCAGTGGTTGTAGGACTGGGGTTGCCATTTTCCTGCTACTATTAGAACCAGACATGACTCTTACCTCTTAATCACATGGCCTCACAGCTAGTCCAGTACAGCAGGAGCACATGTAATTTCTTCTTTTGTGACCACATGGAGAAAACTCGCTTGTAAAGGACTACTGTGATTAGGTCAGACCTATCTGGATAATACCCCTAGCTTAAGTTCACCTCTTTTGGGACCTTAATTACATCTGAAGAAACCCTTTACAACAGTATCTAAATTCGTATTTGATTTCATAAGTGGAGTAAGGTGTGTGTAACGGGCTGCATCTCCTGAGGGACCACCTGAGCAGTCTGCCTCCCACAGTGTTTCATCTCAGTGCTCATCCAAAATCATCAACCACATGGGCAAAATTAGCTTACGGATGTCTTTGTCCACATCAGTGCTTGTACAATGCACTCATTCGTGAAGGAGCCATTATGATGGGGTTAGAGGTTACGCCTGAGCCCATGGCACTGTGTTGCCTCTTGTCAAGGCTGACTGACCTAGGTGCTGCTGCAGCTACTGCTAGGAAATGCCTGACTCAGATATCAACACTGAGCCCTTGATAAGGTACCATTCATTGAGAAGAACAGCCGGCTTCTTAGTGGAAAGTGGGTTATGGCAAGCCCTTTTAACTCTGCTTGAAGCAGTGGTTCACCCTTGCCAAAACTGACATGGACTTGGGAAGTGGTTTTGCTTTCTTGACCACAGTGTATCAATGCCACTGTTTGAAGACTTAAAAACACCTGATTTGCTGACACAGGACTCTGCGTAATACTACCTTAGACCAAGGTACCCATTTTATAGTGCCAGAGGTGTGATAATGGGCACATGACCATGAGAGCCACTGTCTTACCCTATATGACATCAGCCTGAACCAGTCAGCCTGATAGAACCATGGATTATTAAAGGCTCAGGTAAGGCAGAACTTTGAGAAAAATTCCCTGAGAGTTTTGGGTGCCATCCACCAGGATGTGGCCTATGCCTTAACTTAGTAGCTGATATGCGATGTGTACCCAGTATAGAGCCAACAAAGAGATGACAGTAGGATTGCACTCTCACTGTCACTCCCATTTACAGAATTTGTGTTTTACTTTTCCACAACCTTAGACCCTGTTGATATAGAGATCATGGATCTTGGAGGTAATGGTATACAGTTCCATCAGGAAACATAGTGCTAAACAAATGTCCTAGCCTCCAGCCTTGCAGGAGAACTATTCTGGGAATATTCTATATCTTTTCACAGGCCCTGGCACAAACTAATCCTTGTTGTTATATCAGTGGTGTTAATGACACTCCCTTAGGCTAACTTTTCTCCTTTATCTCATTCTCTCTATTTCTTCATTCTTACTTCCTGAAATTGCCTCCCAAATAAACTACCTGCACCCAAATACCTGTTCCAGCTCTGCTTTTAGGCAAGATGTTTACATGAATACGTGTGCATTGCACAAATATTCTATAACCCGGGAACTTAATACCTTTTTATATAACATGATAAAACGACACTGTATATTGTGCCCTGCCCCCTCTTCCTGGCATTTCTTTTTCATCCAGAAAAGGAAGAGAATGAAGATCCGAAGAGAAGATGATAGAACTGATATTATCATCATTCATTCGCTTTGAATGAAGAGTATAGAGTTCATATCAAGGCAGCCTAATTACTAAATAGAGTACAGTAATTGATTGTCGTTCTGCCTATCACCTAGGCAGTATTTTCCTTTTAATAACCGTGGATTCTGCTCAGATTTTTATTAAGTGAGAACTTCCTTTGAAAGAAATTTAAGAGTAGTGGAAAGCTACATTAAAAAAAAATTATACCTCCCTGGCTGGTGGCACAGTGGATAAGGCACCAGCCTGCGAACCCAAAGGTCGCTGGTTCGATTCCCAGCCAGGGCACATAACCAGGTTGCAAGCCAGGTCTCCAGCCAGGTCCGTAGCTGGAGGCAGGTGAAAGGCAACCATACGTTGCTGTCTCTCTCCCTCTGTGCCTCTCTCCCTTCCCTTCTCTAAAAATAATAAATAAAATCTTAAAAAACAATTATATCTCAAGATGTGCTGTTCAGCATACCAGTTACATTTACATGGATACTTTTTATAAGGATGTTCACTGACACACAGTTTATAATAGAAAAAAGAAACAACCTAAATGTATATTGGTCAGGAATAATGAGATAAATTATGGTGCATGCATACAATGGGATGCTGTCCTGGTACTAAGAATGAATAAGGTTATTTATGTGTTGTAATAAAAAATACCCATGATATAATCCTAAGTGAAATAAAATGAAAGGCTAAGGATTACCTAAAGCAAAATTCTATCTTTTACATATACATGATTAAAGATATGCACATTTAAATATATACAACTATATAAACTTAGATAAAATTTAGAAGCATGTGCTCCCAAATTATTTAGGAGGAAGAGGGACTTCCATTTGTGCATCTAAATTGATTTTTTTTCTATAAAGAAGGAAAATGTACGGTTTTTCCATTTTGTGTATTGAGAGATATACAAGATGAAGGAGGACTGACTATAAAGGCATTCTACATCCATTAACTGAATTTGAATTTTAACCGTGTGTCTGTAAAGAGAGAGATTAGCATGCCCACACAGAGAGCCTCAAGACAGAAATAAAAATATTAAATATTTATCACTGATAGGTTGATTTATAGGTAAATTTTATTTTATTTTTTCCTCACCCGAGAACAGACTTATTGGTTTTAGTGAGAGGAAGGGAGGGCGGGAGAGAGGGAAACATCCACGTGAGAGAGAAACATCAATTGGTTGCCTGTCACATGTGCCCTAACTTGGACAGAAAACCAGCAGCCTAGGCATGTGCCCTGAGTGGGCATCAACCTGGCAACCTTTGGGTTTACGGGACAGTGCTCCAACCAACTGTGCCACACAGGCCAGGCCAGTGAATTTTATTTTTGGTATCACGTGTTTTCCTTTTAAGACATTTTCTTAGTGCTTGAATCAGTTCTGTCCTCAAATCATTCCTTCTGCCATCTTGCCATTCATTTGCTAGGGCTGCTGTAGAAAGGTACCACACAATGAGTGGCTTAAACAGCAGTTCCGGAGCCTAGAAGTCTGAAATCAAGATGTCTGCAAGGTTGTTTCTTTCTGAGGGCTATCAAGGAAGCTTCTCTTCTAGCTTCTGGGAGACCTAGGAGTTTCTTGGCTTGTACATGGCTTCCTTCCTGTGCCTCCACAATGTCCTCTTTTTGTATGTGTCTATCTCTGTGTCCAAATTCTTCCAACTCCTTTTCTGTAAGGACACAGTGGTATGAGGCCCAAATGACCTCATCTTAACACGGTCATCTGCAAAGGCCCTAATTTCAAATAAGGTTACATTAAAACTTCACCATCTTTCAGGAGGATGTAACACCATCAAACAATTTTTCTGATGACTCTATTAGAACAAAATCCATTATGACCTCATATATACATCGATATATGTACGGACACCTCTCTTCAGAGTTATTTGGGAGCATGGCATAAGCATGAGAGAGTAGAAACCCATCCCCTGAACCTGAGACAGCGTTAGTGATCTCAGGCTGATTCCAGCATACAGGTGGTGCTCCAACAAACAGTCGTTGAAAGAATAGTTTTTAAGCCCTGGTCGGAGTGGCTCTGTTGGTTGGCGTGTTTTCCCATAAACTGAAAGGTTGTGACTTCAATTCACAGTCAGGGCACATACCTAGGTGCAGGTTCGGTCCCAGTCAGGGCACAAATGAGAGGCAACCATTGGACATCTCTGTCATACTGCTGTTTCTCTTCCTCTGTCCCTCCCTTCCCCTCTCTCTAAAACCAATAAGCATGTCATCGGATGAGGATTAAAAAACCCAAACAAAGCCCTGGCTGGTGGCACCGCCTGCAAACCCAAAGGTCGCTGGTTCCATTCCCAGCCAGGGCACATCACCAGGTTGCAAGCCAGGTCTCCACCCAGGTACATAGCTGGAGGCAGGTGAAAGGCAACCATACATTGATGTCTCTCTCCCTCTCTGCCTCCCTCCCTTCCCCTCTCTCTGGAAATAATAATTTAAAAAATCTTTTTAAAAACCCCAAACAAACAAACAGAGGGGAGCACGGCAAGAATGAGGAAGAAAACAGGGTAAGTGACAGGAGGGGTGAGGTCTGCGTTCTAGAGCTTTCCGGGTCCCCACTTCCAGGGCGCAATTCTGGCCAGCCCAGAGCTCAGGGACTGCTCCGCAGATACGATGAATTAAGATCGCCTAGAGGAGGCAGAGGCGGGAAGGGAGAGGAAAAGGGGTCGGGAGAAGAGAGGAGAAAATGCGGGGTGAGGAAGTGGGGCTAGGGAAGAGGAAAGCAGATACTGCATCCTACAGTTTCCGTTGCGGCCAACAGGTGGCAGGACGAGCGGTCTGCGGGAGGAACTTGGTTCCCCGAGGAGAGCTTGGCGGCCCTGGGTGAAGGCACCCGTCGCAGCTGACCTGGACCTGGGTCAGCTCATCTGTGGTTGGCTTCGCGTTTTGTTCTGGTGTGGTCCTCCCGACACCCATTCTGTCTTCGTCTGATGACGAGCACTTCAATATTATTCTACTCACCTAGGCTGTGCGGGCAGGAGGATCCATTCGATTGGACTGCCAAACAGTGCCCACTGCCACTGGGCAGTGCCCGCGCCATCCAACTGTCCATGTCAGCTGCTGGATGATGGCCCAATAAGTTGCCCATCCTGCTCCTGGCCTCAGGAGAGCAGGTCCTTCCTGACGTGGATGCCTTGAAGCAACAGCCCATTAATTCCTGCTAATGGAAAGTGACCTCTGCCCAAAAGCAGCCCAGAGGAACAAATATCCTGACCCCTTTCTCCCTTCCCACTTTGGGCGGCCTTGCCAGTGCCTCCCATTGACTGGGTCCAGCCAACCATCAGAGGGCAAAGGAACCAGGGTGTTATGACTCACAGACTCACAGAGGTCGGACCCCTACGGAAGAGAGCAGGTGAAGAAAATGGTAGAGAATGAGCTGGAGGCAAAACCAAGGGGTACTAAGCCCACAGGGTAGGGAATTGTGATTTATTATCATTTTGATGAGCGTAGAGTTGCCAGTTAAAGTACAGGTTAACCAGTTCAATTTGAATGCTAGGTAAACAACCAATAAGGGCGTAGCCTGAGTATGTTTCGTACAAGGACAGTATGTCCCAAGGACGCTGTTTATCGAAAATTCAAATTGAACCTGGTGGCCTGTATTTGCATTGGCTAGACCTGACAGGCCTAAAAGGGACGCCCCAAAAGGAATTTGAAGCAAAGGAGTAACCTAGTTCTAAGTTAGGATTTAATAAGTACATTAATTTATCAAATTGAGACCATTTTAGATTACTAGCAATAAGTTCAAAGGATTCAGGGACATATAAATAAGTTCCAGAAGGATTTAGACACATTCACGAGGTGAAGCCTCCACCAACGAGGTAAAGCAGTTGATGCAGGTGAGGGCTTTGACGCACCCCTACCTGGCCCGGGCAGAGGGGCGGCACCGCGCCATCTCTGCACTTCTTTGCCTTCCTCTTGGCATAGTCCTTTCCCGTTTATGAAAGCCTTTCATGAGCCACATTTCATTCTGTCCTGACCACATTCCCATGTGGAAAGTAGCCCACAGCATCGTCATTATGCAGCTGCAGAAACGGAGGCTCAGCGAGGTGCAGCCACCTACCCAAGGTCTTACATACACGGAGGCAGCAGAAGGGCCAAGGTTACAACGTAGGCTGGTGCAACTCCAAAGATCTTTCCTGCCTTCTCCAGGGCTGTCCGTTCTTCCAAGTGTCCGGCAGGCAGTAGGCCTGTCTATCCGTGCTGGGAGCTTGCTGGCAGGTCTGGTTGGGGGGCCCAAGAAGGAGTCTGCAGGGGCAGCTGCTGGTCTTGGTTCCTGTCGTATCTCCGCTGGAGCCGGGCGTGGAGGTGGCGGACCCTTCTTGCCTCCTGGGCCTTGAAGAAGGAAGCCGCGATGGTGTGCCGCAGCCTTCGGGCGTAGGTCTCCAGGAGGACCGTGGAACAAGCCGCAAGCTGCAGGACCCCCGCAGCCAGGGGAGCGGCCGTGTGGGGGCGCCGGGCGGGCAGCAGAGGGCAGCCAGGGGAGATGAAGCGCAGCTCCCACTGGAAGGAGTTGTGGGCTGAGAGGAAGGGGCTCTCCTGTGACGGCTGGTTGAAGAGGAAGGGGACGAAGCCCAGGACGGTGTATGCAGCCTTTAGAAAGGACAGAAAGGCCAAGTCAAGCACCACACTCTCCCGCTGTTCCCTGTCCCCCGCCACTCTCAGCTTGACCCTTGCAGGGCTGGGTCAGCTTCCCCTGCCCTCGCCTGCAACCTGGCGCAGAAGTAACCTGTGCCACCCGGGGTTTGAGGAGGATCATGTGAGATCAGGAGTCTAAAACCTGCTTTTTGCCAAAGGAAAAAAAAACGTGCAAGTGCTATTTTTATGGTTACTCCCTTTGAAGAGCAATAGTTTATCATTCCCTCTTCAAAGGATAATTTTTATTATTACTCTCATTTAGAAAAAACAAGCTGTTTATGGGGTGTTACCTCCTTGTTGAGCCCTCAGTGAGTGAGTACTGTAGACGTCTTTTCCATGGAATAAGTATGAGTCTGTGAGGTCTAGCCCAACATGAGCCTTATTGGAAAGATGGGGACCTGAAGCTCATGCAGGGGGTTCATGTCTCGGGGCACAGTCCCAGCCAGGGTGGATCCTAACACCCCCTCATGAACATCAGGGTCTCCTCTTTCCACGGGTTATGATGGAGCAAAGGAGAATGGTGTCCACAGAAGCAGGGAGGTCAGAGCTCAACCTTTTGAACTTGGGAATCCTGGTTTTGCTCAGAGCCAATTTCCCCATTTGGCACAATGCAGGACCCCACAATACTCTTAGGGGCCTATGAAAATGTTTCTTTCTTTTTTTTTTTTTTTAAGTCAGAATTTAAAATTAACTTATAAGTTGAAGCCTGTGTTTCACTATGTACCATTAATATATTTGTGTTTATCCCAATGCTGTCATTAATGTTAAAATGGAGGAAGGAATTTATGAAAGTGAAGGGTGCTTAGGGCACCCACAGGTCACAATGCAGCCTTGGTCTGCTGCCACTTACGGGTTGGGTGAATTTGGGTAAGATTCCTAACTTCTCTGAGCCCCTGTGTCTTGATCGGTAAAATGGTGATGATAGCAATTCTTATCTGACAGGGTCACAGTGACCATTAAATGAGCTATCTTATTTAATCAGCTCTGGGTTCACATCCCCCCTCCCCGACGCACACATCTGGACATCTTTGAGATCAAGAGGTGTCCCCCAATCAATAGGTCTCATAACTGCTTTCAGCAGCCATGCCAGTCCCTGCTGTTTAAGAGGGTCAGGGGTGCCAGCATCAAAACTGCAAAGTGGGTGCCTGCAGCACGGGAGAAAATTCTGGAAACGATGATGGGTCCTCACTAGTGCTAAAGGCATGGAGAACAATGTTACGGATTCTGACACCTCATCCAGAGTCATTCAGAAACGTCAGGCTTGAATGGGAGGACGTTTTAGGAAAACGTAACCAAAATGACTGTTTTTCTTATTTTCTATACATGAAAAGGCATGATAAAATAACCTGCGAACCCAAAGGTTGCTGGGTCGATTCCCAGCCAGGGCACATAACCAGGCTGCAAGCCAGGTCTCCAGCCAGGTCCTTAGCAGGAGGCAGGTGAAAGGCAACCATACATGGATGTTTCTCTAGCTTTCTTCCTCCCTCCCTGCCTTTCTCTCTAAAAATAACAAATAAAAAAAAAAATAATGGCCAATATTTATTAAACATCTACAGGCCATGGTGCTTACTAGGTGCTTCTAGGGACTATCACATTTTAAAGCTCACAATAACCTTGCAGGGAAAGGACTGATCTAACTTGTACAAGTGAGAAAAAGGGGGCTAGAATGTGCTGTGTCACTTGTAAAAAAAGAAAAAAAGTGGCCTTTGGGGGAAATTATTTTAATGTCTGTGAGTATCAGTATTTCCACCTGCAGTAGGGGCCTAAAACAACCTACTGTACTGAGTTGTAGTGGGAATTAAGTAAGTTCTCCCAAAGGTACCCCAGGGTCTCATAGCCCTTCCCAGGGTATGACCTGAAGGTTAGTGAAATTCAATTGCAAGCCAAAGATTTAACCAATTCTATCCCCAAGGAAATGACTTTACACCTGTCTTCCCTTCACCACACTTACATCATACTTGACCATGAGCGTAACGGGCACAGCAGGCAGCTTCTGAGCCCAGTCTACAGCTGCCTGGGCCAGGAGGAAGACCACGTGGTCTGTGGCCACTGTCACAGCTGTGGCCATCAGGAGCAGGGTGAGTGGCCCCAGCCTTAGTAGACAGCTCAGCAGCTCCCCTTGGGACAGCCTTGGCCAAGTTGCCCGGAGCAGCCAGGCTGGTGGGGACACCAGCAGGTGTGTGGCCCTGGCCTCTTCCAGCTGCCGGGCCAACCGCTGTGTAGCATAGACGTTATCAAACTGCAGGTCAGTGAGGTAGCAGTGGAGGTACCGGGCTGAGTCCACCAGGAGGCCGAGCGTGAAGAACCCTGTGACCACCTGCTGGATCCCCAGTGCTGCTGCCTGGGCCAGGGACTCCAGGTCAGAGAAGTCCTCCAGGACCTGCTGAGTGACCTTGAACATGTGAAGCCGGAAGACAGAGCCATTGCCCTGGGCCTGGAGGGTTAGGCCTTGGCCAGTGGGACCCAGAGCCCGGGATGCTGTTTGTAGCTGGTGTGTAGTGTTGAGCAGACTCTCCAGGGAGCCCTCAGTGACACACCTCAGCACCTGGCCAGCTGCGCCCACATTGGCCAAGACGTTGGGCACCACGGTGACAGTCAGGGTGGCAGTACTCCAGGACAGGAGCAGGCGACGGCCCTGCTCTGTGCACAGTGTGGGCATGCTGAGCACAAGGAGGCAGCGAGCTGGAGGCACCAAGCCCAGGCCCAGGAAGACCAGAAGGCCACAGACAGTGGCCACCGTGGCAGAGGGCCCCCAACGACAAAGCAGTGAGGACACCAGCCATTGGTGGGCCAAACCTGCAGCAGCGACAGCAAGGGAACCACACAGGAGGAGCTGGGTCAACAGCTGGCCACAGCTGGTTGGGACAGGCTGAGAGAAGGCAACCCAGGCAGCCTGCAGTGGAACAAGGGCCTTGTGGACCCCAAAGTGCCAGACTCTGCACCTGCACACAAGAGAATTGGGGAACCTCTATCAGGAGTGTAGGGAGTAGGGTGTCTGCTCAATGTCCCTGCCCCGCAATACTTTCACCTGCTAGCAGACTCCACCCCATTCGCTACACCCCATTAGTGGGCACTCTTCCCGGTGGGCCAGTGATAGTAACCCACCCCAAACCCACGTGACCCAAGCTGAACCAATCAGAGCCTTCCCCAGGATTATTATCACTGGAGTTGTCAGGGAAGAGCCTAGTTTCTGTGCAGTTCCCAGAGATGTGAGGATAAATGTCTGAGCTGCTTGTGTCCATAACTGCAAATTTGTGAGGGTAACTGGCCCAAAGGAATGAAAGAGTTGTGAAAAGAGAAGCACAGTTGAAAGGGGAGGATGAGAGAGAGACATAAAGACACTATTTCACTATTGACTCACTGTGTGGCCCTGAACATTCTTTCTGTGTGGACTTCAATGTCTCCTCTACAACTGGGCAGGGGCGCAAAGGAAGGGGGAGAGTGGACCAGCTTACCTCTGAGAAACGTTGCTACTTTACTTTCCTTGTATTTATTTAGTCAACAAATATTTATTAAGCAACTACCACTATGTGCCGGCCATCGGAGAAGTTGGAATGAACGCATAGACAAGAATCCTTGCCCTTCTAGAAGGTACACTAAAGAGTGGCAGCAGAAGAATTATAAGAAGAGGTTGGATTCTGGATTCATTCATGTTGCTGGAAGGGCCCAAAGATCCACAGACTGGTTGGCTTGGGCATGAAAAGAAAGATGACCAGGAGGCTTGGTGGCCTGAGCTACTGGAAGCATCAGAGTGTCATTCCTGAGACAGAAAAGTCTGTGGTTAAAGCGGATTGGAGTGGGGAGAGGAGGAATCCTGTTGGAAGTCTTAAATTGGAGTTACCAGTTTAGCCATTCATTGGAGCTGTTAAGTATGTGGTTGGAACCACAAATCAGGAATTCAGAGGAGACATTAAGCTAGATACACAATATTGGGTGTTGTTGACTTATTGGTGGTATTTAAAGTCAAGGGTCAGGATGAGATTCTTCAAGATGTGTGTTGATGAGGAAGCGATCTCAGGACTAAGACCCCTCACGCACTCCAGGATTAACAGTTTGGGGGATGAGGCGGAACCAGCAAAGGAGACCCAGAAACCAGGCCATGTGGTGTTGGAACAGCCAGGTAGATAAAATGTTTCAAGTAGAAAGAAGTGATCAG
The DNA here is from genome assembly GCA_004026585.1 of Noctilio leporinus. Lineage (NCBI taxonomy): Eukaryota > Metazoa > Chordata > Mammalia > Chiroptera > Noctilionidae > Noctilio > Noctilio leporinus. The sequence continues at coordinate 285,920 of PVIW01001009.1, read as the reverse complement.
GTATGTCAACTGGTGTGGATGGGTCAGGAAAGATGCTGTAGCTGATGGGCAAAACGTGACCAGGAGAGTTCATTTAAGATGGAAGAAGCTCTGGCAGGTAGATGGGAGAGCTAATCAAGAGGGGGACACTGATGAAGGGAAGGCTCCCTGCAGTGACCTCCTTTGTGGCTGGAAGGGGTGAGACCAAGAGCACAACAGGTGGGGCTGGTCTTAGAAAGCAGCTAGAGCCATTTATTCTTTATAGCAGGTGGGAAGGCAGATGAAATGGGTACTGATGATGGTGAATGGGCAGGCAAAGTGCAGGCAATTATAGATCAGTATCATCTGATATACACAGAACACAGCAATGGTTAAAGGAATGACTAGATATCCTGGGTTCGAATCCCCGCTTTACCACTAACCACCTGTGCAACCTTGGCCAGGTTTTGCAACCTCTCAGTGCCTCAGTTTTCTCATCTGTAAAATGGTGCCATAAAAGTAGGAGTATCTCCTAGGGTCATTTTGGGTCTAGAAAATTGTATCATGTCAGTTATTGTCTGTTACTAAAGCATCCACCAGGCAGGGAATTGATCTGTTGATCACTGGTATGCCCCAAGTGCCTGGAATAGTGTCTGGCATGTAGTGGGTGCTCCATAAATATGTACTGACTGCGATGTGTTTGCTTCTGTTTGCTCAGGGTAGCAGGAAGCCAGGTCAGCAGTGACGGTGAGGATGCCAGAGGAGGGATGAAAGCCTGAAGGTAAAGGAGGGGATAAAACATAGTTGTCTAGGAAAGCAGAAACAGAAATGAATTAGGGAAACAGTATATATGCTGGGCAGCATGGAGGATGCCTTTGAGGTTAGAGATAATGAATTAGAGCCTTCCCAGCCCCTGAAGGCATTTAATTTGAGACTACACCCCACTCCTACTGTATAAGTAGTGTTGGAAACCTGGCAGCTGTGAAAAGAATAGCCAGTCTGAACAACATGGGCAAGGAGAACCAGTTTCAGGTCACATCAGGTGTCCAGGCCTGTGGGAGTGTTGGTGATAGGCTTTGAGCTGCTGTTTGCTGACTGCTTTCTCGGAGCCAACACCAGAGCAAGCCCTTTGTGTGCCTTTTCTTCTGCAATTCTCACCACGGTTTTGTAGACATTGTTATCATTCTCATTTCCCAGATGGGGAAACTGAGGCTCAGCGAGGTGAGGATTTGCCCGAAGTCATGCTGCCAGGGAATGGCCGAGTTGAGACCTAGACTCATTCCCAAATGCCTGGCTGTTGACTGTTCTTTTGTCTGTGGCCCCCTGTGCAAGATCTGCAGACCTACCCGGTCCTGATGAGGTGCTCAGCTGTCCCCCAGAGGGTCCTCATGCCTCCTGAATAGCAGCAGAGCCAGCCAGCCAGCCTCGGGAAGCGATGGCAGGTAGAGAGGAAGTGGGAGGAATTGAGTCCTCTAGCACTTGGGAAACCCAGTCACTTCTGCTTTTCTGCCCTTAATGAAGTCCTCCTTGTCCAGCCCTGCTGGGCCCACCTCCCAAGGGGTTGGGCAAGCTGCCTCATCCTCTTTGGTCAGGCAGGCGTGGGTAGAAGGTGTGGGAGGAGAGAGAGAGAGAGAGCTTTTTCCGAGCAACGTCTCTGATCCTGATAACGGGAAGGTGGAATTAGTCCCATTTCACAGAGGAGGAAACTGAGGCTTGGGAAAACCATTTGGCTCATCAGTGGTAGTGCTAGAACTAGAACTCTGCTCAGCTTCCCCTTTCACTCCTTATCCAGGGTTATGTGCCCCAAGTCTTAGGGGGTGGGGACCCATAGGAGACCCCTGGACTTCTGCTAAGGCTCTTCTCCAACCATCAATGGCTCTGGTCTTCCTCTCCAGTTCCTTTCCAGTCTTTAGCCTGATGGGGATTTGGCTTCAAAGCACAGGCCCATCCCTCCTTAGCTGTGTGACCTTGAGCAGGTGATCTTATCTCTCTGTCTCACTTTCCTCTTACAAAAGAGCAACGATGATGCCAGTTAACCTTTATTGAGCACTTGCTTTGCATCAGACACACTTCTAAACAGTTTCTATTTGAATTCATTGAATCCTAACACTTTGTGGTAGAGACTGGTGTTATTTCCATTCTTCACTTCACAAAACTGAGAGAGTTAAGTCCCTTAGCCAAGCCACCCAGCTAGTGAGAAGTAGAGCCATGATTTACACCCAACAGTCCTGCTCCATAGTCAGCTGCGCACTGCTGGTGTGGAGGGGAGTCACAGGACTCACAAGGACCTGGTGGTACTTTGGGCATTGCAAACAGTAGGTGCTTAATACGTGTGCATTCTCTGTATGCGCTCAGCTGCAGTTGTTACCATGCAGGCACACTTTCAGCTGTGTTTTCCCAGCATCTCTGTGCCCCGTCACTGCCTATAGGAAGGTCTCCAGCAGGAGGCCTCTCCTAAGCCCCCAGGTCCCCACCCTGCAAGATGGGCCTGTTAGGGTTGACACTTGGGTGGCATCCCCAACTCCCTGTAATTTTCCCTTATAAGGACGTGTTGCCTGGGTCACTTGCTCAGGCTTGGAGGAGGATGTCCTGTGACCCAGATAGGAGAAGTGACACAGTCGAATGAGAGGCACTTGGTGAACCTCAGAGAGCCTGACGTGCTCCCCAGATCACAATCCCCTCCAGGAAGGTGAGTCAGGGCGAAGTGTGCAAAGAACTAGCCACCCAGCATAGCAGGAGCAGCAACTGCACGTGCCCATGGGGCCGGCTTGCCAAGGTGAGGTCAGGTGCACAGCAGTCCAGATGGAAAGGACAGTGGCCCCACCATGTGTAGATGCCTTCACAAAGGGCAGCTTCTAACCTGCTCCTGCCAGGGGGTGAAGCCCCTTGAAAAGGAGGCCCAATGTTACCAGGTTTTCCGCATACTGCGTGCGCTGTGTGATCTTGGGCAGCACACTATCCCTCTCTGAACTTGTGTGGACTCAGTTGCAATAAGAACACCAGCACCTACCTCTTGGGGTTGCTTGAGGATCCCATGAAATAATGGATGTGGAGTTGGATGTGGAGCACCCAGTAAACACCAGGTAAATGTTCTTGCCTGCCCCCTCTCACCGGGGCTGACGGCTGCACCTGAGTGTACTCCATGCTGCTCAGACCCCATGGCACAGGCCCCGTGATGCCCACCAGACAAGACCCCTGACCAGGCCCCCACACTGGAAACCTCAGGGCGTTGTGCTGGTCAGAGAGGAGGGCAATCCTGGAAGACACCAGCCTTGGCCCAGTTCCTGCACTGGGTGTGACTGGTTAGGGCTCGTGGTAGGCATTTCCCGAAGGCCCCTGCTGGGTGTGTAGGATCAGGAAGAGATGGGGCGTGGAGAGGAAAGGGGCTGAGGATATATTTGACTTTTTCTCAGCACATGTAGGCCATCACTTCTGCCTATATAAGGCTTGCTTGACGCTAAGGCCCGCAACATCCGGAAGGGGCTTCTGAATCACCAAAACAGAATCAGCTTGGTTGATGGGGAATTTCTGGGTAGAGGATTCACAGCCATAAGACCCGGCAGGACGAGGAAGTGGTAAACCCTCAGACCTAGAATCAGTATCAGAGGTCCATAGAGTGGGAGAGTCGCTGAATTTTACAGCCCGTAGATGTAGAATGTCATTGCCATGCAGTTGGTCTGAGGGCATGCGCAGTTGGCTAAAATCTTCCCGAACACAGTGCTGTGCAATAGAAACAGAAGGGGAGCCGTAGATACATAATGAAAAGTTTCCTAGCAGCCACCTGCAAAGTGAAATTAATTTCAATAAAATATCTTACTCAACCAAATGGAGCCAAAATAGTATCTTCCTTGAAACATGGAAGCAACGTAAACATTATGAACGGAGGAGTTTACATTCACTTTGTTTTGTACTCGGTTCCTAAAATCTGGGGTATATTTTCCAGTGACCGCCCATCTGAGTTCCAACTGGCCACCTGGCAGCTGCAAGGGGTTACTGTGTTGTACAAGGCAAACGCAGGCAACTTGCCGCACCACAGAAAGTTCTTCCGTGGTTGCTGCTCTAGGTCAATAGAGCCTGTGACCCCTAAAGCTAAAATGGACCTTTCCAGATCGTGTCGCTTAGGCGTAATAGATTCAATGCCTTCAGAAGCCAAGAAGGTGACAGAGTCCAGTGAGGAGACCCAGCATGAAAAATTAAGGAGTGGTGGGAACTGGGGCAAACAAGAGGTTCTCCCTCCCAACAATTGTTGCCAGGCAGCAATGAGGTCCCATATTGCTAGATCTTCTGGTATTTTCTGTTCCAAGAGAAACATAAATTCGGGTTATAATGTGAAATCTGAATTGAAAGTATTGGCAATAAGCGAATAATTTAAAACTCATGAAAGGCAGGGGAGGGGAGGGGGGACCTGACTGAGGCCGGGAGGCAGACCTGGGGACCACGCCTTGGCAAGTTCTGATAAGGCTTCAACCTTCCATACCACGTTTTCTTAGTTTGCCCCTCCAGAACCTGTCACGCCTTTCTCCCCCTGCCTTGCGCCACCAGAGGTGGACCTGGATGGGCCGCACCAAAGGATTCCCTTGCATTTTGGCTTCTGTTGGTACGATGGTTAATTTGATGTATCACCTTGGCCAGGTTGTTAGTCAAACATGATCCTGGATGTTTCTGTGAGAGTGTTTTTTGGATGAGATTTAAGTGTGATCAATGGAGTTTAAGTAATGCAGATTGCTCGCCATAACGTGGTGGGCCTCATCTAATCAGTCGAAGGCCTGAATAGAACAAAGGCCTTCCCCTGAGCAGGAGGGAGTTCTGCCAGCAGATTGCTTCGGGGCTATTTTTTCCTGGGTACACACACACACACACACACACACACACACACACACACCTGTTGGTTTTGTTTCTCTGCAGAACTCTGAGCAATACAGTTGGGCAAGGAAGCTGAGTAAGGAAGGAGAAGATAGAGAGATCCAGCGCATCTCTTTCCCTACGGGGTCATCAAGAGTGGATGTGCCCAGGACTGAAGATGCCAGCTCCTGTAAGGCCTCTTTTTCTCCCAGACAGGTTGCGGGACCAGCCCTCCCTCCCACCTCCAGGCCTGTGCTTTCCCTCGTGATTTCCTATCCTCTGCCCACACCTTGTAACCAGACCTTTTGCTAAGCTGTCCTCAAATGAGCTAGTTTACATGCTTGCTGTCTCTTTCTGAGACCCTGACAACACACTCTCAACTCTCAGATGCAGAAACCAAAGTCTAGAACAGTCAAGGAAGGACCCGCTTAAGGTCCTAAGTGTGTGAGGGGTAGAGCTAAGAATCCAACGTGGTTCCCTCAATTCTTCATTCAATGGCCTTTATGTTCTTTTTTTTTTTTTTCCCTCCCATTTACCACCAGAGCTTTCATTCCTCTGCCTAGTGACTCTACGTACATTTTTGCCTTTTTTTGATATGGGACAAAAGTAGGTTTGCGGTTGTGAATGGAGTTTATTTCCTGTCCTTGAACCAGGACAACCTGTGATCTGCTTTGACCAATAGAATATCTAAGAATTGATGCTTTGGGGGTCCCAAGCCCAGGCCTTAAGGAGTTTTGTAGCTTCTGCTTTGCCGTCTTGGAAGCCTCCTGGAGAAGCCACATGACCCTGGTGGGTCCACAGCCATGGTGGACGTTCTGGCTCCAGACCGACTGCCTGCTGAGTGGCCCTGACCACAGTGTGCAGAGCAGAGATGAAACCATCCCTGTAGAACACTGTCCAAGTGCGGAAATGTGAGCCAACACACTATGGTGATTTAAAGCCCTGATTTCGTGGGATGATTTGTTATGCAACACAGGTAGCTGAAACATGGGTTGTTTTTGTCCCTCCCTACTTCCTCGTATATTCCAGACATGAGTTCCTGGTATATTTCCAATGACTCTGCACCATGCTTACCACCCCCCATCTTCCCACACCACCACATGGCTGTCTTCCTCTGGTCTCAGTCCAGTGCTGCCTCCTCAGAGAAGTCCTCCCTAATTGCTCTAAAGTAGCCTCTGAGAGTCAGTTTGTCATATCGGCCAGTTTCATTTTCTGCTTAGCTTGCACCATGAACTGGAGTCATTTTACTTATTTATTTACCTGACGCCTCAGCTGGGATGTAAATTTCATGTGTGGGGAGGACAGTGCATGAGCATATGATAAATAAACATTGTTCAATAAATCAATGGAAGAAGAATGAGCGAAGAAATGAACCAAACAGATCAGAGGGGGAGGTTGCTTTCTCATCCATTCTGGTGTAGATTCATTCATCAAATATTTACTAAGCAGCTGCTATGTGTCAGAAATTGTTCCAGGCATTGGAGTTACAGCACAGGACAAAATAAAGTTTACATTTTCATAAGTTTATAGTCTAGGAAGAGAGACATTTAATAAATAATAAAATTAATAATACAATGTCCTGACTAAGTAGTAAGAAAAATATAGCAGCATACAGAGATGCAAAGAAATGAAGATGATATTTTATTTAATTAATTAATTTATTTTCATGTGTGGTTGTCTTTCACCTGCCTCCAGCTACAGACCTGGCTGGAGACCTGGCTTGCAATCTGGTTATGTGCCCTGGCTGGGAATCAAACCAGCAACCTTGGGTTCACAGGCCTGCTACCAGCCAGGGCCTAGGATGACATTTTAATCTAGATATTTAGGGGAGCTTCACTGGGGAGGGAACATTTGAGCAGAGACCTGAATTAAGTGAGGAAATAAGCATAGATGTGGGAGCAAAGTGCTCTATGCAGTAGGAATAGCATGTGCAAAGGCCCTGAGGCAGAGAAGTTTGTGTGGCTGGAGTAGAGCAAAGAGGGGAGAGCAGAAAGAAAGTGACATTAGGGGGTCAATTCTGTGCAACACCCAGCTCAGGAAGTTAAGACTTTGAAGCTCTTTTATGTCCAGAAAGGCAAAAAATCTCCAGGGCCAGTGTGGATTAACATTCTTTATTTTATAACATTTTTGATCAGAAGTATTTGAAATCATGCTTCACCTGGTTACAAGTTTCATGGATGTTTTCTCTGTGAATGAACTTCTCCCATCCCTTGTCACATAGGAGTGCACCTCCCCCACCCCCAGGGGCTGTCACTGTGACTAAATACTGAAGGTCTACTCCTGAGGGAAGGAAGGAGAGGAGGGCTCATCCTCCAACTCAGGGGGCCTCTCCTCCAGCCTCCCCCCTGCTTCCAGGGAAACATCCATAACTCACCGCTGCTGTACAGAGGATGAGTTCAGTCTCTGGGTACTGCCTTCCCAGCCCACGCAGCTGCCCAGGGAGCCTCATCCTTCATGGGGAAAGGTGGGGGAGTGGGGGCCCTTGGGCGGTGCTGATGCTGGGCTGCTCATTCATTCCACCAACCGATGCTGCCTGAACATCCGCTGGGCCCCATATGTGCTGCTCGTTGCAGACACCCAGAGGTTTCCGCTGGAAACCAGGAGTGATTAAGTCCCCTAGGAGGGCCCCTGTCGGCCACTGGCTCATGGGGAGTCTCAGGGTCCCTGTCTGTAGGAGAGGATTATGACATTTGCCTGCCCGAGACATTATACCTTGGCCCTTTGCAAGGCTCTGGATTGTCTTGTGACTTTTCTCTTGCCCTTGAAAAGGTAGCCTTTGCTATTCAAACACGCTTACCCACCGGGAGTAGGTTGGGGCGGTAAAGACCAGCTGATGAACATGCAGCTGCCACAAAGGCCACTGTGGGCCACGTGCAGCAGGGTCCTGGCTGAAGAGGCCCTGAGTCACCTGTGAGAGGGTGGGACCGGACTTAGCCCGACTCCAGAATTATGGCCCAAACTGAATCAGATTAAGCAGGAGAATCCTAAGAGCTTGGGTTGAGATGGCAGCGGGGTTTCTAGAACCCTCCTGATGCGCTCGGGAGTCCAGAGAGATAGTAAGGAGGCTTTACACAGTTTCATGCCCTCAGGAAGTCCTCTGTCCCTGCCCCAGTCTCCACAGGTTGAAAATTACCCTGGCTGCTGGGTATCAGCGGGGGAAGCAGTTAAACAACAGATGCAGAATGGGCACCAACTGAATAGAACATTCACCGGTGGTGAACAGCTGGAGCGAATGGACTGGAAGGAACACCGCAACCCGGAAGCTTCTCCAAGGAAGCTGAGCCCTGAAGGCAAGACGGCTTCTCCAGAGTGCAACCAACAGAAGCCAGTGGGGAAGGGTCGCTGTGCCCGTGGGGCTTGCTGTTCAGGACAAACGCCATTTAGATTTGCGCACTGTTGCTGACATGGGAAAAAAACCTGGGCCCTGAGCTGCACGAGAGAGGAGAAGGTGTCCTAGGTAATGAACTTGCGGACCCAAGTGAACCCCTGCAGGTCACCCTTGCTTGCGGCATACTGGACGGCAGGGAGCTGCTTGACCATCCTGTCTGATCCTAACAGCAGGGGATGGCGAAAGCCTTCTGGGAGGGCCCAGGCCAAGGAGGGTCTCCAAGGGGACTCAGAGGGTCCGTAACGTGTCGTTGGCCACAGACGTGGTTGGCAGTGCTGTGGCATTGGCCAAGTGGTTGAGGGCCCAGTCCGGGAAGGTGCCCAGCTGGAAGATGCTTTGTGCCCAAGTATTGATGGCCATATTGAGCAGCAGGACACCTACCAGGTTCATCAGGAAGCCAGCCCGCACCTGAAACAGAGCACAGACTTAAGACCCAACATACACATGGAGACTCCCTGAAGCCATTCACCCAAACCCAGCTGGGTGGCTGCCCGGACCCTTCCATCTTCATGCTACCCTAGGGTGCAGATGTCTCCATACAGTGAGTGGTTTCTAGGTGCAGGTACTGTGCCTTGTGGCTGTCATCAGGTCGTTTAAACTTGAAATAATCCTACAAGGGTCATTATTATTATTATTCCCATTTTACAGAAGAGGAAAATGAGGCTCAGAGAAGTTGGCTTATCCAAAGCCACACAACTCAAAAGGAATCTGATAGGATCATTAAACAACCCCCGCCCCAACACACACACACACACACACACACATGCACGCACATGCACACACACAGACGGTGTGTGTCCAGTTAAGGCTATACTAATTTATTGAGAAGGTTTTTACTTGTGGAATTTTTTACTTCTTTAAGTAGCCAGAAAGCAGAGTGCTCACCTGCTCCCAGCCCACACTGACCACGAGTACTATGCCATCCAAACTCGGGCTAAAAACCCTGTTTCCAGCCAGAATTTGTGATGGTTCCACCCTAGCTGTCCAGCCATGGATCATGCGGTGAGCAAGTTACTCCCTTTCCAATCACTTTCGCATGGTGTCCTCAAAAAGCAAGTCTCCCTGAGGTGCCACCATGCTCGTAATGCACCTCTCCTCCTCTCCAATCAACCTTTTTGTAACACATGGGGTTCGGAACCCTCTCTAGGCAACTGTTTGTGACCGGAGAGAATGTCATTATTTTGCTTTTGTTTTCCTTTGCATTTATTTTGAGAACGCGCCTGCAAGGGCATGCCGTGCTGGTTTTCCATTTCTACATGCATTGCGAACTTTTCCTTCTAAATAGTTACGTTATTAAAAAAAAATAAAAGTTTGTTTAGCAAAATTGTGAAAAGAGCATTTCCGCAGGTGGTTTGTGGAAAAGGTCTGGTCCATGGTGATGGGAGGAGGGCACGTGGCCAGCCCGGGAGATTGCGATGTGCTGGCCTGTCTCCGATCTCGGGGGTCTTAAAGCCCCCGGCAGGTTTGGAGGATTAGAAGGAGCCCAGTCAATACTTTGGGGGAACTGAGAGGAGGTTTGGGAGCCCGGCTCAAAATGCCTGCTTAGTTCCACCTTATTACTTGGTAACTTAGTCAATAACACTTGCTACACTGTTTGCGTTGGGATCTCTTTCCGTCTCTCGCCCTAGTGGCCTTGTCACTTAGGCTGCGGGGTCCCTGCCGCTGGAAGCCAGCACCACGAACTGGTTGGCAGGTCACGCCTCTCAGCTGCACCAGCGGAGGAGGGGTTATTTGCACACCGAGTATCCAGGGTACCAACGGCCCAGGCCAGGTAGGGTAAGGGAAAGAGGCAGCAGGAGGCCGCAGGAGAAAGGGAGGGGCGGGTTTAGCGAGGAGCCTGGGGAAAGGGAACAGTATTGCCTCATGGCTGAGCTCTGCGGAAATCTGGGACTTGTCCCCCGCTGCCACAGCCCTGGGCTTCTGTCTCACTCCCCAGCTGGCAGGGCACTGAGGTCCCAGGGTGGGGACTGCTGCTCCTCTTTCCTGGGCACAGAGCCATGAGCCAAACAAGCAAGAAGAGAGCAGTGCCCACAGGGAGGGGAAAGTCCCTGAAGCAAACTTTTGCAAGTAGTCGCTTAAGCAGTGTTTTCTGAAGTCGTCTAAGCAGAGGCTTTGCTAAAAGGTGCTCCTGATTCCACTCAGAATGACCCATGCAGAATGTGGGGGGAAGGGGAGGTGCCTGGGGGAGCAGGTACCCTGCCCAGATGCCTTGCCCCCCAGCCGGTGCCCATCCACCTCTCTGGGCTCTGCTAGAAAATGCCCAGACTCACCATGTCTTTGACCAGCAGATGTCCAGAGGCGAAGGCGATGGAGTTGGGGGGCGTCGAAACAGGGAGCATGAAGGCGTAGGAGCAGCCCACTGTGGCGGGAATCATCAGGTACAGGGGGTGCACCCTCAGCTGGATGGCCTGGGCCCCGGACGGGTGGCAGGACCAAGATGTAAGGAACCAGGCAGAAACCACAAGAGGTAAAGACAATAGGACGGGGAGCGACAGGGAGACAGACAGACACAGAGACAGAAAGAGAGACAAAGACTCACGGACAGAGAAAGGCAAAGCGAAAGTGAGCAAAATGCACAGGAAGAGCGATTTAGAGACAGTGAGAAGCACAACCAGAAATACAAATACACAGACAAGAGAGACACGGAAATGACAGACAGATCAAAAGAGAACCAGACCCAGGGTGAGACGGAGAGAACAGTCTCAGGTTAGTGACATTCCCCGGGCCACACTGCCGGGTCATCCGGGAGTCTGAGCTGGGGAGACTTATCGAGGACGCGTCTTCTCCAACGTGAGGATGGATGGGAGTCACCCCGAGGCTTGTTAGAACCAGGGGGCTGGTCCCCCTCCCCCACAGCAGCCAACTCAGCAGGTCTCAGGCCACCCCAAGAACGTGCATTTCTAACAAGTCCCAGGTAATGCAGATGCTATAAAAGCACACGCCCCCTGCCTGGTCCTTGCCTCAGCCAAACAGTCCACACAGCCAGGCTCTGGGCCCCTTTTCTTGGGGCCTCACTGGCCTTTGGGGACAAGGGGAGCTCAAGATGGCACCTACTGGCAAACCTTTCCAAATTTCTAAGACAGTGTGGGTCCAACGTGCCTGCAGGTTGGCCTCAGTCAGGGGCCACCGGTTCGTCCCCTCTCTCCAATGACATAGTCACCTACAATTCATGTCGATTGCTCCTCTGGCATTTTGTTTGAAGATAGGAGAGTTTGGGCCTCCTTAAGGGAATCATCCCCTGCGTGTGAAATGTTTCGATTTTGATGATGAGCAGCATTTGGAAGAATGTGTCCCTTGCTAGTGTCCACTCTGGCTGGCTCTACATTCTTGCCTCCATCCCAACCAGTAACCCCTCCACCTTTCTCAGTGGTTGGGCCCCTCAGGCCCTGGGGAAGGGGGTGATCAAATCCCATCGCACTTAGCAAGGAGAGGGGAACCCCTACCCCACATGGCAGATGGGTGATTTACCCAGGTCTAACAAAGCTGTAAAGGAACCACCTCCTCTCAATTTCACCTACATATAGGTAGCCTCCCATATAACACAGCACTTCTATAACACAGTTTCACTCTGACACAGTTCGAGAATTGGGGGAAGCCCTTATACCACATCCTAGAACATGGTTTCACTCTAACACAGTTTGAGAGGTAGAGAAATCCCCGAATGACACGAAGCCTAACAAGAGCTTTTAAGAGCAAAAGACATCTCAGTCGAAATTAGGGAACTCCCCGAACAACATGAAAGTAATAAGAGCTTTTAGCAGCAAAAGATATCTCATTTGAAATTAGGGAAATCCCCGAATAACACGGGCAAATCTGGTACAATAGCCACACTCAAATGAAAAATTTCAAATGAGCTATTGTGTCAAAAAGAATATGCCCTCAGTTAATGGTGCTTAGTCGTGATGATGAAGAACACATTATTTAATACATATTAATATGTTATACTTTCGGTGAAAATTGCTTGAATAAAGCTATTTCTCTTAATTATAAAAGCATAGTAATATGTTTTGTTTTTTTTTAATTTTTGGAACTTAACCCCCTTTTTTGTACTAGTTCTTTGTTTCATATAACATGGATTTGCATAACACAGCATGTTTTAGGAATTTAACAACCATGTTACATGGGGGTTACCTGTACCTACATATCTTCAAAGATGCACAGACAGGGAAAGTTTGAGGCGGCATTGCTGGACCGTGGCAAAGGTTGAAAACAGATGGCTTAGACAGATCTACCGCTATCGACTCATAATGGAATATTTTCCAGTCACTGACAAAGAAGAAAGTGCATCTGTGTGTATGCAAATATAGCGTGATCTCTATTATAATTGATGCATAAGTAAGCAAACAAGAACAAAGTGGCCCAGGCAACTACGCCTGGCCTATCACTGTCCAGATACAAAACATATACTCACGACATTGATGTAATTCAATTGCTTTTAGATCGCCTTGAGGTAATAAAATGGTTTGGTCTTTTTTAATCTATTCAAATGTAAGACTCATGTTGATAGGTGTTTAGCTGCCTAAGAGAATTTCTTCTTGATCATGGTATGCTGTTCTTTGCCTGTGATCCTGGATTCATTTCACTAGTTGCATCTTTATTTACACGTGAGGGGGAGTTATGACATTTCCCCCCTTCTCTCCCTTTGCTTGCTTCTGATGTCAGGGTTCAGTTAACCTTCTCCCTGGATCGAATGGCTTTCAGTGCTCAGGAACACTTTGGGTAAGTTGAGGGCTATCTCTTTCTCGCAGGTTCTAGCTCTCACCCGGCCCACTCTACAGGGCTGGTGACTTTTGTAGCAGGAGTTCTCAACGGGGGCTGATCTTGTCCCTCCAGGGGACATCGAGTAATGTCTGAACACATTGTTGATGGTGATGATTTAGAGGAGAGGCTACTGGTTTCCAGTGAGTAAGAGGCCAGGGTGCCGCTAAGCACCCCTACTGTGCATAGGACAGTCCCTGAATGTCAGTAGTGCCGAGAAGCCCGGCTTCACAGGAAGGCCACAGCTTTTGCCATCATTAGAATTTCTTCCGTGGTTATTGGACGACTCAGATTTTCTACTTCCGCTTAACCCAAATCTGGTCATTTACATTTTCCTAGAAAACTTTCCAAAGGAGGGAATTTGGTCACTTTGAAAATAGTGACTCTGTGTATGCGTTTTTGAAGGGAAAAAAAGCGGTATTTTTTTTAAATCAGGGTTCTGACACTTGCACATTTTGGAAGCGAGCAGTAGAGCTTTCTGGCCTGTGCTGTTGGGAGCCCAGGGGTCCCCCTATTCCTCCCCCTCAGCCCAGGAAGGGCCCTCACCAGCTCCGACAGGACAGGCAGGAAGATGATGATCGTGGCTGTGTTGCTGGCAAACTCGGTGAAGAAGATGACGACCGAAGTGATGATCAGGACGGCCAGTACGGGAGGCACGTTCTCCAGAGGGTGGAGCTGGTTGCTGATCCACACGGACAGTCCTGACTGCTGCAGAGGGAGAAGCAAGGGGCATCTCTTCACACCCAGGCCCTGGCAGCCCCCCTGGACTGCGGGGCCCACACGAGGGCTGGGGCCAATCACAATGATGACAACCATGCCCCTTCCCGGATGGGAAGCTCGAGGTTCCAAGGGGGACAGTGGCCTGTCCAGGGCCACACATTTGAGCCTGGACTTGAACCAGCTTCTCTGCTTCTTGAAATCTTTTCTACTCCATACACTATAGGTTCAGGGCCCAAAGCTTCGGGTCCTCCAACAATCCCTTTGGTTCTCCAAATAATCCGTTTGGGTGTAGCACCAATGAATTCTGACTTGACTGGGAGAGGGGGACTGGATTCTCCATGATGAATCTCCACATTCCTCCAATGACAGTTATTAGTTAAAATGATATGAACACAAGTGTTATTAAAACATGACTCTTTTAATTATATATTAATATGCATTTAATGTAGAATATATACAAGATATACTATATGTTATATAGTATATAAATTATGCATCAAGTATATATTAAATACAACACTATGCAATGCGATTATTAAAAAATAAAGGTATTCGTGATCAATAATGAGGAAGTTTATTACAATGGTAACCCAAATATAAACAGTGTTAACGTATTATTCTTCATGATTGTAACAATCACCCCATTGTGGCTTTATAGGGCTCCAGGTCCCTACCTGCATTACCTCCCTGAGTTCTCCCGGGCATCCTATAAGGTGGACATTTGTCCCTGAGTTACAGAGGAGTTATCTGAGCCTGGCAAGGCTTTTGTGATGCTCATGGCACCCAAAAGTAATGACGGAGATGTATTTCACACTTCGGGCCACTAAGCTAACACGCCTCCTGCACCCAGTTACCCTCCTTTGGACACACTAGTCCATCACACCTCTTAATACAAAGAGCGATGCCCAGAGCTGACCCGAGCCCAACAGGACGTAGAAAGGACCTGCTAGGTTGCCCCCGTGCTGGCTTCAGACTCCACCCTGCCGTCAATGCGGCAGAATCACCTCTGTGCTCCTCCCACTGACTTCTCCATGAGTTACTCTATTTGCAAGTATATAAGATACTTCCTCCCAGCTTCACCCTCCTGCCATCAAATGTATCCTTAATTACCAGGAGTCTGATACACTTGCATTAGGACCCCAAAGCAGCAAAGCCGAAGAGGTAAAATTGTGCTCTATTCTGTCCCCTTGTGGTGTCATGCGGCAATATCTCCAAAACCCACAAGTTCTCGTCCTGCAGTTGGGTTGTTTGTTTGTTTGTTTGTTTGTTTTGACAAAGATAACAAAGCCATAGGCTTAGATGTTGACTGGCGGCAGAATTAGGTTAGTCCCCTCACATTTACAATCAACTATGTGTCCACCACGGCCCTTTGATCAACCCTGTATCATCTGGTACCAATAATACACTTTGGTTTACCTATGAAAGTTTGTATCTTTCTTTCATGTTAAACAGAAAATTTACTGTTTATCCAGAACTTAAAATGTCATGATGGAGAACACAGCATACTGTTTTCCAATAGATAAAATAATGCGCTTTTCCCTACAACCTGACTTTAAAATGACCTTCAATGAATGAATATTCATTGAATATTCTCCCTTAGAAGAGACTTTGTACAACTAAGGTGTTTCTTTTACATCTGCATTGTTTGTCTCAGAGCCTAGAAATTATGGCACATGGCAGAGTCAAGATCCCAGCCTGCACCCTGGTCCAGGGAAAGTGTTGAGGTGAAAATGGGGCCACTGGTTTTTTCCCAAGGCCACGGCTTTGGCAAAGAGATGGACAACAGTGTGTGTCCAGTTAAATGGAGAGAGGCTGCAGAGCGGGAATGTTAATGACCTGGATGAATGAGGAGCCAAGAACGTCCCTGGAGCCAGATCTCTGGGTGACGGGCTTCCAACCAACGTCCCAGCGGCCGCTCATGCCCTTGGCTCAGTTTCCCCAGCCACAGGGGCAGCTTCGTGAGGGATGAGAACCCCAACTGCCCGGGGTGCTCCTGGGGACCCTCAGGGGCTTCACCTGCCCACCCATATTCCCACAGGGAGCAGAAGTTCTGTTTCCTGGGAAATGCATAGCCCCACAGTGTGTCAGGACCTCTGGGACCAGCAGTGGACAAGGTCAGAGGGGGTGTGGCCAGAAGGGGAGGAGAAAGGACTTTGGAGTCAGACTAAGCATGTTCTCCATCTTAATCCTTTCTGGCTGGAATGTCCTGGTCACATAACCTCTCTGTGCCTCCATTTCCTTATTCGTAAATGGGGATAGAATCATATCTGTTTCGGATGTTTATTATTGGGAGAAAAGGAGCTAATCTATCAAGCGTTTTTGGTAAAGTGCTTGGGCACCTAGAATGTGCCCAGTACGTGCCAACTGTCATTAGCAGCATCAAGTCATGAGACACCAGAGGTGTCAGAACCACTCAGAAATTGCCCAGTGCAGTCAGTGGGCATCAAGTTGTGTTCCTATGACCCTCAAGCACGCTAAGAGGTGTTTAAAGTCACATTATAGGATGTAAGAGGGGGTCTGAGATGGCAGGACATTACCTTCCTCTTCCTCCCTTTTTCCTGCTTCAATCAAGTCCTCGTCTAGACCCCTGTGATAACAATAGGATTGCATCTTGCAAGGAGGGTGTTACGGTGGAAGTTAAATGTTTAAAGTTGAACTCTTAATAAAAAACATCCTTGAAAATCTCTTCCAAGACTCAGAAAACACAGTAGGCCCAGCTGTATCGTAAGTGTATTGTAAGCCTTAGGTAGAGAGAGCCAGTGGATTTGATTAAAGGAAAGAAAAAAGAGAAGGCTGCCTGTGTGGGGTGAACATTCAAACCAAGGTACTGCCTACAAGCTGTGTGATCTTGGGCAAATTAATGAACATCTCTGTTCTTTCCTTTCTTGAAGAGGTTGTGGTAAGGATTAAACTAGTACTCATAAAAACAGGTCCTGTATTGAATATGATTCATTATTATATATTTAATTGAGCAATTAAATAAACTGGGTACTCTTTTAAGTATTTTAATAATAACCTATTTAGTTTTCATGACAACCCCATCAGGTAAGTATTAGGATTCTCTCCATTTTATGGCTGAAAAACTTGGGGCGCCAAGAAGTTGAGATTTGCCCAATTAAGTGAGATGACTTACCCTGTAATTGGAACTTGGAGCTCACAACCTGGCTCTTAATCCTTTCATTAGGCTACTTCTCCAATTAAAATAATAATAATAATAATAATACCAACAATAACAAGTCTCAGGCCTCCAGCAGGGAACGAGGGATTGGAAAGAAGGCATGTGGTTCTATTTGCTCCACTCTGATTTAATACTGACCTTCGATAACCTCAACGTATTTGCAGACAAGTTTGCTGTGGCGGAGTTGAACGTGACAGTGCCGGAATAAGGCCAGCTCATCATCCATGAGATGGTAAACTGATCATGACAATGGCGGTAGCCCGGTCGAGGGAGACCCTGGTATGCATCAGCCCCCTGCTGGGCACCGTCCAGGCCACTGATCCTCAAACACAGCTCTTTACAGGTCATGTCCAGCCGCTGTTTAGTTATGCAGTGGGGGTGGGACACAGCAGATAAGACCGCTTTGACCTTGCTCTCACAGAGCTTATATTCTAGTAACAGAGACACCAGTAAAAAAATATAGATATAGTAAGAGCACAGTGATATGAGGGAGAGTGACCACGTAGGTATGGAGACAACTTCACATACGTTGGTGGGGAGGCCCCTTCTGTGTTGGTGACCTCAGGGCTGAGACGTGAGGGGTAAGGACTCAGAGATCCCAGGGAAGAACATTCAGCAGAGGAAAGCGATTCAAAGGTCCTGGGGTGCAGATGAATCTAGTGCAGCTGAAGAAGGCGAGGGGGCCGGTGGGACTGGAGTGGAGAGAGACAGGAGCCACGGGGTTTGTGTGGGACCAGCAGAAGCCTTCAGACTAGACTCTAAATATCTGGGGAGCCGTGGGCTGTTTCAAAGCAGAAAACGGGTGAGAACACAAAGTGGGTGGAAGTAAGTTGCCGAGCCCAGAGTAGGCCCCGGGATGTGATTCTAGCCCTTCGGAACCGGCACATGGGAATCCACACATCCAGCCTCACCCTGGGCCCCATCCAAGCCCCAGGAGGCCACGGTGGCCTGGCAAAGGCACCGGGCAGGGGTGAGGAAGCAGGGTGGGCAGAGAGCACTCTGGTTCCTCTGGGGCAGGCTGTACTGCTTGGCAGGAGGTGAGGGTGGGAGGGGGTGATACCAGCCGGGCCAGGGAGAAGAGGGCAGCAGCCACACAAAGCTCTGGTTGAACAGAAATCCCAGCCTGCCGCCTGGGGCTGGGCCAGGAGCCAGACTGGCCTTCCAGCGTGCTCAGCAGGCCTGCAGCCCAGCCTCCACTGAGGGACAGTCTTTGCCCACCTCACTCTAAGCTCAGCACAGCCTGTGGGGTGTGGGGTCACCCCTCCACCTCCTGCAGGGTCAGCCTAGGTACATCTCCATAAACAACTCTGTTTCCAGAGCGGCTCAGGGTAAGAAACACTGAGTCATCCTTGACCCTGAATTCCTTCTTTCCCCAGCATCCAGTCACAATCACCAGCTAAGTAGGCTGTGTTCTAAGTTTTCCCCACGGGATGGGGTGCATTAGTATTCCTGTGTTGCAGATGAGTAAACTGAAGCACGCAGCTAAGAGGTGAAAGATCTGTGACTAACCCAATGGCCTGGTTCCGCACCCATGCTTTCTGCCACCACACTGCATGGCCCTCTGAAGACCTGGGTAACATGTCACTTCCTTTGGGAAGCCCTCCTTAATACATTTCCAGTAGGAGGCAGCAGCGAGGAGAACCAGGCAGACACCAGTTCAACTCACAGCTCGGCAACCTATGAGCTGCTACCTAGAATCAGTCACTTAACCTCTCTGGTCTTTGGGGCTCCTAAAATGGAGACTCCAAGGGTACTTTGGCGCATCCTCCCTTTGGCTCTTTTTGCAACGGTGTAATTTGTTGAAAAAAAATAAAAAAGATAGAATAAAATAAAAAGATAGTTCACAAAAAAGAGTAGCTGTGTGTAGAACCTAAATGTGCCACCCAGACTGCCTTCCACGAAGGCCTTGTTGCCCCAGTGCAGGGAGTGCGGGCAGCACGCAACCTTCACCGTCAGCCGGACTCAAGGGCTAACTTGACCAAGGACACGCCTGCTCCTGGGGCTTCCCTTACCCATATTTTAGGGTGCTCTTTGACTGGTTGTGGTTTGGAATGTGTGGGTGGGCATACGCGCAGCCATTTGGGGGCGGTGGGGCCCAGCACCACCAGCTATGGGTTGAGATCCTGGCCCTGTCATTTCCTGTCTGCGCAAGCAGAGGCAAGGTATGGAGCTCCAAGTTGCCTCTGTTCCCTCATCTTTCAAATGGGGCAGCAACAGCATTAACATCCGGGGTGTTTACGAAGATCAATGGAGTCAGTATCTACAAAGTGCTCCAAGCAGTGCCTGACACATGGGAAGTTCTTGATTCTGACTGAGCCTTTGGGAGCTTGGACTCTGAAATGACATCAACAGGAGTTCAGACCCCAGCTCCCAGCAGAGAGTGTTGTGATGACCTTAAGAGGGTTGCTTAATTTTTTCCATGCCTCAGTTTTCCTACCTGTAAAGTGGGAGCATAAAATATTACAGGAACCCTAGGATCCATGGGAGGATTCAGTGACATAGTACATTATGCTCCATGCTGGACGCTAAGGCTGCTCTTCCTCTGAGCAGGGCTGATGACCTCAAGAGCATGCATCTCCTGAAATCCCACATGCTCAGTGCCTCCCTCACTTCCCTCTGGTCCCAGCCCTGCCTCTGAGCTCACAGGACCCTCTAGAATGACATTAATAGTTAATGAATAGTAACAATATCTAACATTTATATCATAGTAGCAAAGAGAACCCACTCTAAAGACAAACTACCTGGATTCTAAGCCTGAGTACATAACTGTGTGACCTCAGGCCAGTTACTTTACCTCTCTGTGCCCCCATTTCCTAACCTATAGAATGGAGAAAAGGGTGGCATGTGCCACACAGGCTTCTTGGGAAGTTTAAATTAGTTAATAAGTGCAAAGCATGCTGGACAGGGCAAGCATACTGTTCTATGCTCATAGAACTCTGAGAGTCATGGTGTTATTGGTATTAGTAATACTATTAATGTTCATTGTGAGCTCCTTGACGGTCCAGAACATTCCTTAGGCCTTTCCCCACAGCCCCAGGCACTGAGATGGGAACTATGATTATCCCCATGGGCAACTGTGATGGCGTCTGCCAGGCCTGTGGCATTGCTGGCTCTTCTGCTGAGCCTGCAGCTGGACTGGGACCTGCCCACACCTCCCTGGGCCTGCAGCCCACCTGCTGTGCTTACCTCACAGCCTTTGGCCATGGCGAAGCCCCCTCCCAGGAGCAGGATGATGTTCCAGGGGATGGAGTCCTGGGCCTTCGTCCATGTCAGCAGGGGTTCTGTCTCTGTGTTGGGAGCTGGGCAGAGAGAAGACAATCATTCTGAGGGGTGGACCACGGCCCTCCGCCCTGACTTTGGGCGGACACTCAGGGTTCTCTAGGAAGCCACACCTGGCCCCAGCATCTGATTCTGGAGCTTTAGGGGGAACACCCACAGCATCATGGTGGGGTATCTGTTCTATTCAGAATTAAATGGTTTTCACAGCCTGAGAATCTCCTGGAAGCTGGACCCCTTGAGGCCTCTCAGCAGCCCTTCGGGGTAGGTGTTACTTTCATTCTCACACGGGACAAAAGGCTCTCGTTGATACTGGATGTATAGAGAGGAAAGGAAGAGGAGGGATATTCAGGAGAAATAAAACACTACAGGCACCTTTGGCCTGTGGAATTATAGGATGATTTTTATGTTTTCGAAAGCGGCTGCATGTGCCATGGTTAGAAGAGGGGTCAGCCCACTTCTTGGGCAAAGGGTTAGGGAGAGGATCTTTTAGGGTTTGCAGTTTGAAGCAGCCGTTGACAGAACACAGGTGAACAGGCATCCCACCACATCCTACTTTCCATCATCCCCTGTTGCTCTTTTCTTATAATACAGAAACTGTTCCTTGCTCCAAAAACGTGAAAGGAATGGTAAACAGGGAGGGCTGTGTTTCCTGAAACGCAGGGTCCTGTATCCAGTCTGCTGCCTGCATAAATGTCTCTTCCCTGCAGTCCCTCTTCTGTAGACTAGCAAGGCCAGAGGTTTGGGCATCTGTGGGACCTACTCATGTTTAATTGGGAGAGCAAGGCCCAGAGAATCCTGGAACTTGTTTGAGGTCACCTAGCACACGAGTAACAGAGCCGGGACATCAGGTATTTAGGTCAGAGTCTCCCAGCTGAGAGGAAGCTCTGGTGGGGCCTGATGGAGAGCAGCCAGGTCACAGATGGTCAGGGGTCCATGAGGCTACCAGGGAGCTGGGTGGGGGAGGATCTGCCCAAGTAAGGAAAAGAGATACTGACTCCTGTGACAACATGGCTCAACCTTCAAAACATCATGGTAATTGAAAGCAGCCAGTCATTAAGGATCACGCATGTAACTATGGTTACATAGGTATTTTAAAATGATCTAAAATAGGCAAATCTATAAAGACGGTAGACTGGTGGTTGTCTAAGGTTTGCGGGTGGGGCATGAGTCACTGTCATGGCATGAAGAATATATTCTAAAATTGTGCTTATGATGGTACAACTCTGTGAATATACTGAAAACCATTGAATTGTACACTTTAAATGGCTGACTTGTACAGTATGTAAATTATATCTGAATACAGATATATATATATATATATATATATATATATATATATATATATATACACACACACACACATATATAAAGGAATAAGCATGACCAACCAGTTTCTTATTCTCAGAAGCATCAATGAGAAGTAGAGACGTAACTGGGCAAAGAAAAGTGACCATTAAAGTGAAAGAATAGACAGAGAGGCTGTGTGACATAGGAAGGACATTAGCAGCTGAGGTTCTGTGAGGAAACAGAAACTTTGAGGAAGTAGACAGTACCAGGAAGCAGAAACCAGGAAGCGGAAACTGTGAAAAAGCAAGAACTAGGATGAAGCTGGTGCTAGAAAGACACAAAAGCTGAACAACAGTGGAAACTCCGAAGAGACCAAGAAATGGCATACAGTTGGGAAATGAGACAGAGAAGCAAGCACAGAGGGAACCAGGGAATCCCGTTCAGTTTCGCAGAGCCCAAAGCCCAGGGCCTAAACTCTGGGACCCTGCGCCAGCCTCCTGGGGGGCTAGCCTGCTTTTGGAAGGTTGGTGCACCCCTGTCCAACCCTCTCCTCCCGATCCTTATGCTGTGCTCCCCACACGCCAACCCCCATCCTCCAGAACTGAAACTATTCTTCGTAATATTCCATTTCCTTCAATATTAGAAAATAGATTATGACCCCTAGTTCCTGGCTCCTGGCCCGGGGCCCAGCACCCTCCCCAGACAGAGGGGCCAGGCATGGCCTCTGTCACAGGTGGACGGGTCCTACCTCTCCCTCACAGACATCTGCTAGAAATCCAGTGGCTCTGTACAGGGTTTGGTTTGGGGGTGCCCAGTGATTGTTTTAACCTGAATTTGAATACTTTCTGGCACTTTTGCCTCAGGCCCCACCCTTTCCTAGTCAATGGGACCCAGCTTGAGGTTTTCATGCCTGGCCCTTAGGCCACTGAGCTGCAAGGCCAGGGGTGGCCAAGTTTTTCTAAAAGCGACCAGAAAGGAAATATTTTGGGCTACATGGGCCACAAGGTAAAATCGAGACCAATGTGCCTAGGTACTTATATAACTAAAGGAAATATAAATCCACAAATTTCTCATGGAAGAAATTTTCAAATGTATTTCTGGACACTGAAATAGGAATGTCATATAATGGTGGTGTGTCAGGTCAGAGTTTTCTCCTGAATGTTTAAAAAAGCATTTAAACATGCCAATGCCATTCTTAGCTCATGGGCTGTACAAAAACAGACAGCTGGCTGGATTTGGCCCATGGACTGTAGCTGCTGACCCTGACCTGGGAAGTCACCACTGGCAGGCCGCCCTAAGTGCCCGGACAAGGTAACCCGCTCAGACAGGGACCGGGGTAGAAGCAGGGTGGCGGGTCCCTGGTGTGGGCCACACCTCCAGGCCACGGACCTCACTGAGCTCACGGGGACCCCAGCCCTGACCATCTTACCTTTAAAGTCAAACCACCACTTGAGAGAGGGTCTTTGGGATGGGAAGAAGAACAAGATGGTAACAATGGCCACGCCGGTGACAGCATCAGAAGTAAACCTACAATGACAGACAAGGCCCCCAAGCACGTGACCCTGGGCATCTCAGCAGGCCACAGTTGGGCAGATGTATACATGAGCACCTGTCGGGGGCAGTGAGGGCCGCTCTGAAGGGACCTTGTTCTGGATCCCACCCTGCACTGAACTCAGCTCTGATTTGACCACCCATGGATGCAGAAGCCCTTTACCCATAACTCCCTGGGGCTTGTAGATCCTGTTTGAGCCAAACGAATACTTTTCTTCCCAATCTAAGGACCCTAGGTGAGAGGATGTGACTACAGAGGAAAGAATCTGAGAGCCACAGAATAATGGGGTCTGTGCACCCCGCCATGGGTCATCAGAACCGGAGTTCCTGTAACAGCCCTGTATTTGTTCAGTTTCCTGTTGCATTCCTCCTGGGACGGGCAGCTTACTACACGAATATAGAACTCATTCACATCAGCAGAGGCCAGCTGGAGCCACCCTCACATCCTCTCAAAGCCTAACTAGCACCTTTCAATGATCTACAAGGTGTCCTGTGAAGATGTTAAGCTCACAGAAGCCTGGGGCAGGCATCTTCTATTTGAGGTGAGGGATTCAAGGCTCGGAGAACAAAAAGAGGCTTGCTCAAGGCCAGGCCATGATCTGCAGAGGAGATTGGCACTGAAACCACAGTTTTTCCAGCTCCAAGTTCAACGAAGCTCAGAGCCAACTACTCACAACAGCTTGTTTAGCCACACATTGGGGAAGAAGATTATTCAAAGGGCCAAGAAACTGGGAAAGACGGTCGCTATCACTAGATTAAAGGGATAGACATCAAAACACAAATGGAGCACCATTCTGTTTTTACCTCTGTGAATAGACACGCCAACTTGAACTTGGAAAAGGTAATAACACCAAGTGAGGATGTTGGGAAACATCAAGGTGGTGGGAAAATAAACATTTAACCTTCCAGAGGGCAGCAAGCAACGTGTTTCAATACTCTCTTTACATGTGAATACCCCTTGACCTTGTTATTATACTTCAAGGAATTTTTCCTCAGGAAATAACTGGACCCTGGTACACAGATCACATACAGAGATGTTCATTATTGATAAGAGTGAAAAAATAGCAGATGTTTAAATGAATTGTGTTTAATAATGTATATGTAATGAAATACCCTGCATCTTTTTTTTTTTTAATATATAAGATAATATCAATCTTTATATATTGGCATAGACATATAACCAAGCAACCTTGTAAATTAAAAATGGTTTTTATTTGCAGTATCAGACACAATTCAAAAGGAATTAATAAAATAAAGGAAAATACTCCCATTCTATTGAAAACTATGCAGTGTTTAAAAAGAATGAAATAGCAAATCATCCATGATCATATTACTATATTTTTCAATTTTTTGTTATATGTCTGTGTGTATGCATGTATGTCTGTGTGTATCTGAAATGTAACACACCAAATTTTAATTGTGAACATCTTTGGGGGAATAGGACAGAGGGAGGTAAAAGGCAACTGAATTTCACTTTTGTAATTCAGCATTGTTTAAATTTTTTTTTATCATGAAACAAGAAGAAAAGCAGATCACAAACAATATATTCACTGCAGTCACATTTCTGTAAAAAAAGAATCTTGTATTTAGAAAGGTTTCTTTTTAGTAACATGTGTTTTTAAAATTAGTGTTTCTGAAATCTATAATTAAAATAGAATAAAATGCATCTATTTTAAGGGTACAGTTAAATGAGTTTTAACTAATGTACAGTCTCATAATAACCAACACAAGCAAGTTGCAGGATAGTGTCCGGATAAGTCATTTTTTGTTTGTTTGTTTGTTTGTTTATTTTTAAGTCAAGGAAGATGTATATCAGATATGGAGACAGAGATTCACTCTTTGTGTTGTTAGAATGTTTGTAGCTCCCATTTTTCATCTGAAAAAAAAAAAAAAATAACCAAGTACCTCCATTTTGGAAAAATAAAAGAATGGTTGTGTCACTTCTCTAGACTCCGTGAAATTGCACTTTTTCTTCCTCATAACAACCTTCATGAGACCAGAACTTACACCCCCCAGGCTAGCAGAAGGGACCCCAAGGCCCCGAGGTGAAGGGCATAGTGATGCCCTCTTCTATAAAGAGCCACGCAATACATATTTTGGTTTTGCAGGCCAGGTGGTCTCTGTCACAGCCCAACTTGGAGGTCATAACACGAAAGCAGCCGTAGGCAGTGTGTGAATGACTAGGTGGCCGTGGTCCAACGGAGCTTCATTTGTAGACACTGACATTTGAATTTCATATAACTTTCATGTGCCACTTACTAACAGGTACAGTTGTTCATATAGACACTAATACAATAACTAATAAGTAATAATATAAAAATACACTTGTGTTTGCATACTCCCAACTGTAAACCTTTTGCTCGCTGTATTATCTTTTGATTTGCTCTAGCCATTTAAAAACGTAAAAGCCATTCAGTAATAAGGGGTGGGACCGATTCAGCCCATTCACTGTAAGTTTCTCCTGACCCTTATCTTAGATGACAGGGGTCATCTGGGTAGTGTTACAGCTCCTAACTGTCCTGTCCACCTGTTTTTGCCTCCACTTGACATGTACAAACTCCTTTATGCTCAGGACAGTCTGATGAGATGTGCACTATTGCAGAACCATTTTACAGAGGAGGACGCTGAGGCACAGAGAGGTTAAGTAAAGTAACCCCTCCAATAGCTTCCTATTGCTCTCATTAAAAGAGATCAAAACGCTTAACACGTCCGACAAGACCTGCACTGTCCGGCCCTCACCTCCCCTTCTAGCCACGTTCTGCCTACTTCCCTCCCCTCCCACTGGGTCTCCACCTGGCTTCTGTCAGTCCTTCAAATGTCCTAAGTTGGTCCCCACCTCTGGCTCAATAGTGGATCTCCAGTTTTTACCTCCACCCTTCCTAACCTTTGGTTCTTCCCGGAACTCTCCACAGTTAAGGCCCTCGCTACATTCTTTGTCACCCTCCCAGCCTTTCTTTCACTGCACTCATTATAGGAAGATATTTTGTTGTCTAACTACTTGTTTCTGTCTGCGTCCCCAACATCTAGCATAAGGATAGCACGTCTTAGGCTCTGGATAATTGATTGAGTGAATGCATGGAGGCATGGACGAATGAATGAATGAATAGGTGAATGAATGAAGCGCTCAAGGCTGCACAATTTGTAAGGGGCAGAGCTGCCCCTGGAACCCATTTCTCTCTGATTTCCAAGCCAAAGACTCTTCGTACATGAGAACCCACGTGTCTTATCATCCAAACCTCAACTCTTCTGAGAGCAGGAGAAGAAGCTGTTGATCATGACCAGAGCCAAGAGGCATGAACCGAGCCCTGGTCACCCTGCTGTGCTGCCTCTCCAGCTCCGTGCAGCCCATCCCAGAATCTCCCCTGTCGAACTCCTTTCTGTGCGTCCCCAGAGGCTCACCCAGCGGGGAAGAGACTGGCCCAGCCAGGGATGAACTTCGGGTCCCGGAAGAAGAGGAGAATGGCGAACATGCAGAAAAGGATGAAAACGGCTCGTTCGGCAAACCTGCGGCACAGATGCAGGCACATGGTGACCGTGGGCTCCCACGGACTGCAGCGCCAGAAGGCCTCGGGCAGGTGCCCCCGGTGTGGCTGGGCCCAGGCCTCTGAGAAACTGCGAGAAGTACTTCACCCTCCAGGAAGTCCCCAGATTAAGGAGACGGATGCCCCATGACTTGAGTGACTCCTGCCTGGAGCTACCACTCAGGATCCTTTCTAAGCATCAAGTGCCCCTAGCCCCAAATTATTTATATCATTCTACTAGGAATTTCCCAGAGTCCAAGGAGAATCCAGAGACAGAGTCAGAAAATCAGAGAGAAAGGAAATAGGTAAAGAGAGGAAGAGTCACACACAGAGGCGGACAGATAAACATAAACACAGAGGGGGACAAGCACAGAAAAGGACACGCATGAAGGGAGAGGTATGCGCAGGTGGAAAGGGAGAAGCCTCAAATGTTGTGGCAAATATCTACCCAACGTGCCCATCCAATAGATGGGGGAATAGGGCCCAGAGAGGGTTAGTACCTTACCTGTAGTCACACAGGAAGTTAGTGGCAGAGTCAGCCCTTGGGACAAGCCTGCTGACTCATAGTTATTTTTATCACATGAGACACAGACATTAAACAAGGTCCTGGAAGTCACCCAAGTCAATGTCGAGTACCCCATGGACGTGGAGGGAAAGGGAGCATTTTGTAGGAAGGGAGCAGGTCCCCACCCCAAGTACACCGTGAGGGGCTTTTTGGTCCTCAGGGTATCTACCCCAGCACCAGGGCAAGTGGCTAACTGTTAAGCCACCCTCCTACCCTCCATCTCCAGGATCCCATTTCAAGCCACTGGCCCTGATATTCCCTTGGGACTCAGCCCCCAGAGACCCAGGCAGTCAGAGCAGGAGGTAGCTCTCCTCCTGAAAGTCTCATGCCCAGCTGTCTCCCCACCCCAC
This sequence comes from Noctilio leporinus, assembly GCA_004026585.1. NCBI lineage: Eukaryota > Metazoa > Chordata > Mammalia > Chiroptera > Noctilionidae > Noctilio > Noctilio leporinus. Next base: position 258,523 of record PVIW01001009.1, on the reverse strand, counting down.
CCCCAAGGCCACGCACTTCATGGGCCCCAGACTCTGTAATTCCTCCTGGATCACAGCTCGAGCCCTATCTTCTGCATCATTTCTGACCTCAGATTTCTTCTTCCTCCAGCCCCTGAAACAGAAAGCAGGGATGTTAGGAGTAGCCCCTGCAAGGGTGAATAACATCTCTCCGGCCCACTCGGCCAGGCCTCATCATTTCTACTCTGTAGACCATAACAGCCTGCAAGGGGTCTCCCTCTGTCTTCCCTTTCTCAGATCCGTCTTCCCCATCTACCACCTGGATGGTCTTTTTAAAATGGGAATCTGATCATATGACTCCCAGGAGGCCCTTTAGGGGGTCAAACAGAAACATGAATAAACAGACAAATCAATGGAATAAAACAGAAGGTCCAGAAATATACCCCAACATCAATGCAGATTCAGTCTGTGATAAAGTTGGCATCACAGACTGGGGGGGAGGCAAAAGATGGGCTGTTCTGTCAAGGTGCTGGACATATAGATGGATAGATCAGTGGAACCAAATTGAGAGTCTGGAAGCAAACCCATACATCTGCAGTCGAGTGATTTTTGACAGGGATACCAGAACCATTCATGGGGAAAGAACAGTCTCTCAACAGAGCCACATTCAGGACAACTGGAGAGCCCCAGACAAAAGCACGAGTGTGGACCCCTACCTCATGCTGTATACAAAATTTAACTCCAGCTGGATCAAGGGCCTGAATGTAGGCACTACACATACAAAATTCTTAGAGAAAAATACAGGGGTAAATATTCATGGCCTTCGACCAGTCATCTGTTTCTTAGATATATAACATCAAAAGCTCAAGCAATCAAAGATCGAGAAATTAGACTTAATCAAAATTTAAAACTTTTATGTGTCAGTAAGTGGTGTTGGGACAACTGGGTGGTCATTTGGGACAGAAAATAAAATTGGATTCAAACCTCCCACAGCACCCTAAGGACACACTCCAAATAATTTAAAAAATACATAAATGTAAAAAATATTGAAATATCAAATAAAAAACATGTGACTACATTTTAATAACTCTTTTAATCAAAAGACCTTTTTTTCAGTCAATGCTTTTTTTAGTTTTAATTTTATTATTTTTATTATTTTTTAAAGATGTTGTTTATTATTTTCAGAGAGAGGGGAAGAAAGAGAGGCAGAGAGGGAGAGAGACATCAATGTATGGTTGCCTTTCACTTGCCTCCAGCTACAGACCTGGCTGGAGACCTGGTTTGCAACCTGGTTATGTGCCTTGGCTGGGAATCGAGCCAGCAACCTTTGGGTTTGCAGGCTGGTGCCTTATCCACTGTGCCACCAGCCAGGGCTTCAAAAGACCTTTTTAACTATAATGGAACATTCAGAAGCTATATGAGAAAAGATTGACAAGTTCATCTGCATGAAATTTTCTCAGAAATTCGACATGAAAGAAAACAGTAGATATAAAGTAAAAAACAAGTCAGGAAAAATATTTGCAACTCATCTTACAGAACCGTCAATAATCTTTTAATCTATAAAGAGTACTAGAAAACAATAAGACCAATACCAAAAGTCCATATGAAAAAATGTAGAAAGGATATAAATATACAGTTTAACAATTCACAGAAAAGGAAATAACCAATGATCCCCATGAGTATATAAATACTTTTTATATTGTCCTTCAACATTAATAGTTGTTCAAAATTGCTCTCGATGAAATAAATGCAAATTATTTTTCTTTTATCATATTGGCAAAAATCCACTTTTCTATTTGGAAACAGACACTCTCACACATGTAAATGGGAAAACAAATTAGTGCAGTTCTTATGGAGGTTGATTTGATAATATCTATTATAATTAAAATGGCCCTGGTTGGTGTGGCTCAGTGGATTGAGTGTTGACCGAAGGGTTGCAGGTTCGATTCCCAGTCAGGGCACATGCCTGGTTTGTGGGCCAGGTTCCCAGATGGGAGCATGCAAGAGGCAACCACCCATTGGTTTCTCTCTCTCTCCTTCTACCTCTCTTCTAAAAATAAATAAGTACACTCTTAAAAAAATAAAAATGTGTTTTTATTAGTGTATTAGCATTGACGATGGTGAATTAACTGAGGGTCTGGGTACAGCAGGAGGTCACAAACCCATAATCCTTTCATCCCTGGGAAGTAACATCTGCTCCAGTCACCCGGTGTGAGAAGATATCATGAAATTATAAGGACAATCTCAGTTAACCTAGAAGACTGAAACTTATGAAGGCCGCACTCCCAGGGGAGAAGGAACCTGGTGTCATACATAGTTCAGTCTGGCTTAAAGCTCAAGTCAAACAGGAGGGGTACCTCAAGGTCATTCCTGCGTACAGGAAGGAGATCCAGAGCCAGCCCACCAACAGGAACAGCAGCATGAGAGGGAAGGCGAAAATAAACCAGGAGCCGAAATTCACCACATCGCACTGCGGGAAGAAACTGGAGAAAAGAGGGAGGTGAGAGCCAAGGCTGTGTGTGTGTGTGTGTGTGTGTGTGTGTGTACGCGCATAGAAAACCTAGGAGGAGTCTGTTAAATGTTAACAGGAGGATGAAAAGTATTTCAATTTTTTATTTTTTTTCTATATGTTCTGAGAGTTCTATAACATGCCTATTACAGGTATAATCAGAATAAACTAATAAAATGTATTTAGGGAGCAAAGGCCCAAGGCACTCAGGGATGCTACTTCCCTGTCTGCCCAGAGGGAGAATCTGAACCCCATGTTACCCCCACATTCTTCCTAAGCCCCCTCCTCCCAGAGCAGCAGGTCCAAGCCTGTGCAATGAAATATTGCATAGCATTTGCATGCAGTTTGCGTATCATTTACTCCACGTCCTTCATGTTTGATGTTTTTACTCATAGCTCCGCACTTCCCTCCCCCGGTTTCTTTTCAAGTTGGGACAAAGTTCTGCTCATACCAGGGTGGGCAGACAGCCTGAAACTCTGACAGCAGCTGCCGCCTCACCCGACATCCCCACCTGCAACTCAGGCCTCGCCTCTGAGGCTCCTGGACCCACGTCTTTCCTGCCCAGCCTTTTCTGGTTGAGGAGACCACAGGACCAGCCTAGGCTGTTCCTGCATCTGAAAGAGGGCCATCTTGGCTTCTCAATTCATCTGCTGCTCAAAGAATGGAAAGGAAAAGACACCACAGGTCTGTATTGGGCTCGGACCAATCGGAAAGATACTGATACCTGGTCCCCCATTCCACAACACCCGAATCAGAATCTCGGCCACTGAGACCCAGGTGGATGTTTTCCTGTCCCCCAGCGACTCTAGTAAGCACCCATTGGCTGAGAATCACCTGTTTCTATGGTCACATTGTAAAACCGAGGAATATCAGAACCTGAGAACATAGCAAAGGTCTAAGGTTGTAAAAGCAGCTCCTGAGACCAAACAGGAGTGTCCCTAAAATTTCTCATGAAAATAATTTCGATGACCCACGTGTATAGTACAGATTTATGTATGACAACCCTGCCATCAGCAAGACCTCCACCCTCCTAACAGGTTCTCAATTCCCTGGTTGAGTAGCAGATAAAGAACTTGGCCAGCACATGGCACCATGTGGAATATCAAGGACCTTTTACTGTTCTTTGTTTGCCAAATGCTTACCTTTGCATTCCTGTGGGTTAAATAAACATATATGCCACATCTCCACTGCACAGGGATCTTAGAAACCCCACCTCTCGAAATCTTAAATTCTGAAAATCTTAGCATCTTGAAATACAGGAATTTATTTATGTATTTTAAAGATCTTACCCACTATCCCTAGAGAGAGGGGAAGGGAAAGAGGCAAAGAAAGGGAGAGACATCAATGTATGGTTGCCTTTCACCTGCCTCCAGCTACGGACCTGGCTGGAGATCTGGCTTGTAGCCTCATTAATTGCCATGGCTGGGAATTGAACCAGTGACCTTTGGGTTTGCAGGCCGGCGCCTATGAAATACAGGAATTTTAAAAGCCTTTAAACTAAGAGGCTTGGGAAGGGGGACTCGACAAGTCAGGCTGGCTGAGAATCCTTGCCCAGTTTTCATGCCTGCCTCCTTTTGAACAGTTTCAGTGATCAGGACACTTGATGTCCTGGTAGAGTCCACTCCACCACTGGCCTGGGTCCATGGTCGCAAAGCTTCTCATTGGACAGGACAGCCACCAACCAGCACCTCCAGTTGGGGTGTTTTTAAAGAAGATGCCACATCATGTCATTCTTCTTCTCTCAGTTTTTCACCAACTCCTCATTGGGACCTTAAAATAGGTACCTTAGTCTGGCCTTTTCTTATCTCATCCCCTCCCATAATCCCCTTCACCTTCTACCCTCCCACCCTGTTGGTCTCTATGCCATTCATCTTTGCATAGGCTCTTCTTGTGTCCACATAGCTTAACCCCTCACTTCTGCTCACATGTCACCTTCCTGGAAAGGTCATACATCCATGACTGACCAATGTAAAATACCACCTGATCCTGTCCGTCTACCCCCTTATTTTGCTTTGTTTTATTTCACAGCTTATCACACCAACATATCCCATATTCTTCGCTTTTTCTTTTACCACTTGTCTCCCCACCAAAATAAAAGTACTTTAGAGCAGAGACTTGCTGGATTTTGTGCCTTGCAGGGCCCCTGGAGAAGCCCAGAAGCCACTCTAGACACACCTTCCCTGGATGTTAAATGAAGGAGAGGGAAGAAAAGATGGAAACTCCGGGGCGAGGTGGGGGACACTTGCTTTTTTACCTCTTGAGCCCACCAAGCAGGATGAGGTTGGGGGGCGTGCCTGTGAGGGTGGCAGTGCCCCCGATGCTGGCTGAGTAGGGGATGGAGATGAGGAAGCCCTTCCAGATGTTTCTGTGAAATTCTTCCTCCTTCGTGGAGCAAGCTGGAAGATCCAGCGGAGCCTCTGCCTCCCCGTGGCAGTCTTTGCTTTAAACAAACCCAAAGAGAAGCTGTTCAGAACACACTCAGCGTTCCTGACCTCACAGGGAAACCACTCACATTGCACCTGGACTGGGACAACTGATGATCTTTCGAGAAGGTAATTTGGCACGGGCCTGCAAAACCTCTAAAAATGTGCAACCCTTCAGCTCAGGTGTCCTGCTCTAAGAGTTTATCCTAATGACATAATTGGGTCAACGCCTCAGGTGTGGGTACACGAGAGCACAGGGTGTTAAATGCAAGTTAGATGGAAAACAACCAAATCTCCATCACAAAGGGGTTGGCCAACTAAAAACAGTCTTCTTTCTGGGTGAAACGCTAATGCAGCTCTTAAAAACAATGATTTAGATCAGTGTGTTAAAATGAAAGATGTTCAGTATATAAAGTGAAAAGATAGGTAATAGCACTAGTTTTATTATTTTAAAATATTCACGTATTTTGTCAATATTTAAGTATTAAGAACAGCCTAAATTGTTGCAAGCAAATTCATTTTGGTGCCTTTCTTGGGGGTTGAGCTATGGATTTTTTTTCCCTATTTGTATTTTCTACATTGCTTTCCTTGCGCAATTAAAGAGTTTTGGGAAAGCATGAAATTAAGACCTGTTAATTATATAATTAAAAGATAATGATGTTGACACAAATTTATTGAGGTGGAAAGATGTTCAATACACCACTCCATTAAGGGAGATAATAGCATATACAGCATTATCAATATTTTTATTTAAGAAAGTGTATTTCTGTATACACTAGGTAGCAAGAAATAATCTAGAATGGTCTTCACCTGTTTTAATGCTGAATCTATTTTTTGTTCAAGAGCATTTTTTATGGGTAAATGAAATTAAACTTGCTCCTGTGCAACAAATGGAAACAATTTTGCAAGGATAAAAGATCCTTCAAATACCTTCTGGCCTTCATTGCTACATGAGGGCCCCTTCTCCAGTGGGTGATGGGGACATGATCTGGGGTCTGAAAGGAACACAAGGAAGCAGCTGGGGACATTTGTCCTGCATGGCCTGACTCCTCAGGTGAGCCACCTGGTCAGGAAGTGAGGCCTCTCTCAGCTCTGGGAATTCAACCAGACCACGCCTCACAGTGAGCCCGAGAGAGCACACAGGGCCCTGGGACTCATCTAGTGCAACCCCTTCTTTCAGATGGGGAAACTGAGGCCCAGGGAGGCGAGGGGCTTGTATCCAATGAACATGGAGCTCCAGAAACGGGCATCAGGTCTTTCTAATAAACTCAGCACAAGCTCTGAATAGGCAGATGGTCAAAATGGATTCCCAGGTTGCGTGGCTGTGAGCGCTGGGCCATCACAGAACCCATAACTCGAAGCTGGACTCAGAGCTCCCAAATGGTGCTGGGAAGGAGCACAGGCCATGGGATAGGACAAGCAGAAGTCAGATCATGTCCCTTCTCTGCTGGCCTCCACCAGCTCCCATCTCATTCAAAGTCAAGGCTGCATCAAGGCCTGGGTCCCACATGCTCTGTCCCCATGCCACCCTCTCGCCATACCAGTTGTCTCTCCTACACCATCTCCTACCAACCGCCCACCCAGCTCAACCACACAGGAGCACTCAGGCTTCCCGTCCATATTGGACTCTCAGGAGTTTTCCACCTGCTGGTCTCTCTGCTGTGAACATTTCACAGATCCCCCACGACCCCTCACCTCTTACAGGTGTCTGCTCAAGCCTGACCTTCTTAGAGAGGCCTTCCCTGGTCACCCATTTGAAAGCTGCACTTGGCCCCCTAGCCCTCTTTTCTGTTTTGTTCTCCTGTTTAACACTCACAACGGTCTGACATATTATGGATTTTACTCAGGTATTTGTTCCTTGTCGCTGGGTTCCACGGGCCCTGAGTTTTGTTTGTGTCTATTTGTTGCGGCATCCCCGGTAGGGCCAGGCTCATCCTAAACTCTTAGTAAATATTGTTGAATGAATGACACAGGCCTGATCGATGCCCAGTGAAGCTGAGAGCAAGTCACTTTACTTCCCACTGTTTCATCTCCATTAAATCAAGATAATGATGCCTCTTGTAACAGGTGCTACCATCGTGTAGGCAGGCCTAGCAACCTGCTTTGTCAACATTATTCCACTTGATCTCAAAACAACCCTGTAAGGTGGGTTCCAATATCATGCCCTCTTGGTAGGGGAACCTAATTGAGGCTCAGAAAGGTTAAGTGACTTGTCTGAATGACACAGCAGGTAAGTGGCAGGAGCCAGGATTCAAAGTCAGATCTGTGTGGCTCTAAACTCCAAGGTCTTAACCACATTATCATAGATCAAGGGTACCAAAGACTAAACATGCCACGGATGTGAAGGTGCTTCCTCACTCACCTAAGTGTGAGGATGCCTCGTAGCCATTTTTACCTTTAGAGTCTTTCAACCTGGTCTGCACGCCTCTCCTCTTTGACGATGGCTTGTGTTCTCTTGCTCCTCTGGGGCCACCCTGGGGCCCCCCTCTTACCAGAACTTCAAGGATTTCATGGGCTCCCCGACCCTGACCATATTTTGCATTTTGAAGGGGTCTGTGGAGGTCTATGCCTAGGCCAAAGGCCGGGAACTTGGGCAGTTAGGGTATTTGGGGGAAATGTCAGAGGTGGGAGGGACATTGCCTGCAGCACTGAGTTTTTAGTCATCCTCTCCTTGCACCAAGCACTGTCTCTGCTACGATTGTCACCAGGAACTCACTCTTCTGTGCTGGCAAGAAACTGCATCTCCGTGGGCACGGCGGGCAGGCCTTTGGTGTGCACAGCAGCTGGGGGAAGAAAGCACCATGTCTTTAGTGTCATGCGAAGGGGGCGGGAGCGGGCCCATTCTGTGGTGGGCAGTCAAGAGTGCTTCTTCAGGCTGCACTGTCTGCCAAGGGTCCCATACTGTTCACTCAATCAATCAGATATGTCTCCACATTCCATCCTTCTGTCCCGCTGATCTCTGTTGGAAGATGACCCCAGAGCTGTGGGCAGGGGGTTAGCTGCAAGACAGCTTGCGGTCCATAACCCAAGCCGAGGCTGACCTGAGCAGCACTGCCAAAGGGATGTGTGTGGGGGGGACAAGCTGTGGGTGGTAATAGGTCAGCAATGGGATGGGTGACCCCAATCTGCCATTCATTCATTTAAAAAGTATTTATTGAGCATCTACTATGTGCTTATTGACTATGAGCTTAGGGTACACAGCAAGGTCCCTGTTCCCATGAAGTTTATGTTCTAGAAAGGGAGATAGACAACAAACACATAAAGAAAAATTCAGGTAGTGATGGAAGTGATGGAGAATAGAAAACTGGACCACATGATGGAAAGTAATTGCAGAGTGGGGAGGAGCAACAGGTGCCATGTGCTGATGGCATTTGATCTGAAACCTGAAGGAGAAAAAAAAAAGAGCCAGTCACATGACCAGCCTTAAAAGGAGAGTTCTGGGCAACAGAAACAGCAGTGCAAAGGCCCTGGGGTAAGAAGATTAGCAGATTTGAGGAACTATGAGAAAGCCAGTGTTCTGGGAGGGTAGTGAGTAGGGAAGGCCTACGCTACGGGAGACAGGGAGTGGAGTGGGGTAGGCAGAGGTCAACAGAAGCCAGAAGTCAATTCAAGGATGATGAACTCCTGCAGGAATTTAGAGCCCTAGATGGACATCGTGTGATTAACATTTAGCAAACATTTCTGGGTCTGGTAGGGAGGCTGGACTGGAGGGGAGCAAAATGGAAGCTGGGAGAGCAGTTCTGAATCTATGGCGTTTTCCAGGTAAGATGAAGGTGACTGTACTAGGCTGGTGGCCATAGAGATGCTGAGAGTAAGAAAATTGTGAATGTTTCAGTTCTCCTTAGACGAAAGCTTGGTGCAACTAGGAGCCCAGGACCAGGTCTTAGTCATGTAAGGGAAACATGGAACAGACTGATACCCGTAGGATGGGAGGGGGAAGGGGAAGGGAAGATGGAAGGGGAAGGGACTAGTCAAAGAACATGCATGAATGATGCATAGGCATGGACAATGGAGAGGGGACTGACTATGAGGTAGAGGTATAGACTGGGTGGATGAGGGGGCAAAAGGGGAAAAATGGGGACAACTGTAATAGAATTAAAAAATTAAAAATAAAGAAAAAAGTACTTGGTCATGTGAATGCTAGCTGATCACTCTATCGATAGTATCACTGAGTGACAAGACATGACAGTCCATGTCCTTGTGGAACTTACCTTCTGGTTAGGTAGCTAGACCATAAAAAAAGTAATATACAGTATACAGTAACATAGGAGGAATTTTTTAAAAAAGTTCCTACATTGAAATCATCACCAAGGGCAAAAGAACACATCATCCCTCAGTATTGGGTGGATGACTGGTAGCTGAGCTCATGGGTTCTGGGTTCAAATCATAGCTCCATCATTTGCTCTGTGATCTTAGACCAGTGGTTCCCAACCAGGGCCAGTTCTCCATCCTATAGACATATTTTTGGCTCTCAGAATTGGGATGCAGAGTGTGCTACTGGCATCTAGTGGGTAGAGGCCAGCGATGCTACTAAATATCCTACCTACACAGGATGACCTCCCACAAAAAAAGAATTATCCCACCCCAAATGTCAATCATTTAGAGAAACCCTGGTTTAGATAAATCTGTTCATCCTTTTGTACCTCAGTTCTTTAATTCATAAGATGCAAGTAATAAATGGAAGTGATAGTTATCCTGGGGTTGTGAAGGGGGGTTAAGGAATTGACTCATTTGCTATAAATTGAATGGTTGCATCCTCCCCGAAATGCATATGTTGAAACCTAATCCCTAACATGACAGTATCAGGAAGTAGGGCTTTGAAAGGTAATTAGGTCATTAAGGTGGAGCCCTCATGAATGGGGTTATTGCCCTTATAAAAGAGACCCCATAGAGCCCTCTGGCCCCTTCAGCCATGTGGGGCATAGTAAGAAGACAGCCACCTATGAACCAGGGAGTGGGGTCTCAGTAGACACCACATCTGCTGCTTTCTTGACCTTGGACTTCAACCTCTAGAACTGTGGGAAATAAATGCCCAGTCTGTGGGATCTTTGGTTACAGCAACCTAACCGGACTAAGATACCATTTAAAGCAGGGACTGGCAAACTTGTTCTGTAAAAGGCCACATAGTGAATGTTTTAGGTGTTGGAGGCCATATGGTACCCCTATTGTCAACTAGTGAACTCTGCTGTGATATCACGGAAGCAGATAAGATGGCACATAAAGGAATAAGTGTGGCCGAACCTTTATTTTGGAGTGCTGAAGTTTGCATTTCATGATTTTCACATCGCAAAATATTTTTCTTCTGATTTATTTCAAGAATTTAAAATATATATAAATGATCCTTAACTCACAAACCAAACAAACAAAACAAAAAACAAAACAAAAAAATACAGGTGATGAACTAAACTTGGTCGGCTGAAGTTTGCCAGACGGTGATTTAAAGAATTCCATAGGAGTTTTTTCAGCCATCGCGTAGGTGCCTGTGGTCAAAATGAAGTTTAATCCCTTTGTGACTTCTGACGGGAGGCAAGAACTGTAAAAGGCGTTTCAATGCACCTTCCCACCTTCGCAGGAAGATGATGTCTTCTCCTCTTTCCAAAGAGCTGAGACAGAAGTACAACGCTTGATCCATGCTCATGGGAAAGGATGATGAAGTTGAGGTTGTATAAGGACATTACAAAGAGCAGCAGATTGGCAAAGTAGCCCAGGTTCACGGGAAGAAATACCTCATCTACGCTGAACGAATGCAACAGGAGAAAGCTAATGGTACACCTGCTCGTGTGGGCGTGCACCCCAGCAAGGTGGTTATCACCAGACTAAAACAGACCCAAGACAGCAAAAAGATCCTTGAATGTGAAGCCAAATCTCTCCAAGCAGGAAAGGAAAAAGGTAAATACAAGGAAGAAATGATTGAGAAGATGCAGGAATCATATAATCTTACATACAACTTCCATTAAAAACTTGAGGAAAAAAAAGAAAGAATTTCACAGGAACCTGAGGGCTAGCAAGGATTTAGTGGATGGGGGTTACTCTTGAGAAAGAATGTCAAAGCACCCTGGACGTCGAGAAGTGGTCTGACCCAGATACGCTATGTTGTTCTCCTGCTGGACCTGAATAATCTCAAACATCAGTGACCTCAGGCAAAGTCACTCTCAGGCCTGTAAAATGAGCCAAAACAAGGATGCGAAAGTTGTTGAAGCACAAAGCCACTTGCCTCCCACAAGCCACCAAAGCATCTTCGTTCTATTGAATGACTAGGCTGGCTGCTGCTTCCTTACCCACTCACGGTGTTGCCCCTGATTTCTGACAGTACCCCAGTCTGGAGCAAACCCTTCTTCCTTAGATCCCCCATCCACAGGACCAACAAGAGCCCAAGTCCTGAGGAAGCTCCTTCCTCACACCCTCTTACTGGGCTGATCAAGCCTGCCCCTGATGTGCGCACTCCTTCACAGCCGCAACGGAAGAGAACTCAACGTGTTCATCCACAGACGTGTTTCTGGGCTCCCCAGGGGCTGGGGAAGTCAGCACCTTCCTCTCTCCACGCCTGGCTGCTGCTTCCTGTTTGTACCGGGAGGGAGCGGGATTCCTTGCTGGCTGGCTGTGCTGCGTGTGCTGTGTCCTGGCCTGGCCTTGCTGACCACCAGCCACCAGCCACCAGCCATGGTCTGAAGCCTAAATGCGGATCAGTTCACCTAGGGCCAAGGCGCGGAGGGCATAGGGGGTTCCCGTGATGGGAATACATGCCACGTGCAATGCACATGGCCAGGGGCCAGGGCACTGAAGCAGGAAGTGTTAATAGGACACTGATGCTAGGAGGCAAAGGTCACTCCCTGGGGGATGGCCAGACTGGAAGATCTCTGACCCAGTGACCTGCTCAGCCCCTGCCCATCTAGCTCACTCTGTAACCTTCCGTCCACAGTCCTGGGTAATTGGTAGCCCTTCCAGAGAGTGCCCAGGTCCCACCCTAGACATTTCAGTTTAATGGTCCCAGCGCCTCAGTATGGCTGGAAAGCTCTGCCCATGATTCCTTTGGAAAGTGTGGGCTAAGAATGACTCCCCTGAAGTAACAGATTGGAAAACCGAAGCCTCCAAGGGTACCCACACTCTCAGAAGGAGCATGTGTTCCCCAGTGGACCCCAGTTCCCCCCGGCTCCTGTCACTCATCCAGGCATCCTGGTTGCTGCCAGCATCTAAGCTGGGAAGCCCCCATGTAAGACTATACGAGGTCTGTCTCAGAAGGATCGGCTGCACAAACTGATTTAATTATTATTGACGGTGGCTTGATACTTTCTGGACAGACCTCCGTACATGCTGTACACAAGGCTGGTTAGGAGGCTGGGCGTATGTAAGGTCTTATTCAAATAATGCCAGTACCTGAGCTTGTGCCAGGTCGGGGCATGAGAACGTTCCCCTCTGTAATCTTACAGCAGCCTCGGAACAACCTGGGAGAGCTGGGCAGGAGTCACTATCACCCTTTTTACACCTGGGGAAACGGAGGCCCAGAGGAGTGGATTAAGGCTGAGAATCAAGGTGACCCGAAGGGTTAGTGGCACAGTCAGGCTTGTTTCAGGACTATTGATTCTGCCCTCTGCCCTTGATTTTTACTCCATCTCCCAAGTCACACACCTGGCCTTGGTGGGTCAGACCTAGAACCGTTAACCCTAATCTAACCCTGACGTTGGGCACACAGAAGCCCTGCAGGAAAGTATTCTTGCATCAAATTAGGGAAAAAGAACCTCAGGGAAAGTCAATGGGCCCAGGTTAGGCAGGTTTGTCTTCATTCCTTCATTTAGCACGCAAAATAACCTGGACGGGAAGTATAAATATTCCCATTTTACCTATGAGGAAACTGAGGCTGGCAACAGCGAAGCAACTGGTCTATTCAATCTGTAACTCAGCACAGCTGTTGAATACCTACTATGTGCCAAACAGTGTTCTAGGGGAACAAGGCCACAGCTATAAAAGAGATGGACACACATCCCTACGTAGTTTGGCATCTACAGAATAACAAACCCCTCTCAGCCAGCAGGGAACCAGCTGTGCAGCTTGGTATGGCGTTTATCACCACCAGCTCCTCTCAATTCCTGGAAGTCTTATCATGGTTTTTACACAACTGCTACACAGTAACTAACCCCTTCCTAAGTGCCCTGTTCCCTCTACCCCTGTCCTCACCTCACCTTGCGGAGCACAGAGAGTGGGCGAAAGAGAGCATCTCCTCTGCACTGGAATTAGCTTTGTTTTAGGTCTTAGGGCTGCTCATTAACCAATCTCTGTCTAATTCCACTGCCATAGCCTCCCAGGACCTCTACCTCCTGGCACCCTGCAGAGCAAGAGAGGAGACTGAATTTCACTCTGTGCCCAACATCGTGATCTTGAGCAAGTCCCTTCCCCTTCCTGGGTCTCAGTTGTTTTTTGTTATTTTTTTCCATCTTTATAATAAAAGATTTGGCTTCCAAACTTTTTTTTTTTTTCCGACTAGACTCCAAATAAAAATCTGATGTTGGAGGCAGAATAACAGAGGTTATGAGTTCAGGCTCTGAAGCCAGTGTGGATTCAAATCTTGGGGCTGCTTTATCCTCTTTTATTGATGAAACCCAAGTGTCTCTGGTTTGATTCCCTAGTCAGGGCACATAACCAGGTAGCAAGCCAGGTCTCCAGCCAGGTCCCCGGCTGGAAGCAGGTAAAAGGCCACCGTACACTGATGCTTCTCTCCCTTTCTTCCTCCCTCCCTGCCCTTCTCTCTGAAACTAATGAATAAAATCTTGAGGAAAGAAAAAAAAGATAAAGTAGAAACAGCTGGAGTTGAAATGCGATAAAGTGACGTCTTCACTGTTTGCAGCCATCCCAGAAGGATGGATGACGAGGCAGTTTCCCAGAGCTCCAAGGCTCAGGGGAAGTAGTTTGAGAACCAACAAAGCAGGTACTACAAAGCAGGGATCCACAAACTATGGCCCTTGGGCTGAATTCAGCCCACAGACTGCTGGCCAAGAATAATCCTCGGGTTTTTAAATGGCTGGAAAAAATCACTAAAAGAATATTTTGTGACGGAAAAATGGTACACAAGTGTCGTTTCAGCACCCATCAATAACATTGTACTGCAACACAGCCACACACGTTCACTTATGTATTGGCTGTGGACGCTTTCTCTCTGCAAAGGCAGAGTTGATTGATCGTGACACAGCGGCCAGCACAGCCTAAAATAATTATCTGATCATTTACGGAAAACATTTGCCCATCTCTATCCTTCCATGCGGAAGCCTTTAACCTTGCCTCAATTCGGTCTCTGCTACTTTACCAACAATGTGATTGATTCCGGACTTATCACTTCACTTCCCTGGACCTTAGAATCATTTCCAGATTTCAGGGCTGTGGTGGAAATAAAATAAGCAAGACCCCTTATTGCACAATGGGGAAATAACCTTACTGCGGTAAATGAGATGAATGGAGTTGGTACCTGGATCGATATTCATATTCTCAACAGGTATATATTTATTATAACGCATGTTTGAAAAGGCATAGCTAGCACACAACACTCATGGTGTCATGGATGAGGGTTGTTGTGTTAGTTGGGGTAAATAATCCAGAGGTCCTGGGATAAATCTGCCATCCCTCTTTCAACAAGTGGCTTCTGTCTTTGGGTGCCAGGGGGTCTTTCGCCTCCACCACCACATTCATTCCATTGGCCAAACTTAGTCACATGACCACATCTAATGGCCTGGGAAGCTGGGAAATTCAGCCCTTTCTCTGCCTAGCCATGTGCCCAGGTGAGGGTTCTATTGCTAAAAGAACGAAGGAAGAATCAATCTCTGGGTATAAGTTTGCAATCTCTGCCCACGTAAGTGCCAGTGTACAAGCTTCCTGCTAAAAGATATTTATATAAACAAAAAGACATCTTCAAGCAAGGTGTGGCAGCTATTTCAAAACCCTGGTGGAAAGATCATGGAAATCACAGAGAAGTCAATGAACAGTCCTGACATCTTTGTGCCTCTGAATATATCATCTGTGACCTACCTTGCATTGACTTCTTGATATTTGAGGAAAATAAATTCTTTAAGCCACTTGCGGACAGGTATTCTTTACTTGCAGCCCAAAGAATTCTCACTGATTGCAGCTGGTTTCATGGTTAAGAGCGTGGGTTCTGGAGCCAGGCTGTGTGACTTGGGAAGTCACTGTCCCTCTCTGAGCCTTTATTTAATCATCTACAAATATGACAGCTACTTGTGTTTCACTTTATTTCGAGTACAGTTTCAGAGGGTTGAGGGAATCCACTCCCTCAGTTCATGGCACTTTCTCACTATTTGTTGCACAAGGCCCTTCAGTCATTGTATTTATTTATTTAGTTCCTTTTACCCCCATTTCTCATTCCCAGAGCAACCGCTCTGAGGTACCTCTACTATGGAGCTCTTCATTTGTTTATGTTCTTGCAAAACGTTTTATCAATTGTGTGTACTCCAATTTACATTTTGGTATTTACATAATGGAGATATATTCTACATCTCCTTCTGGCTTTTTAAAAATCACAACTATGTTTTATGAGATTCATTTATATAACGACATTTGCTTTGAAAAGCAGCACAGGGATCAATGATGTGCCTTCCCCTTCACGAGTAGTCACATCCACGTGGTTACCAAAGTCACCGCCCCAGAGAATGCTGCAGTGAGAATCATCACGTGTGTCCCCTCCTGGTCCTGTCAGAACCCCTTTAGCACTTGCATTCAGGAGCAAAACTGCCCAGTTACAGGGTACGTGCACATTTAGTCTGATTAAATATTTGCAGAATGCCCTTGAGAAAGGCAGACCCAGGCTCCCCTCCCTCTAGCAGTGCAGAGGCCACATGACCCCCATTCCTGCCGACACTTGGCATTATCCAGCCTTCCATTTTTGCCAATCTCATAGAAGTCTATCTCGCTGTTGTTTCAATTTGTATGACTTTGGTCATTAGCAATTTTGAGCATCTCTTCAAGTGCTTTAACACAAGGTTTAATTATAGTACCTATTATAGAAGACTGGAGAGGCATAGATAATACATGGAAAGTATTTAAATCCTTGCTTCATAACATAGTAGATACTCAATAAATGCAATTTTTGAAAAGTACCATAGGTTAGCTTAGTTAATTTTCAGTTATCATTATTATTATTATTATTAAAATACATGGCACATAGCAGGTGCTCAGTGAGTGTATTCCCTTTGCCTTTCCTGACACCCTTTGGGCACCCTACTCCCGTTCCTCCACCTTGCCGGGGTTGGTCCCCAGTCCCTTTCCCCAGCCTCACCTGCGTTCTCTTCACTCTCCCAGTTGAGGTCCTTCTGAGTCTCCTTCTGGCTGAAGAGATTCTTCAGGATGGCGTTGGCAATGGGCAGCATCATGGTGGTGGCCGCAGTGTTGCTCAGCCACATTGACATGAAGGCGGTGGTCACCATCATTCCAAGGATGAGACTGGGAATGAAGGGTGTTAGAGGCAGACCTAGAATGGGGACTCAGAAGGTCTTCCGGTCTGAGTGTGCCACCCCTGAGGCATCCGGCCCACCATTTTATAGGTGGTCCCCACTGCAGAATCAAGTCGCCATGGTTTGGCACCAAGGCCCTCTGCCATGTCACCCCAAACAGCCTTCCCAGCCTCATCCTCTCCTCCCCCTCCCACTCTTACCAGGACCCCTGCTCACGCCTGTCGGGGTTCCTCACCAGCTCCCAACAGGCCCTCATCCCCTGCTTCCCCTCCTTTGCTTGACCCTCCACAGCCAGGAATCTGAGTCTCATGATCTTTTTTCTTTGCCTGCAACTTTTCATTCACCTGGCATTTATTTAGATTTGTAGTATGAAGTCAACTCTAAGTAGACCTTTTTTCAAAGGCTCAAGGAATTATTCCAACCTCCATCATTTGTGGAATAATCCCTCCCTTCCCCACTAGTTCAGATTTGTTCTAGATTATGTGTTCTGCGTTTTTAAGTCTACTTCTGAACTAGTGTCACCATGTTGTTGGTTTTTTTTGAATGCATATATAAAAGAATTTTTTTTTAAGATTTTACTTTTTTTTTTTTTTTTCAGAGAGAGGGGAAGGGAGACAGGCAGAGAGGGAGAGAAACATCAATGTATGGTTGCCTTTCACCCGCCTCCAGCTACAGATCTGGCTGGAGACCTGGCTTGCAACCTGGTTATGTTGCCCTGGCTGGGAATCCATGTCACCATGTTTTCATTGTGGAAGTTTGGAATGTATTTGCCAGCAGCCCCATCCATTCTTCAAGGTCAAATGGAAGCACCTCCATGAAGCCATCCCTGCTTCTCAGGTGGCTTCCTATGGCAGGCGTGTCCTTTGGGAATCAAATTCTGCTATAGATGGAATCTTGCCCCCGGATTACCATTCCTCCATGAGGAAACACAGCTTCAGAGCCTAGCAGAGTGCGTGGCTCAGAGCAGATGCTAAAAAACCTACAAGTTATCCAGAACCTTCTTCTCCCTCATCCCTGCCCCCACCCCCACCCCATCCCCATGACAGAAGAACTCTCAAATTCTGTCCGTCTTCATGGCTGCCACTCTAGTCCAAACCACCAGCATCCCTTGTCTGGACATGCAGAACAGTGTCCTAACTGGGCTGCCTCCTGCTCCTCCCTGCCTATCTGCTCATCACATGGCAACCAAGAGGAATTTTTAAAAAATGTAAATCTTATCATGTCATTCCCCAGCTTAGAACTCTTCAAAACAGATTTTCACATCCAGGGTGTGACTACAGATATGTTTCAGGATGGAAAGAAGGGGGGAAAACACATCTTGATTTTACCACCGTCTAATAGAAATTCTTTCCTTCCATGATAAACTTAGGCCACAAGGTGCGGTGGTGTTAGCAGTGCCTGGGACTTAGTTGTTACAGTGGAATGAGCAGCCAGCGGGGAAACAGAGGCAGGGTCCTCACCATTGCAGTCTCACAAAGAACTTAACACAGGAGGCTAAAAGCAGAGGGAGGCAAGTCTCACCCACTGACCCAGTCACCCTGATCCTGGTCCCGTAAGGCTGCCGGGCATTCTGAACTAGCAAAACTAAGATAGTGCAGGACAGGGGGTGCCCCTCAAAGTCCGTGCGTGTCATCTCCACTAGCTGGGAAAAGGGAAACCTTGAGACTGTGTTTTCATCCCAAGGCGTGGACCCGGAAGGGAACTACAGTGCCCAAAGAAAAGCCTCTTAAAAAAGCTTTGGTTAACTGCCTACCTCCTGTCACGTATGCAAAATGAACAAATAGTCAAGAATAAGATAAGGATTCAGGCTAGCAGATCCCCACCCATACCTATGTTTGGGCAGTCACGTCTCCCGGGGAAAACTGGCACCATCTTTACACACCAGTCAAAATGTAACTTCTTCACCCCCATCCCACCAACTGTATACGTATGTCCTTAGGACAAAGGACTCGCTCTCTCCTCTTTTTGGCCCTTTTGCCACGCAGGGGACCCCTGGCCTCCTGGCCTCTGGCCACCTGCTCTTCTCTTGGCCTTCTGGCCACACAAGTGCTGGTCACCTAGCCTTTGGCCACCTAGCTTTTGCCAGCCTTGCTCTAGCCAGCCTCGCTTTTGCCCTCCCATTCTCTAATAAACTTTGTGTGCACGCTAAATGGCTCGCTGATCTGTAATTCTTCACTGCATTGCCAAGAGGAACCAGGGTTTCTGTAGTAACGTCACCATGTTTTTACTGTGTAACTTTAACGTATATTTGCCAGCAGCTCCATCCATTCTTCAAAGTCAAATGTAATTGCCTCCATGAGGCCACCCCATGGCTCCCAGGGGCCTCCTATGGCAGGTGTGTCCTTTGGGAATCAAATTCTGCTATAAGCCCTGGCTGGTAGCACAGTGGTTAAGGCACCGGCGAACTTTGGGTTCGCAGGTTCGATTCCCCAGTCAGGGCACATCACCAGGTTGCAAACCAGGCCTCCAGTCAGGTCTGTGGCTGGAGGCAGATGAAACGCAACCATACATTGATGTCTCTCTCCCTCTCTGCCTCTCTCCCTTCCCCTCTTTCTAAAAATAATGAAATAAAATCTTTTAAAAAAAAATTCTGCTATAGACGGAATCTCTCCCCAGGACTTACAGTTCCTCCATGAGGAAACTCAGAGCCTAGCAGAGTGCGTGGCTCAGAGCAGATGCTAAAAAACCTACAAGTTATCCAGAACCTTCTTCTCCCTCATCCCTGCCCCCACCCCCACCCCATCCCCATGACAGAAGAACTCTCAAATTCTGTCCGTCTTCATGGCTGCCACTCTAGTCCGAACCACCAGCATCCCTTGTCTGGACATGCAGAACAGTGTCCTAACTGGGCCGCCTCCTGCTCCTCCCTGCTTATCTGCTGTCCCATGGCAACCAAGAGGAATTTTTAAAAAATGCAAACCTCATCATGTCATTCCCCAGCTTAGAACTCTTCAAAACAGAGTTTCACACCCAGGGTGTGACCACAGATATGTTTCAGGATGGAAAGAAGCAGGGGAAATACATCTTTCTTTTATTAGCATCCACTAGAAATTCTTTCCTTCCATGATAAACTTAGGCCACAAGGTGCAGTGGTGTTAGAAGCGCCTGGGACTTGCTCAGCAAGTAAGATCACAGATCTTACTTGTAAGATCACAGATAGTTTTGTTTCGCATTGCTACAGTGCAGGTTCAGACACCTTGGAATATCACTGATGCTCAAAGCCATCTTAAAACTACAGGTGTTGTTAGGCCAGTTGCTAGAGCTTATGATGTTCTGGAAAGGGGCATGTATACTACTACATTGCAGATCTGTGTGTTTTAAAAGCTTATTTGGGTGACTGCATTGTGCTACCGTTACTATGGTTATTATTGTTTTAAAACCCATGTGCTGTGCTTTATGATTTAAAAACATTATTCCAGGCCCTGGCTGGTATGTCCTAATTGGTTGGGCATTGTCCCTCAAACTGAAAGGCCACGGGTTCCATTCCTGCTCAGGGCATTTGCCTGAGTTTTGGGTTCAGTCCCCAATTGGGGACTCATCACTATTTCTCTCCCTCTCTTTCCTTCTCTCTCCCTGCCCCTTTCTCTAGAATCGATAAAAAGGAAAACAAATTTAAAACAGTATTCCAGGAAGGAATCATTAATATTCATCGAATTGCCAAAAGAAAAAAAAAAAAAGGAAAGAAAAAAGATGAAACATACAACAGTGACTATTTTAAAGGCCATTCAACCCTCTTAGAATAAAGGCTCACATCCTAGCCAGGGGCCTGAGGCCCTGCAGGACTGGGCCCTGAATCCTGTCTCTCTCAGGCCATCTCTGCCCACTCCCCACCCTTCCTGTCACTTGGCTGGGAAACAGAAAACTAAGAGAAAAACAGTTGGCATTTGCTGTGCAGGTCTACGCTATTATTTCGCCATTTTACAGATAGAGAAAAGGCATGTCCATTTCCCAGAGCAGGAAGGTGGAATTCAGTCTTGAACATCATATTGTTAAATGGTCCCTTCTAAAACTACTGGACACAATTCCCGGGGATGGGGAAGGTGGCTAGGAGTCAGCATTTCAACCAACATCACAGGGATTCTTGTGCACTTTTGAGAATCCCACCCCATCAAGAGCCTAGTACTGTGCCTGGAACACAGAGGGGCTCATTAACTATTTGAGGAACAACTAAGTATGAGGAAGGCAGGACATGATGATTTTGTTGGCCTAGGTGAGTACCAGTTAGCAAGAGTGAATTTGGGCTCCTGGAGATGGGGGTCTCTCTGCCTCCCCACTTTTGGGCTGGACCCGTTTACCTGGCCCTTACCAGGTGGGCTGGATGCCAATGATCATCAGGATCTTGAGGGCAATTCTCCGGTGCAGGTTCCACTCCTCGATGGCGCTGGCCATGATCAGACCGCTGAGGAAGAGGAAGTTGGTGTCCAGAAAGTACTGGGGGCAGACGACGCTGGAGCGCAGGATCCCCAGGAGAGGGAAGAGGGTGATGGGCAGCAGGGCGGTCACTGAGAGGGGCAGGGCCTCTGTGCACCAGTATATTGCCATGAGCAGGATGACAAACAGGCAGCGGCCTTCCTGGAGGAGGGGAGACGCAGGCTCAGGAGGGTGGGCAGAGTGCAGGACCCATCACATGCCTTGGGGAGGCAACAGAGAGGCCAAGAGCCCCAGGCTTCAACCTCAGGCAGGTGTCATCGCCAATCTGAGCCTCATTTTGCTCGATTATAAAATAGGAAAGCTATATCTGTCTGGTTTCTAGGATTGATTGCGGTTTACATGAAATATCCCCATTGTCTTAGAGGTAGACCCTGAGGTGAGCATGAGCATGAAAACGCGAACTTAACAGAGGATCCCAGGAAGTTCTAGAAGGGCAGTGAGGAAGTGAAACTGCTGGCAGCAGGGGTCAATCCTGATGGGGACCCTGGGGAATAGTGTCAATTATGCCTCAGAAGCTGGGCTCTTTATCTGCCAATTGCCTGGCCATCACTGGCTAAGGGCTGCCCCATGTGTAGCCAGAGAGCCTCACGCTGAGCATCATGGGCAGTAAGCCACTGCTGGCATGAGCAGAACAGTGGGTGCCAGTGAGGATACGGAGGGGGCACCCGTAGCAACTGCCACAACTAGACCTGACATGCATCACCACGCCCAACACTCCGTGCACACTCTATAAATAATAATAATAATAATGGCAAGTACTTTATTGTGTCTGGTTGGTGGGAATAAAGATGGTACAGCACCTATGGAAAATAGTATGGTGGCTTCTCAAAAATGTAAATAGCATTACTCTATGACCTAGCATTTCCACTTCTGGGTATCTACCCCAAAGAATGAAAGGCAGGATCTCAAAGAGTATCTGTACACCCACGGTCATAGCAGCATGATGAACAAAAGCTAAAATATGGAAGCAATCCAGTATCTGCTGACAGAGGAATAAGAAAAAAATGGGAGCCCTGGCTGGTGTGGCTCAGTGGATTGGGCGCCAGCCTGCGGACCAAAGAGTTGCTGGTTCGGTTCCCTGTCAAGGCACATGCCTGGGTTATGGCCCAGGTCTCTGTCTTTCTCTCTCTCTTCCCCTCTTTCTAAAAGTTAAAAAAGAAAAAGAAAAAAGTGTGATACACACACACAGTGGAATATTATTCAGCCTTAAAAAGGAGGGAAGTTCTGACACCGATACAACATGGATGAACCTTGAAGACATATGCTGAGTGAAGTGAGCCGGTCATGAAAAGATGAAGACTGCACAATTCTACATACAGCAAGGTACCCAGAGGAGTCAAACTCACAGAGACAGAAAGGAGATGAGGGCAGAAGGTTGAGTCCTGAGACCTCCAGACCCTATTCCTTTGAATTTTAACTTTTGGAGTTCAAAGGTTGGGGGAGGGATCTGATCTTGCCGGCTCACTTTCTGGGTCATCTCAGTGTCAGCACTTTGCCTCCTGACCACTTTGTTCTGTCCAGAGGTTCCACTTGAGGAAGTGACGCAGGGTAAGTGGAGTCTTGGTTCCAGGTGAAATGGCTCCCAGCTCCCCACTCTACCCCCTCGGCCCTGAGAAGCCTGCATGACTCAACAGAAACCAGGGACTGAGCCCTGACCAGAGACCAAACCCACAACCTTTCAGGGACGACACTCCAATCAACTAAACCATCCCGGCCAAGGCCTGGTGCTAGTTTTAAAGGCTGATCCCAGGAGCCAAATTTGGGGAGAACTTGACGTGAGTGGGGTTCAGGGATAGCTGAAATGGAGGGGAAAAGCCAAAGAAATTTCTAGAGCTGAGCTGTCCAAATGCCGTAGCTACAGGCCACGGAAGGCAATTTCAGTTTAAATTCATTCCACTTAAATGAAA
This sequence comes from Noctilio leporinus, assembly GCA_004026585.1. NCBI lineage: Eukaryota > Metazoa > Chordata > Mammalia > Chiroptera > Noctilionidae > Noctilio > Noctilio leporinus. Next base: position 235,845 of record PVIW01001009.1, on the reverse strand, counting down.
TTTAGAATTCCAGCCTCTTCGTCACAGGAGCCACAGCTCAAGTGCTCAGTAGCCACATGAGACTCATGTCTACCATTCTGGACAGAAAATACAGGATATTTCCATTATCAGCGAAAGTTCTGCTGGACAAGGCTGTTCCAGAGAGCTCAGACCTCAGGGCCAGGGAACCCGGGCATAGTGGTTTTGCTACTTGTGGGGGACCCCCAACCCGCAGAGATCTCTTGGTGCCTCGGATGAAATGAAACTTCCCAGGCAGCTTGTGCTAGGAGAGAGAGGCCAGCTAGTGGCTGATAGACAAATGCCCCATTTGCCTACCTCCAAAGGTTTTTATTGATTACACAGGGTTGGGGGGTACACGTACACACTACAATTCATTACCATAGAAGAATATCTAAAAGAAAGGGAGTTATTACGTTTAGATAAGGTGACGCCAAGAACTCCAGATGGTCCATACAATATTAGGGAGGGTGAGATTACATGTGGGTGACCGTTTTAACTTCTGCTGTGGGTGCAATAATTAAGTCTAGGAAGTTTAGGTCACAGGTGCAGGCTTCCAAAGACTTGTGGAATGTTCTCAAGGCCAGATCCCCACCCGGGACCCCCTGGCTACAGCATTGAGGCCTGTATGCACCCAGGTTTCCCGGCTTTCCGGTCAGGTCTCACAGGCTAGGCCTGGCCTGCGTGGGGCTCCATGCCCTGACACCTTCTCAGGGACTCCAACAGCTACTGAATTTTTGCAGCAAGTCACTGCACCTTCTGAACCTAAGTACATTCATCTGCAAATTGGGCATAAGAATCTGGGGGAGGGTTATACATTAGGGGATTTGAAGAGGGGATCCCATTCAAATCATCTCCTTATTTATTGTTCATTTTTTATTTGACATCTCCTGTCTTCTCATTTCTCACACTTCTTTCTTTCTTTCTTTCTTTCTTTCTTTCTTTCTTTCTTTCTGACTGTTCATCACAGGATTGGGGCCACTTTCAGGCCAGTTCTTTGTTAAAGGAGAGTGTGGGGGAGGGGCTGGGAGGAAGCCAGGCTGGCAGGTGTCTAACCGTCTGCCCTGTTGGTGATTGCAGGTGCCTGACCACCAGCAAGGTCCTGAAATGTCTCCCTCAATGCTCTAAGCATTAGGCAAACTGTAGAGGCTAAGTACGAAGACCCAAGAATGTCCCAGTTCTTTGGTGTCTCTGAGCTTTCATGCCTCTTTGACTGAGAGAGAAAATTGGAACCATTACAACAATTCAGCTGATTGTTATCCATCCCACCTTCCAACACCCTGCTTTTTACTGAGGGTCTTTGAGCCTCTTCATCCAGTTCTTCTGAACTCTGTACTGTCACGTGTGTCTCAGCAACTGTCCCTCCCCCCTGCGTGTTCTCCAGGTTTTGCCAAGAATAGGAAGAGCCTGTCAGGATGAGAAATACTTGGGGAGAAGTTTGTAGTACAGGGGCATGTGCGGCTAACTCTGGTTTCCTTCTGCCATTTGGTCCAAATCCCACCGCCATTGTCCCCTCCTCTTCACACACCAGGGAGTGGGGTTGTGGTCTGCCCTTCTTGTCCCAGGTGACATTCTTCTTTCCCTCTGTTACTTTTAGTGGCTGCTTCCAGGCTGCTTCAGAAAGATGGATGGTTTCTACCAACTTAAACCAGAAGTGCCTTCCACCGAGTAGTTTCATCCTCAGGAAGTACTGTATTTCTTTCCATTTATCTGTGTTTTCTAACTTTCCTATGATAAACATACACAGTAGAAACAGCATGGACTCTGAAATCCGATAAGCCTTCCACACTCCAGCTCCGTGATCCTGGGCTAGTTACTTAACGGCCCCAGCCTCAGTTTCCCTACTTGCCGTAGGCACACGATAATAGTACCTACCTTGGAGAGTGGTTTATTTCAGATAAGAGAACCACTGATCCAGTGATGGACACATGGGAATGCTCAATAAATATGAGCTATTGATGCACTGGATAAATGATTAACAATCCTATGTTAATGTTACTTTACTATTAATAATTCAATTTCTTAAAATTGGGCTTCGAAAATACTCTTCTTAAGTCTTAAAATATGACAGCCAGATGACTGAGATCATTTAATCATTCTCAACAGGGCGTGATTTTGTCCCTCGGGGATGAAAATGCCTGGGGACCTTTTTGGTTGTCATGCTGAGAGGGGGACATCTAGTGGGTAGAGCCCAGGAATGCTACTGAACTTCCTGCACCGGTGAGGACAGTCCCCGAACACAGAACGATCTGTTCCCAGTAACGCCAATGTCACCAGCGCCAACGTTAGGAAATCCTGGTGCTAACCCAACCCTTCGTACAATGGTTGCCCAGGGAAGGAAAAGGGACTTGCCTGCAGTCACACAGCAAGTCAGAGGTAAGGGCTTGTTTTACCTTATTTCTTTGAAAGACCCGTGTGCCCCGAGCTCTCTCAGGCAGCGGGAGTTGGTCGCAGGGCTGAGACTGGGGGAAGGCTGGTGCACAGCCCTAAGGGTGCTCAACTTTGCTCCCGTGGCTCACCCTAGTCCTGGCCCCGGCTGGGAGCAGGAAAGGGGAGGTCCCCACAGTCCCTGAGCAGCCCTATGCAGCCATTTCTCATGGGGCACCTTATAATGCTGCCCGCCCCCACCCCTACCAAAGAAATCTCGATTTCTCAGGCTTAGCCAGTCCATTAGCACAGGGATTAAAGTCTGCAGGGGAAAACACACGAGGTGCGGGTGAGAAAGAAAATTGCCACATCAGGCTGTTAATTTTTGAGCTGGGGAATGACTTCCAGGCAGAAACAAGGCAGCTTTTTCCCCATTGCCCCAAGTTTGCCCCTTGTCACTGACTCAGGACAGAAAGAGCACTGGTCTGTTCTGGGAAGCACCACCATACCCCCTCCCCCTGTCCCCACTTCCCCCAGCTCCCTGGTGGACAGCTGCAGGCATTTTTGTCAGGGCACTGGGCAAGAGTGCCCAGGCTCTCGGCAGGCACCAGTGACTCTGTGCCAGGCCTTCAGGGAGAAGGACTGGACCTGCCGCCCACCAGAGGTCTGTTCCCCAGGGGTAGCCAGGGCCGCCTGGGTGGTGGCGAGCCCTGAACTTTTTTTTTTTTTTTTAAGATTCTATTCATTATTTCTGGAGAGAGAGAAAGGGAGAGGGGCAGAGGGGGAGACACATCAATGTATGGTTGCCTTTCACCTGCTTCTAGCTACCGACCTGGCTGGAGACCTGGCTTGCAACTGGTTATGTGCCCCAGCTGTGAATCGAACCAGCGACCTCTGGGTTTGCAGGCTGGCACTGTATCCACCAGCCACCAGCCAGGGCTGAGCCCTGAACTTTGAACTCTAGCAAGGCAGAAGCCGTGCCTTAAACATCAGTACACCCTCCCAGTCCCAGCCCACACAGTGGCCGGAGCCTCTGCAGTCACCCAAGGGCTAGAAGCATCATGGCTCGGGTACCCATTCCTGGTGTCAGCAACCTTGGGAGGATGGATCGGTGTGCTCAGATAATCATCACAGGGTCACCACGGTGGTGCAGCACCAGGAAGATGGCCAGCGCCAGAGAAGTGGGAGCTGCTGTGATCAGTGGACAGGGAACCTGGAGACAGGGGCTGAATTTGGACCCGATGCTGAGAAACAGAGGAGCCTGTGAGTTTATGCACTTGTCAGCCAGCACCAGAGACCCTGCATTCAGATCCTGCCTCTCTCGCTTCCTAGAGCAAGTGACTTAATTCTGTGCCTCAGTTTTCTCATCTGTAAAATGGGGATGATGTTAGGAACTTCTACCCTATAGGGTTGTTGCAAGGATGAAAGAAGTAAATGTAGGTAAAGTGCTGGGAGCCAGGCGGAGCAGAGCGAGCTAGATGTACGAGATCTGTCCGGAAAGTATTGGGCCAATGTCAACAGTTTGCTCAGCCGACACTTTCGGGACAGACCTCGTATTTAATGTTACGTACAACTGATGGGCTCTGTTACTTGGAGCATGTCTTGCCCTCTTTACATGAGACGTTTCACCCCCCTGATCCATAAGGCACTTCAGGTCTGCCATGCAGAATGAAGGTGATGAGTCCAGAGGCACACAGATGTGGACCCCAGAGGAGAAAGATTCTGGCGCACACAGGCAGAGGACTCAGGCAAGCAACCCAGCCTGGCAAGATGAGACAACCACAGAGAACACAGAGGATGCACAAGTTCAAGTACAACTTCAGGTTCTTGGAGCCATTCATTACAAGTGTTCTGGGGGGACGGGGGCTCTCACGCCGCAGCTGTCCAGGCCTCACTAATCACTTCTGAGCCAGATAGGTGGGGGGGCGGGGTATGGGAGTCACATTGGACCCAGGGGCACCCAGCAGCCTGGCTCAGCCCCAGGCCAACAGAGCTCGTTCAGGGGAAAAAATGAGGTCATTCACTGTGCGACCTTGGACAGCTCCTTCCCCTCTCTGGGCCTCAGTCCCCAGCAGTGCAATTAAAGCTCCACTCAGGGCTCCTCCTGCCCCTGCTCCTGAGAGCCTCTCCTGCACCTCTGGGGGCCTTTCTCTGGCACGGGGGTGGGACCTGCCTCTGGGCTTCATCTGGGCTCTCCCCTTAGCTGCTGAGTGGTGGGAGGGCCAGAGGCCAGCTCGGAGCCCCTGGAGGGCTTGCGATGAGGACTCAGGAATAGCTTTGATGATTCTGGGACACCTGCCCACTCCCACCTCGGGACCTTTGCGCTCAGGGAGGGCTCTTCCTTTGCTCAGGAAAGGTCACATTCCTGACCTCTTCGGGTGAAATGTCATCCACTGCAGGTGTCGGTTCAAAGGTTCCTGTCCCATGAAACCTTCCTAACTCTAAAATTGACCACCCAATGCCTGCCTCCCCTCCCCCTTCTCTGTTTTCATTCTCCACGGTGCTTACCACCATCGGACAGACCATTAGGCCTTATTTATCTGTGTGTTTGTTATTAATGTCACCCCTGGAAGGTTAGCTCCATAAGGGTAAGGACTGTGACTACTTGGTTCACTGCCATGCTCCCCAAGAAGAGTAAATGGAGTGTCATAGGTGCTCAATTCATACTTTTTGACTTAATGTTTGAACCAAACACTGAAGAAATAGCCAGCTTGGTTCTGTATTCATTCTGGGACTATTTATTAAGTACCTACTGAGAGCCAGGTGCCGGGGTCACACTGGGGAGCACGGTGGACAAGATTCCTATCACTTCCCTGTTTGAAAGGCACTTGACTGCTCACAAAACTCTTGGGTTCCCTGGTCCCTTGCAGCAGCCCCATGAAGGAGGCAGGCCCATGAGACAGATGAGGAAACTGAGGCTGGCAAGGAGGTGCCTTGCCCCAACACACAGAACAAGTCCTTGGCTGAGCCAGGTCCATCCTGGGCCAGCTGAAGCCACAGCCTGGGTGCCCACCCCTCCGTCTCACTTCTCTCAGGCACTGGGGTCTGCCCTGCCCAATGTTTTCCATCCTCTTCTGCTCACCATTGTCCCACCCCTACTGTGGTGGCTGGCCCTGCCCCGGGAGTGGGTAAGGCCGGTGAGTGACAGAGAAGCAGGCCCCTGCTCCTGAGGCCTGACCTGGGGAGTTTCCAAGACCCACGTTATTCTAATTCCCACACCCCTCACTTCTCAGGCCTCTGGGGCTCCAGGCTGCAGGCCAAGAATGACAGTGGTAAAGGAATGTGCATCGTGGTTATTCCCTGAACAAGCACTATCTCATTTAATCTTCCTGGCAGCCCTTTGGAATGCCCTTTATTCCAACTTACAGCAGAGGAAAGGGAGACTGGCAGAGTCTAAGAACCCACACAGTGAGTAAAGGGAGGAGACCAAGAGGACTCAGAGACAAGCATCATCCCCTATAAAGCTCTGCCAGACCCCTGAATTCCTGGGCTTTTTTGTAATGGAAGTAATAATATTACTACTAATAATCATCATAGCAAACATTTACCTAGTACCTCTTACACATATACCAAACACAGCCTAAAGTATTTTAGGTATATGAGCCAATCTTCACGACACCCCCATGAGGTAGGTCCTATTGGCGTCCTATTATAGAGGAGGAAACTGAGGCGCAGAGGGGTTAGGTAACTTGCCCAAGATCACACAGCCAGGAAGTGGAAGAGCAAGACTGGAATCCAGGAAGTCTGGTACTAGAATTCCTATACTCACAATGCTGCCCCCTCCCCCTCAGAGGGTTATTCTGGGCAGACCTCTCTTTCTGGACTCCAGCAGAAAAAGATCAGCAGCAGAGAACAAAACCAATCTCCCAGGCTGATGACCAATTTGGCGGGGGTGAGACAGTCCTCTCACAACAGGTCTCAGTCTACCCTGACTTCCCTATCCCACCCGCCTCCCCTGCCAGCAAGAGGTGGGAACTGGGCTGCAGGCAGGGTATGGCATCAGCCCCCTGCCAGGCTCCTGCAGTCCCAGACACCCCCTGATCTAAGCAGACCACATTCCCAAGACACGTCTCAGTAAACTGCCTAGACTTTGCTTTGGGGGGAGCTCCGCTGTAAAACACCCTGCTCTCGGCATTTTCCCAGCCCCTTCCAGAGAGGTCCAAGGGGCAACAGAAAGAGGCAGGGAATAGTTAAAAGGACCAGGAAGAATTTTCCTTCCCTCTCTCCCTCACCCCCAGACCTTCAGAGCCAGCTTGTCATGAGAGAAAGGTGCTAGAGAGCTCATGTGAAAGCGAGGGGACAATTGGGCCGTGGGTGACGGCAAACAATGGCTTCTCTTGTTCCTTCTCCCAGGCAAGGGACGGGCACTGCTCCCTCCCACTGAGAGTGCAGAGGGCAGAGGGGACGGTCAGCTTTGTCCAGTGGAGCCAAGGTTGGTCTCCGATTTGAGCTGGGAGGCCAGGGGTGGCTTGTCTTGCCCAGAACACCACCCATTTCCAAATTGCCTTCATTCTGGGAGGTCTTCTGCCGGGCTGTGCACCCTAAGACAAACATGACCCTCTGCGTGCCTCCATTTCCTTGACAGGAAATGCCTGCTTCAGAGCCTTGTTGGGGGCTCAAAGGAATGAATGCATTTAGGACAGGGGGTCTCACCCTCAGCCCTACTGCTGTCTGAGGCCTGAGAATTCTTTGTGGGGCTGTCCTGTGTGCTGTAGGGTCCCTACCCAAAAGATGTCAATAGAACCTCCCCATGCCAACTGTGATAAGTGGTTTATCAGTGAAAGAAGGTAGCTAATATTTGTTCAGCCCTTTACAAGCATCATCAATTATTATCATGCCCATTTAGAGATGAAGCAACTGAGGCACAGAGAGGTTCAGGAACTGGTCCAAGGTCACACAGCATATTAAAAAGCCAGGCTTCAGACCCAAGCTTCCACCATCCATCATGCTTAACCACCCATGTTTAGTTCCTGTCTTCAGAGAGTTCTCTGAGAATTCCAAACTGCGTCCAAGTGACAGGTGTCTCCTCTGAGAAGCTGTCCCCCACTGCAGCCAGCCTCCACTGAACCGTGCGTGGACTGTGGGCTTTCAACAAGGCAAGCCGAAGGCTTGAACGTCAGCCCCACTGCTCATTCAGTGGCTGTGAGGTGCTAGGCAAGTGGCTTCACCTCTTTGAGCCTCAGCCTCCTCACCTGTAAAATGGGTCCATCACCCTTGTGTTGCATAGCATGGCTAAGAGCAGACTCAATGCTTTGAGCTACAATGCCAGGGTTTGAATCCCAGCTCTGCCATGTTTGAGCTTGGGAGCTTGGGCGAGTCCCTAAACCACTCTGTGTGCCTCAGTTACCTTCTCTGTGAACGAGGATAACAGCAGCACTCGCCCCACAGAGCTGTGGTGAGTGTAACTGAGCTGGCAAGCAGAACTTAAGTGCTCAACACTTAGACTAAGTACCAGAAAGGTATTAACTATGGGTCTTAGGAGGCCTCTTGGGGGACGAAGGAGAGAGCATGAATGAGCCCCCGGGGACCAACATAGTCCTGCAGGAGACCTGTAGTCCTGTTGAAATCAAATCTGGTTTTTAGCCCAGATTGCCAATGAGGATGCCCATGGGACAGGGCAAAAGGCGGGACTGGGCGGGGAAACCAGTGAGCTGGCTGGAAGGGGCATGCTGGCCCAGCCCTTTTCCAATGTCTTTATCCAGCTGGACCACTGTCCTTTTCTGTGTATCAGAACCCCCACCTCCTCTGACAAAGCTTCATTCCCATTGGCTGCCCTTCCCCCTGGGACTTTCGGTGACAGATAGACAGACCAAGAGCCTGGTATCCCCATGTTGCAGATGATAGCACAGCTGCATTTTTTTTTTTTTAATTGAGCACCTACTTTGCATTGGACACTTTCAAGTCTTCTTAGCAGGTAGGGTTCACTATGCCCACTTTGCAGATGGGAAAATCAAGGCTGGAGGAGGGCAGTGACTTGCCAGGAGGTAGTGTGGCCTTGCGTGTCTCTTCCCTCATGCATCTCAGTTGCAGCCAGTGGTTGAGGCACACATGTGTGACTTGTTCCAGGCCCAGGCCAGGTCGAGCCTATCCAGGGGGCTGATTTTGTGTCTTTAGCATCTGGGGGTGTCAGAAAATGCTACTCATCAGTCCAGAGGGCACTGTCCCATTGAGTCAGGTCAGGAAACACAATCCTGGCCCCTGCCGCATCATGGGAATCATGCACACTGGCCTGTTTACACACCTGGCAGGGACTCTGAGAAAGCAGAAAGTTGGCAAGCCCTCAGAGCAGCCATTCCGAAGGCAATGGGGCCTGTGTGGGTGGCGGGTCAGACCCAGAGCGGAGAGCACGGTGAGGGTGCCGATAAGGGTTCTGCGACCCTCTGGCTGCAGGAGGCTTCGAAAGTCCCTCTACGCCCTCCCGCTCTGGGCCTCAGTCCTCCCAACTAAAAAATGAAAGTGCCAGAAACTCTGGTTCTAACTCAAATCTTTCACAAATTGACCACAGTCTGGAGTTTTAGAAAGGGCATATCTTCTGAAATCAGAACCACCTGGGTTCAAGTTCATTCCTTCACTTATTAACTGAATATCTGCTATGTGTCAGATGGTGTCCTAAGTACTAGGGATACTGCATGGAACAAGGCAGACATGGGCCTTGCCCTTAAGTTGCTCACAGACAATGAACAAATAATGATCATTTCAGTTTGGGATGAATGCTACAAAGGAAATAAAAATAGGAGGCTATTTTAAAGAGTTTTGTGTAGTAAAGAGGGAAAGTATTCTTAAGAATGACCAGAAGGATCCAGCTACAGGAGATTAGGGGCAGTATTCCCAAAAGGGAGCAAGTGCAAAGGCCCTGAGGCAGGAATGGACTTGGCAGGTTAGAAGAACCAAAAGAACTCAAAGCTACTCTCTTACAGTTTCACAGGCCAGAAATCATTCTCACTGGGTTCAAGTCAGGGTGTCCTTGGGGTTCGTTCCTTTAGGAAGCTCTAGAAGAGGTCCATCCCTTCCCTTCCAGCTTCTAGAGGCTGCCTATGTTCCTTGACTGTGGACCCACATCACATTCCCTTCCAACTCTAACCCTCATGCCTCACTCTTGTACAGATCATGTAACCATGTTGGGTTCCCCAGATAATTATAATAAACTCCGAATCTCAAGATCCTTATCTTGATCATGTGTGCAAAGTCCCTTTTTCTATGTAAGGTAACATACATCCAGTTACACATGGACATCTTGGGTGGGTCACTGTCCTGTCAACCACATGCCAGGGCTTTTCTTTTATCAGATACCAAGTGGCATGGTGGAAAGGTCATGTAGGTATCCCCCTCACTGTACAGACAAGGAGACCAGGAAATGGGGCTGACAGCCACCCCCCTGAATCCCCAAACATGGCTGCGAGTCCAATATTTCTGCAGTTCAAGGGGTCAACTCTGGAAGGCTTTGGACCATTCACCAAAGGGCAGTAAAGACCATCAAGGTGACTTTCTTCTTGATTCTTTCTTCAATTTCCCTTCAACACCAAGTCTCAGTTTGGTGCTAGCTTATCTTAAACACCTCTCTTGATCATTTCCCTCCCTTTACAATGACTACAACAACAACAACAAAACAACAAAGGGGCAGGTCTCTGATCCCAGCTTCAAGTAGGCTGTAGGAAACTATACGGATCCTGAATTAACCAACATTGGATGTTTATTTATGATGGCTCGTTTCTTCTATTAGTTGTTCGCAGTCCTGATTTTCCATACATGGGCCTGACATAAAATGTTTTTCTAAGTCATTGTATTTATGTTTTTTAAAGTGTGGGGGGGGCACTGTAAGGCATTAATATAACAAAAGGATAAATGATAGGAATGTGTATGTAATTAAGTGGTAAGAGGATCTTGCCAGAAAGTTGTGGGTGGTATTTGGATGATGAAAACATCAGACCCCATGCCATGTGTGGGTGCATGTGGACAAATTCCCTGTCCAAGCCCTCTGGGGTTCAAGGAAATTGTGCAAGGTAAAAGCACAAGGCCGTGTCTGGCCAGAGAAGGTGTTTGATCCACAAGGTTGGGCTTATTGGGTTTTTTTCCCTTTTCTTTTCTTTCTTTTTTTTGAGGGAAGACTCAAAGGGCTCTCAGAACTCTGGTCACCCTGTCTGCCAAAACCCAAGACCAAGAGAAGAGAAGATCTGGACTAACATTTCCTAGCTGTGTGACCTCGGGAACACTACCTAACTTCTCTGTGCCTCACTTTCCTCATCTATAAACATGAGGATAATTATTATTCTTGCTGCTTATGGCTTAGATGAGGAGTAAATGAATAAAAATGGGAAAGGCATCAAAAATAGCATAATGCTATTTTGGGGGAAAATGAAAGGTTATGGTTATTATAAACCCCCACTAATTTTGGTACCTTCTCTTAATAGCTCTGTGGGAGGGTACAAGTCCTCCCCACCTCACAAATGAGTAACCTGAGGCTCCCGTCTCCTAGTTTCAGAGCCAAAACTCAAACCCACACTGTTTCTATCACTTCACTTCTCAGTTTCCTCATCTGCAGAATGGGAGCTCAGTATAAAACTTCCATTAAGCATTGAATTAAAAAGTAAGAAGTTATGGTGTGGGCACAATATGTGATTGCACTGGGCCCAACAAATAAGCAGGAAGAAAGGTAATATTATGACTATGTTACAGATGAAGAAACTGAGGCCCAGAGAAGTCAAACGGCTTGCCCAAGGTCACAGAACAAGTATGTGGAATGAGAATCCAAGTCTGATCCCAAAGACTCAAAACTGGGAACAAAAGGACCATTTTCCTGGTCACCCTCCATCAATGCCCCCGCCTAAGAATTATGCAAATGCAAAAAAAGTGGGCCTCTGATCTTACAGGGGTTCTACCATCCCCTAAAAAGACTCACCACCACAGAACAAGACTTCTGCTAGCCAGACTCGCTACCTTTGTACCAACTAGGAAGGGCTCCTCCTTGGGTAGATCCAGCCCTGCACAAAGGTGCGTGGTGTGGCACATGGAGTGTATGTGGGTTTATTTGCATTTTGCATCTTCAAGGCCCCTGTGCAGGGCATAGCCTGCATAAGACTGTGACAGGCCTGCCGGCAGCAACCCCAACTCCTCCTCAGATAGATAGAGCCACTGGAGAGCACCCCCTGGAAGAACTGGCCTGAGGGTCAGTCCAGCTAAATTCGCTTTCAGCGGATGGAAGGTGGAAAAGGAGCAAGGTTTCTTTGCCAACACCCGGGGCTGGCACCTCTTTGCAAGCCTGCTTTCGTAGTCTCATCCGTCCCCACCAGCGGCCCGAGGCCCGTCCCCCAATAGCATCCTGGCTTCCTAAGTCTCCAGCATTCTTTGTAGCAAGAGTCGGAACCCCAGTGGCGCTGGAAATTGCAACCACTGCATTCCAGAAGGGCACCCCACTCGTTTTCATCCCAGCTGACAGCGTTCCCAGCCAGGAGGACAGAATGTAAGATTGTTCCTCTTGCCACCCATCTGCCCTTCAGATTAACCCCAGCTGCCCCAAGACCAGCTCACGTGTCACCAGGGGACAGGTGTGTGAGAACCCACCCATCCAACCAATCAGATTCCTAGGACTTCAGAGCAATAGTGGCCTGGAAAACCAAGGACCTCTTTCTTGATTGATATCTGCAATTCAGCAGAAGTGTCAGGGAACCCATAGGCACAACACAATCTGCATCAGTGCTTCCAGAATTTCCGTGTGAGAGAGGCTTAGAAGTGACTATCTGGTACGAGGGGTGGGGGTGGCCCTGAGAACACTTGGCCCTGAAGCTGTGTTTGCACAGCCAGCATACTGTTGTCAAACCACCAGACCTGGTTTAGAGAAGTCATCACAGGGTTAGAGGTGAGGAAGATGACACAGGTTGTCTTGAAGCTGGGTTTGCCTAACAGACCCATTCTGTTGTAAATGTATTTTGCAGATCAATAAAAACAGTGATGCTCTCTGTTCAATGTTCTCTCGGAATGTTTTCGTTCACATTGCGCATTTGATTGAGAAATGTGTCAGTTATTAATATCTAAATATATATGTATAGATGGAAGAAGGGCTTCCAGTATGCTGATAGAGATTTTGAAGGAGGCTGGGCTCTTCCAAGAAGCCAGACTTGCCTCCTTGTAGGTTTTTGGCCACGTAAAGAGGCAGTGACACCTGGGGCCACCAGAGGGTCCCCATCTGGGATCTGTAGGGAACCAGGAGAGGTTTTCATTCATTTATAACTAAGAGAAGAGTATAAAGTGCAATGATGAGAAGTATAGGCCCTGCATCTGGCCTTGTACAGGCTGTGTGACCTTGAGCAAGTCACCTAACCTTGCTGCGCTTTCATCTGCGCACCTGTTCAATAGGGATGCCAGTAGCAGCTGCCTCCCTGGTTAGGCGGACATTACATGGGAAAACGCCTGCAAAGCTCTCAGCATGGTATCCGGCAGCAGTGTGAGTGAAGCATCCAATAAACCACCTTGCCCACTAGGCTACCACCATCCCAGGGGGTTACAGGCACCCCCACCACCTGTGCACACAGGGGTTTGCAGGAAACAGAGTCACTATTAATGAAGCTTAAGTGTCACACCCCCTTCTTAAACCCCATACTCAATTGTGTGTTTGTAAATTCGCATGCTTTTTCTTAAACAGAGCCCCTCACATACTATGGGCTTCAGACCCCATAACACCTGGACCTGCCCCTGGGCTCGAAGATCTTGCTAGAGGGCAAAGCAGAGAAAGATGCTCCCAGAACCCTCTGCTGTGGAGAGAGACCCTGTGTATTTGATCTCTTCTTCCCTGGAGCCCCACCAACCCATTTATCCTTCCAGGATACCCCTTCCAGGGAGGGGTGCTTCACAATGGGAGATGACTTCCTCCCTCAATCAGTTCTTGAAACTGTCACGGTGATCGCCCCATTTTACAGACATGGAAAGTGAGAGCCTTAGAAGAAAGCAGGTTGGTTGGTCCAAGACCCTGAGATTAGCTAGTGGTTTAGGGTGGAATACTATTTGAAAAAGTGACCTAATTGTATTCCAGCATTTATTCTTCTTTCCCATGTCTGGAAAGTCAAATTGGAAAGTCTATTTGGGTAATTCCACACTAACGGACTGGCTTGTGCAAGTGCTCTGGACCTCCTTGGCACTGTCTGATATTACCTCCACACCCCCTGGGTCCAAGGAGAGTTCCTTCCTCCAGGTGGTCCTCTCTGAACTCCTGTCCCAGCTACCCTGGCCTCTGCAGGCAGGTGCTGGGTAATGCACTAAATTATACCCTCTTGTTATTTTGACTTTGGTTAACATTTAGTATCTCATTGAGGGATGGGTACTGGGGTACCCCTGGGAAGGTGTTGGTGTATGGAGCCCCTCGCAGGCCAGGCCAAGCCTGTAAGACTGGACAAAGGTGGGTACATACAGAGCCCAATGTCCCAAGGGGGGCCCTGAGTATGAATCTGGCCTTGGGAATATTCCATACATCCTTTCTAGTCTGCCCTGTGACCTAAACTTCCTTGATTTGTGTATTGCACCAGCAGTAGATATTAAACCTTAACCCACATGTAATCTCACCCTCCCTAAAATTCTATGGGCCACCTGGAGTTCTTGAAGTCACCTTGTCTAACAGACCATAGCTTGAAGCAGATGGTCCCATTCCTTCTGTTGTTATCTAAACTCAGCAACTCCCTTTCTTTGAATACTCTTCCGTGGTAATGATTTATGGTGTGTATACACACCCCCAAACTTGTGTAATCAATAAAAACCTTTGGGGGTGGGCCATTGAAGCCTTTGTCAATCAGACATTGGTCAGCCTTTTCTCCCCTAACATGAGCTGCTTGGGAAGGTTCATTTCATCGCAGCATTTGGGGAATCTCTGCAGGTCGGGGGTCCTCCACAATGGGGAAGCAACTTTCTGGAAGTAGAAGCATTGTCTTGTGAGCCTAGGGTCTTCCCATGAGGGTGTCAGATGGACTGGGCACAGGTGAGGGACCCCACAATGACTTGAGGTACCATCTCCTTCCAGGGCCTGTTGGTGGTGATCTTTGTTTGACACTTTTTTTTTTTTTTTTTTTTTTTTAGAGAGGAGAGGTGTGGTTGCCTCTTTCACACCTCCAACTGGGGACCTGGCCTGCAACCCAGGCATGTGCCCTGACTGGGAATTGAACTGGTGACCCGTTGGTTCCTAGGCCAGCGCCCAGTCCACTGAACCACACCAGCCAGGGCTCATCTTATACTCCTGACATCAATCTGCAGCCTTTGACCTTCAAGACATTCCTTTGAGAATCTGGAAACAGCTCAGGTTTTGAATTCTGACAAGCTAGGGACCTGACAAACCCCCACTCAGCTGCTGGGTGCAATTCCAAGCAAGTCACTGCATCTCTCTGAGCCTCATTTCTTCTCTGAAAAATGGGGTAAATAAGCCTCCCTGCAAGGGGGGTGGGCACTGAAAAGGTAAAGGGACTAAGAAGTACAAATTGGTCATTACCAAACTGTCACGGGGACATAGCATAAGAATATATGTAGTCAATAATATTGTAATGACTATGTACCTTGTACAGTGTCAGATGGGTGCCTGATTTATCAGAGTGATTACTTAGTTACGTAAATGTCTAATCGCTGGATTGTACACCTGAAACTAATATAATATTGTGTGTCAACTGTAATTAAAAAATAAAAACGTATGGTTGCCTTTCACCTGCCTCCAGCTACGGATCTGGCTGGAGACCTGGCTTGCAACCTGGTTATGTGCCCTGGCTGGGAATCGAACCAGTGACCTTTGGGTTCGCAGGCCGGCACCTTATCCACTGAGCCGCCAGCTGAAAACGTATTTTAACAAGAGAAAGGATTGAATGAGACGAAGCCCGTAAGGCAACGCTTAGCCCTGTGCCTTGCTCCTAGTTAAGTATTTGTCAAACTCAGCTGTCCCCATTATGCCAGGTGCCTGGATTAGAACCCACCAGTGCATTATTAGGCACTTACGGTATACCAGGCTCAGTTCCAAGAATACACATGACTGTGTATGGAAATAGAGAGAACACACAATGGGAGAAAACACACCTTCAGGCAATTTCATCATCTTATGGACACCACAGAGCGCACTGACACAAACCAAGGTGGTCTAACTCAGGGGTCCCCAACCTCTGGGCCATGGACTGATAACTGGTCCTGATCCTGGTCCAGGCCTATTAGGAATCAGGCTGCACAGCAGGAGGTGAGCTTGAATGCAATGCTCTTGAATCATCATCCTAGAACCATCTCCCCCACCAACCCAGTCCATGGAAAAATTTTCTTGCACGAAACTGGTCCCTGGTGCCAAAAAGGTTGAGGACCCCTGGGCTAGCCTGCTGCACTCCTAGGCCACACAGTCTAACCTATTGCTCCTAGGCTACAAGCCCATTCAGCAGGTTACTGTACGGAACTGCACAAGTTTAAATCAACCACATGGGAATATGATACAATCAAGAGATTGTAAGTACGAGATGTACGGAGCTCCTGCCGCCTTAACGTGGCTTGCCATTTACAGCAAACTTGGTTTTTATAAGGAGGAAAGGACACCCTAAAATAACAATAAAAGAGTGTAGTGTGGACAAAAAAGGGGCCACATCCTAAACCTGACAAGCTCAGGGGCAGCCTGCATGGCGGGCCTTACACACTCAGAGACCTAAAGTAACCACATAGGATGGTCTCAACAGAAAACTTCCTAACTAAACCTGAGTCAGGACAGGTAGTGTTGTCCTGGGCATGCCGTCTCTATATGCTGTGAATGTGCATTGTTAACTACCCATAGCCACTAATGTAAAAGAATTATGTGTCTCTCCAGCTTTATCCAGTCTCAGAGATTTCCCTGCTTTGCTCTCTTCACCCTCCTGAATCTAGCACTGATGAATTTCATGTAACCCCCACCTCACGCCAATCTATAAAACGAACTGTAAAACCGCTCTTCTCCAGAGCCTTTCCTCAACCCATCAAGATGTCGCTTCCTAGCAACTGTCATCAGTTTGGCTCAAATAAATTCACAGGTTTGGGAGTTTCTTATGTTGACAATAGTAAATGCATAAACCAGTACCATAGTCATTTACTATCAAGTATTACATACTGCACGTAATTGCACTTTTTCTACTATTCTAGGACCGGCAGCCTCTCCACAAACGGGGATGGGTACCGGATTTATCGGGGTGATCACCTCAAAAGTTACATAACTCTCTCATCGCTGGGTTGTCCACCTGAAACGAATATAATATTGTGTGTCAACCGTAATTGAAAGATCAAGTATATTAATAAAAGGATTAAATGAGATGAAACATGTAAGGCAAAGGTTTGCGCTGCACCTTGCTTCTAGTAAGTGTTTGTTGAACTTGCCCTGGGTTCATGGTGACAGGAGGGCTACATGGCACTTAGGCAGTAGGAATTTTTCAACTCCATTACAATCCCATGGCACCACCATTGCCTATGCCATCAAAACGCTGTTACGCTTCTATTCTGTTCATTGGCTTCCGCATCTAAGTGAGATCATATGGTATTCGCCTTTCTCTGACTGGCTTGTTTCACTTAGCATGGAAAAGACTGACATCTGTCAGAGGGGAGAGGGAGGAGTTGAGGGGGACTGGATGAAAAAGGTGAAGGGATTATCCAAAGGGCTGTGTCTGCATAACCCAGGGACACAGACAGGGAAGGCTGGGAAGAGGTGGCCAAAGGGGGGAAATGGGGACATCCGTAATAGTGTCAACAGGAAAAATAAAGTATTAAAAAAAAACCCAAATACATCATTATGCTTACCTGATACACGACTAGCACCTCATTTCATATTCCTTATAACTCTACCAATGGTCACTATCATTTCGCCCAGAGAGGTTAACTGACTTGCCCCAGGCCACACAGCTTTCACTAAGCGTTCTTGGTGATTCCCAAGCGAAATGCGCCACAAACCCAGCAGCCAAGTCTGTAGCTAGGGAAATCATTCCTGTAAACGGGAGAAGACCCAGACAGCTGGGTGGGGCTCGGGCTCCGGAGCCGCTGGGAAAGGGCAGAGGCCCCTGGAGTGTTCACAGCCCCAGATAAAGAGGAGAGGGTATTAGGAGAACGGGTGAAACCTGTCTGGGTTAGGACCTCCTGGGTCCGGGTCTCGGAAGTTTAGGAAGAGAGGGTCCCGCGGCGGGCACGGCCTGGAAGGCGGGACTTGGGACTCACGGGCACCGCCAGCGTTACCTTGAGCGGGAGCGCGAAGACCACCGGCAGCAGCGCCAGCGGCGTGACCAGCAGCACCAGCAGCCGCCGCCTGCTCCACAGCTTCTTGGCCACCGCCGCCAGCGCCGCCATCTGTGCGGTTGCGGGGTAGCGGGCCGGCCGGGGACTGCGGCCTCCTGGCCCACGCGCCCTTTAATAAAGCCTGGGGGCGGGTCCGGGGAGGGGACTGCGCCTGGGGACCCACCATCTCCCCACTGCCGTCGGAGGGAAAGGGTGGTGCCTGCCCGCCCCCAGCCCCGGGACTGGCTGAAAGAGGCCGGGAAAAGTTACGAAAAGTTAGGCGCTGTAACTAAGGAATCGGACTCCGGCCTTGAAGGCAGCTTGACCTGGGGTTTAAGTCCGGACTGACGGCTTTCCAGTTAGGTGACAGGGGCAACTGGCTGCATCTCTCCTCGTCACTGTTTATTCGCCTGTGAGGTGTGCGCTAGTCACCGTGTGGGGACTGAAGCGCTTACTAGTACGACCAGGGTTCAAATCCTGGCTCTGCCACAAGCCAGCTGCGTGGGGTTGAGCAATGGATCTCCGAGCCTTGGTTTACTCCTGCAGACAGTGAAAGCGATGGCAATAACGGGCACTATCGGACAAAAGGTCCGTGGGGAAGTTTAACTGAGATAATGTGCTTAATGGCCTTCGCGCAGGGCCCGGCGCAGAGCAAGCCCTCTGGGGCAACGATTGTGCGTCAATATAGTTATTCTTCTTTTCCCCCAGGGAGGTTGAGTCTTCGGCAGGTGGGGCCTTGGAGGGGTCCTCTCCTTCCTCTTGGATAAATACACAGGAGTACAATTGCTGGATTGCATGGTAGTGTTTTGTTTTTTTTTTTTTAAAGAAACGACCAAAACTACCCCTAGTTTTTAAAGAAACTGCCAAACTGTTTTCCAAAGCGTGCGCACCATTGTACGTTTCTATTAGTGTCCAGGTTCTCCACATCCTTGCCAGCATGTAGTGTTGTCGCTAGTTTTATTTTAGCCATTCTGGTAGGGGTGTAGAGGCACTGCATTGTGCTTTTAGTTTGTGTTTCCCTATTGGCCAATGATGCTGAACATCGTTGATGTCCCTATTTGCCATCTGCGTATCATCTTGGGTGAATTATCTCTGCCTGTCATTGGCCCGTTTTCTAACTGGACTGTCTTCCTCTGCTGCATTTTGAGTGGTATTTTATATATTCTAGATAGCAGTCCTTTGCCAGGTAATGTTGTTTGCAAATTTTTCTCCCAGCCTTTTCACTCTCTTAACAGCCTATCACAAAGCGAACATTTCTAATTTTAGTGAAATCAAATTTATCCATTTTCTTTTTCCTTTCTTTTTTAAAAATAAATATTTTATTTATTATTTTTTCATAGAGAGGGGCAGGAAGGGAGGAAGAAAGTCAGAGAAACATGAATGTATAGTTGCCTTTCACCTGCCTCTATCTATGGACCTGGCCAGAGACCTGGCTTGCAACCTGGTTATGCGCCCTGGCTGGAAATCAAACCAGTACACACCTTTGGGTTCTCCGGCCGGTACCTATCCACTGAGCCACCAGTCAGGACTTTTTTTTTGTTTTTTTTTTAATCATGCTGTTGGTGTCATACTCTTTGCATAGCCCTGGATCCTGAAGATTTTCTCACATTTTTAGAAGTTTGATCATTTATAATTTTGCTTTACATTTAAGTTCATACATTAATTTTTATATAAGATGTGAGACTTAAGTTGAGGGTTATTCTTATTTTTCTGTTTTCTTTTCATTGACCAACTGCTGTGGCATATTTGTTCAAAAAAGGGCTTTTTTTTCTTTCTTTCTTTTTTTTTTTACTCTATTGCATTGTTTTTGAACTTTTGTAAAAAATCAATCAGGAATATGTGATAGATCTATTTCTGGATTCTTTATTCTGTTCCATTGATTTAATTGTCTATTCCTCTACCAATACCACACACAGTCTTTTTTTTTTTTTTCCACTCTAAAAAATATGGAATGCTTCACAAATTTGTGTGTCATCCTTGCGCAGGGGCCATGCTAATCTTCTCTGTATCATTCCAATTTTAGTATATGTGCTGCCGAAGCAAGCACCCACACACAGTCTTGATGACAGTAAGTATTTTAAATTGGGGAGACTGGTTCCTCCCATTTTATTCTTTTTAAACATTTATTTTAGCTATTGTAGTTCCTTTGAATTTTCATGTAACCCTTTAGAATAATCTTGCCTACATCTGCAACAATTGTTGGGATCTTGGTAGAATTACATTAAACTTGTATATCAATTTGGAGAGAATTTACATCTTTACTATGTTGACTCTTCTAATTCATGAGCATGGTGTGTCTCTCAATTTAGATCTTTAATTTCTTTGAGCAGCATTTTGCAGTTTTAGCTTAAAATTCCTATACATATTTTGTTAGATCAACATGTGTTACATTTTTTTCAGCAATATAAATGGCGTTTTATTTTGTCCATACATTCACTGCTAGTATACAGAAATAGAATTGAAATTTGTGTTTATCTTTTGTCAATTTAGTTATTACTTCTAAGAGAGTTTTTTTTGGGGGTGCGGTGGGGTTAAATCCTTGGGAGTTTATACACAATCATGTTGTCCACAATAAGGGCAGTTTTATTTCTTCCTTTTTAACCGTATACCTTTATTTACTTTTCTTGCCTTATTGCACTTTCTAGAACTTCAAGCACTAAGGCTGAATAAGAGTGTGAGAATGGACATTCTTGTATGGTTCACAATCTTAAAGGAGAAAGCATTCAGTCTTTCACCATTACATATAACATCAGCTGTATTTTGTAAATGCTCATTATGATGGTTATTCCAGTGGCTTTACTTTCCATTTAAAAGATCACTTGGGTGGAGATGATAATGGTTGAAACCAGCGTAGTAGTAGCAGGTGTGGTTGTGGTAAGAAATAATTCACTTGATATATTTTGGCCATTGAGCTGGCAGGTCTTAACTGATAGTCTGATGAGACTAGGAGAGAAGTAAGCTGGTGGGATGATCTAATGAGATAGTGGAATATTTCTCACAGGAAGAAGCATACTAGTGAAGAAACAAAGCATTTGTTTTGTTTGGGATTAAATTGTATGGGATTAAATAACCTTTAATCCCATAGAGTGAAAATTATTCCCTGTGTCAATGTTCTTCAACTTTTGCACCATGAAGAGAGTCTCAGTTGGGTGTTCGTATCCCTTTAACACGTCAGCACTTAGCTCGCTTCATGACAGCAGACAAGGGTTTAGAGCTAGGGACTTTGGACAACATTGGACAGTAATAGTTAATTTTCATTTTACCCATTCTTATAATTACTTTTGATAGAGCAAATGGTTTTTGCTTTTTATTAAAGCCTGTGATTTATTTTTTAAAATCCTCATTTTAAGTTAAGCCTATGTAGGTTTACAATGTGAAACAACTCCACGAAAAGTATTAAGCGGTCATAGCAAAATTCCAAAAATTGGATGCCAAGGTCTGAAACTGCGGAAGCTGAGAAGCAGCAAGAGGAAGACCCGGAAAGGGGTGCAGTGCTCAATTTCCCAGCTGGGTCATGCTTCTGGGGTTCCTGGATCCCCTAGGGCCATTTATTTCCCAACGGACCCCGCAGGCTGTGATGAAACTTTCTCCCATGTCCTTTCAGACTAGGGACCTGACCTTGAACCAGCCCAATAGCTGGCTTCATCAAAGGTTTCAGTGATGTTAGCATCAGACAACACCGGGTGGAGGGAGAAGCCCTGCAGGAAGCACTTTGGACATCTGAGGCCTGGGACTTAGGGGGATGGGATACTCCAAACTGGAAAAACTATTCCTGGGGCTCTGGACCAGCTGACATAATAGAAACTCTGGTCCACTCCCTAAGCGGAGACCTCTGGGCTGGCTGTCTGGTTCTGGAACCAGCTAAGGGATGAGGAGTATCGTACTTAGTCCTAGAGCAGAGGTTTCAATCTGGTGGCTCAAAAGTAGTAACAATAATGTTGTTAACAATAGCAAGGACATACGCTGCACCGACTATGTGCCGGGCATGGTTTCCAGCACTTTACAAGCATGATCTTATACATGATTATCATTTAATCCTTCTGATAACCACCCTGCATTAGACAAAGCTACATTCCAGTTCTGCCTGAACCACTTGCTGGCTGCGCAACCCAAGGCAAGAGGTTGGGTTCCAATGGGCCTCAGTTTCCTATCTGAAACTGGAACAAGAGTAGAATGTAACTAGCAGAGATGTTGGGAGAATTCATAGGCAAGGGTGTAGCACAGTACCCGCACATCATCAGTGTTCAGTGATTGACGCCAGTTAGAATTCTGCTTGTGACAGATGGTACTTTCCAAGGAGAGCACCGGTGTATGTGTTCCATCCTAGGTGTGCATATGCTCTTCTTACCGTGTGACTGACCCTCTTGCCACTCAGCGTTGAGGGTAAGGTCTCTGTCTCACCTCTTGACAGTGGGTGGGGGCTTGTGAAATGCCAACTAATAGAACATGGTAGATGGATGCTAGAGATTTCCAAGGCGGAGCTATAAAGAGGGTACAGCTCCCCTGGTTCCCTCACCTTTGGGACTCAAGCCCTTGAAACAGCCACCATCTTTGACATTCAAACTAAACCAGGAAGGAAAACCACACACAGAGAAACCGAGGCTCCCAACAAGCAGCCAGGGATGACGAATGGGTGTCGGAGCGAATCAGCCTTTAGACAATTCCAGTCCCCACCCCCACCTCTGAGTCTTTCAGCTGAGGCCCCAGCTGTGGTGGATCAGAGATAAAGATGACTCTGTGCTGCCCTGGCCCAATTTCTGATCCACGTAATCTGTGAGCATAATACGGGGTTGTTTCATGCCATTCAATTCCGGAGCTTGTTATACAGCAGTAGTTAACTGTTACTTTTCTTACGTAGAGATAAGCTTCTTCAAGCAAGGAGAGTCCGCAAGACATTAGTCCTTTAGCTGGATGGCTTAGACCCACTAACTTCCTTCCCTTGTTTCTTCCTCCTTTCCACTGAAAAGGAAGGAGAATGTGGGAGAGAGTCCTTAAGGAAATTCCACAGTCGATGGATGATTTAGTTACTATTTATTTTCTTTCCCTACTAGATATGCCTGTTGAACAGATGGGGCAACTGAGGCTCAGAGAGATTAAGACATCTGTCCAAGGTCACACAGCAGGGTACAGCTGAAATTCCAATGATACACACTGGTACTCCCTTGCAGTGTATTTTTAATAAACAAATAATAATCCATGTAAACTATGCATTATATATAGATTGTAGTCATCAGCCCAGTTATTAAGGGTTTGCCATGTATCAAGCACTGTGCTGGACACTTACATAAGTAATCAGGTCCTGCCTGGTTCTTTGACCTCACGTCCTGCCAGCTGCCCTCTCAGTGACTGTGTGCCACCCTCTCTGTGACCTTTTCTCTGATCTTTGAATATGCCAAGTCCTTTGCACTGACTGCTCCTTCTGCCTGGGTCTCTCTTCCTCCCACCTTCCCCACCTTCCTATCATAGTGACTGATTCCTTCTCATTCAGGTCTCAACTCAAACATCACCTCCTCAGAGGGCCCTCCGTGATTACCTAATCTGATGAAACATAGCCTTCCTCAGCACTGCCTCACTTGTTCTGCATACAATCCTCCTGGGTTATTTCCTTCACAATGTGGCCCTTCATTTATGATGATTCCCCACTGGACTAAACCCTATGACAACAAAGAGTCCAGATTGTTTCTGGCCATATCCCCAGTGCCTAGAACAGTCTGGGACAGAGCAGAGGTTCAAGAAATATTGAATAATTGAACCTGCTTTAAATCATTGTACTTTGTTATTATGAACATCCATCAAAAATCTGAATATCATTAATTCAACAAATATTAATTCAACATCGACTAGGTATCTGGCATCATTTGGGATGCTGGCCTATAGCAGTGATCCAAGTAGACAAAAGCTTCTGCTCTTATAAAGGCTTCATTTTAGTAGCTTTTTAATAAGATAAATGAATGAAACCTATAGCATACCCACAGGGTGCTTGGTGCTACGAAGAAAAATGAAGCAGGGAGAGAAAAGAGTACATGAGGGAAGAGTTGGCAGTTTTCCCCTTTTCCTCCCCAGAAACGATTCTCAGTGCTCTCCTCCACCCCTACCCTCCTCACTGAGCCCTCCCTGTGCCACCGCCAGCATCTTTCCATGTGACATCTTGGTGAAGGCCTCTGCAGCTCCAAGAGCAATATTGTCGTTGAAGCAAATCGCCGCTGGTGGACCTCAGGCTGCATTCAGGATGAGTTGCCCTTGAGACACCCTGGGGGTGGTCAACCTGCTAGGTCTGGCAGGGTCTTCCCTCACTCCGGGAAAAGGGCAGGCAGGCCCTGGACTTGCCTGGCCTGGGGCTGTGACTGACTCTGGGTTCCAGGCCATCCTCTTACCCCCTCTATTCTGGGCACAGAGCGAAGGTTTACAAACATGAGGAGGCCTTTGATCGGAACCAAACCCCCAGGGTTCTGACTGTTTTTTGTTCCAAGTTGCGGCTCAGGACAGACTCTGCTTTGAACTCCAGCAGGGAAGACCGAGGGGAGGCGGTGTGTGTGTGTGTGTGTGTGTGTGTGTGTGTGTGTGTTTGCAGTGGTGGGGGAAAGGCTCATGACGCTCTTTGACTTTCGTTCCAACAACCAGGTTGGGTTAGTACAACAGAATGCATTTCAATTTCTTAAATGTTTGCAGAGCACTCACTACTACCCACTACTTTCCAGGCACTAATTATGGAAATTAGGGCGGGGCGGGGGCAGTGGTACCAACAAAGCCTCCCGCCCCTGGAGCAGAGGGGAAGTGACTGAGCGCAGAAATACAGAAGCCAGTAGGTGCTCCAGAGCGGGATGGAGACAAAGCTGGGGAGGTGGACAGGGAGGACTGGTGACGGGGGGTTACCTTTAACACAGGTGCTGCCGGAAGATGAAGGGGTGATTGCCAGCGAGTGGGAGGAAATAACAGAGGCAGCCGCCTGAAGACCTGTGGGGAACAGCGTTGCAGGCAAAGGGACCGGCAAGTACAAAAGCCCCAGGATGGGAGCAAGATGGTTGGAAGAACTGTGTGGCTCACTCAGAATGAGTCAGGGGTCGGAAGGGGTAGGGTGGGGCCGCGGGATCTATTGACCTCGCGTGAGGAGGAAACACTGGAGTGTTTGGAACAGAGGAATGGCATGATCTGAAGTGAGATTGCACAGGATGCGGGAACGAGGCAGAAGCAGGGGGTCTAGTGAGGAGACAGGCAGCATGACGCTTCAGGCAAAAGATCAGGTGGCCTCAGCCAGATGGGTGGCTGTAAGGGGCTGCAGAGTGGTAGGCTCCAATCCTGCCTTCATAAGCTTTTTATTAACAGACATACAGAATAACCCACTTATCATAAGTGTGAATGAAGTCTGATGAAGTTTTACAAACAAATCTATCCAGTAATGAGCACAGAGCTCAAGAAATAGAACCAAAACCTGCTCCAAGTCACTTCCCCTCCCCCAGGGTGGCCACTCCCCTAAAATCCAGATCGTATTTTGAAAGGAAAGCCAACAGGATTTGCTGCTCTAAGGGTTGAGTGGGGATGTGCGGGTGAGAGAGGGGAGTCCAGGGGTCTTTCAGGTTCGGAGCTGTCCCTTTCTGTGATGGGAAGGCTGGATGCAGAGACCACGGGTTGGAGTTTGTGTGTGAACACGCAAAGTTGGAGATGCCTGTGCAACCCCTGAAGAAGACACGGGGTCTTGCAAATTCAAATGCCTACAGGAACCAATAGAAGGGGTCTGGGAGCAAGAAATGTTTTACTTTCCTCTTAACTCTACTATGAGAAGAACAGCAGGACAAGCTTGATGATAAATGGCGACTGGCAGCTGGCCTCAAAGCCAAGGGGCAATAGGGGAGGGTGGGGATTAGGGTGAATTGGTGAGCATAGCCTCCTTCTAAAAGGAGAGGTACTGGAACAGCGGTGGCCAGATCTCCTGATAATATATCAAGAGATGTCAACTGTATGGGTTCTTGTATGAGAGATAAAAATTGTGTAACACTGGTAACCAAAAAACAAACACTAGATGGACTAAACAAAAATGTCTATGAGTAAGGCAACCTGTCTAATCCAGATCAAACCCTTCACCTTCCAGATAGGGGAACTGAGGCCCAGGGAATTCTGGGATTTTTCCCAAACGCAAAGAGGAAGCTGGTGGCAGAGGTTGGCCAGGCCTTGAATAGGCTGCATCTCGGTCCAGGGTTCCTGCCCCGTGGTCCCTGGAGAAAAGGAGCTGGAGTCCTCCTGCCATTGCTCCTTCACTTTACTCTGAATAGAGGCCTTTGCTTCCCAGTGTGCTCCAACCTGACCCAGAAAAGCCCACGTGCCACGTAACAAATATGGCTTTAGGGGACTGGAATCTCTTTTGGTTGGGACCTGTCTTGGCTTCCAATGATAGCCAACCTGGTGAAAGCAGCATCAGCTTTAAAGATGTTTGTTTATGCATGCAGGAAGTCAAGGAAGAGCGGTTTGAGGTCTGATGTCACTCAGGATGGAGTCATACTCTACTCATGTCCCCGCTCCATGGTCCTCTTCTCGTTGACCCTGTACCTGCAGCAATGGCTGCCTGGTCTCAAGCTGGTTGCTGAACCTCCAATCAGCACCACCGCATTTAAAGGCAGGAGGAATCGCTGATGGGCAGGTGTTGGGAGTCTGGGCATGGAGAGAATTCTCACCCCCCTTTCATCTTCCACAAAAAGTAGGGCCTTCCCCAGAAGCGACAGGGCAGATTCCCTCTTGTGTCTTATCAACTGGGTGAAGGTCACATGCCCAACCTGATATCAAGGGCCAACCTGAGATTCCCTGAGATAAAGCCATCTTCCACTAATAACTACCTGAACAAGTGAGACTCTGCCCAAAAGCAAGGGGAAGGGCGCTTTGATAGGCAGCGTCTGGCACAATCTTTACTATTTACAGGATGATGACTCTGGGCAAGTTTCTCAGCATCTCTGAGCCCCAGCTTCCTCATCTGTAAAGTGGGTACAGCAGGTAGATACCTGTTGTCTCTGCCCTCCCAGCATCCGTTTCCTGTTCTCCTAAACATCTTAATTTTCCTTAGGATGGCGGTTCTCAGAATAGCAGCC
Source organism: Noctilio leporinus (assembly GCA_004026585.1). Lineage (NCBI taxonomy): Eukaryota > Metazoa > Chordata > Mammalia > Chiroptera > Noctilionidae > Noctilio > Noctilio leporinus. Next base: position 209,185 of record PVIW01001009.1, on the reverse strand, counting down.
TCAGCATGCCCTGGGGTCTTGTCAGAAATGCAAATTCTCAGCCCATCCCCAGACCTTTGGTGGTGCCCGTCTAGGTGGAAAAGTGCACCCGTGTACCCCTGGCTTACACATGGAGCATACAATGCCATATCAAAATTGCTTGTTTGTTGGTCTCTAAAAATAGTAGCGATAAAAATGGTAACAGTAGCTAGCTGTCACCATGTGCCAGGCGCTGTGGCAACTCTCTGTATGCGGTACTCGGTGCTTGCGGTGGGCATGGCAGGAGGGACAGACTGCCCCACTGTCAGGGTCAGCAGGCAGCTTCCAGGAGAGGCCCCTTCAGGGATCGAGTTACAGGCAGAGAGTGGCCTCATATCTGAATTTATACCCACCCAGGATGGCCCTCTGATAACTGGGCGATGAAGGACCAGTCACCTTAGTCCAACCTGCGACACCCCTGCAGGCCAGTGTAACTGCAAAGCTCCCCATGGGTAAGCTGAGGCTGCACCTGGTCTGCCCCCCAGGCCCATTTCTCCCTGTGCCCCCTCCCCGCTTCTGCAGAGGTTGACCCCAAGGGTGTGCCTTAGTAAACCTTCCATATGCTCAGCTGTATCTGAGTCTGTTCCCTGGGGATCCTGACCAATGACGTGCTCACAGCAGCTCCATGAGGTAGGTGCCCACCGCTGGGGGTCCATTTGGCAGGTGGGGACACTGAGGCTCAGAGAGGTGCAGTGAGGGGGGTCCCTAGCCATGCCGCTGGTAAGCAGCAGTCGTGGGATGGGTCGTATCAAACTTCTGAATAGAGAGGCAACATAATCTGGCTCTAAAAAGGTGCCTCTGGCTGCTGAGTGAGGATGAGAGTAGGGGGCTAGGGCAGAAGCAGGGGGGCAATGGGGAAGCCTGATGGCAGCAGAGCAGGGAGAGGCGAGGGGCTCCTGGCGGTAGCTGGGTTTTCTTACCGCTGTGGCTCCTTTAGGATCCAGCTCAGAGCCAGACACAGCCAAGGTGCTCAAAAAATACCTCGTGAGTGAGTGAGGAAGTGGGACTGGGTGACAAAATTAAGACAGGATGGCAGCAGGCATGCCCACACCCGTGCTGCTCACTACACCGCCATCAGCGCAGTGCATGCTGCATGTGACTAAATGGACCAGTTCAAGAGAGGGAGATGGGAAGAAAAGAGGGAAGGAAGAGGAGGGATGGAGGAAGAGCGGAGTGGAGGAGGAAGGGGCGGAAAGATGGACACTTGCGACCTCTGGTGGCAAAAGAAAGCCACTTCCCTGGGCTCAGGAAAGGAGAATTTGGGGGTTTTGGAGTTGCAGGTCCCTGAATTCAGGAGCTGAGAGGGGATCCCGGTTCCCCAAAAAGGTTTGGGACAGGCCCTTGTGAGAGCATGGGTTCTAGCTGTCAGTGGCAGCAGGGGGAGGACAGGGCCCAGGGGAATGAGGCACAAACTTAAGGGGGCACCTAAACAGTAATCGAAACCAATGTTTGAACGTACTATATTTAAAAACCAAGTTGGCACACTGTGCCACGAGCCAGCTGCCCGTTACTGGAACCAGGATCAGGATTAGGGTTTACTTTCTTAAGTTTCAGCAGATTATACCTCACATGCTTCATTATTGTGGGTGGTTTCCAGAGCACCCCCAGCCAGTACGTGGTGCCAGTGTGCTCAGCACATCTGATTTAACAAAAACACACCTGTACATGACACTCACTATGCCAAGTTCCCTAAGTCCGTCATGGGACCCATGGACTGCCCACAGGCTCTTTTAAATACTCCAGGAGATGTGGGTCATGTCCTTTTCAGTGTCGGACACATCTCATTGTCCCATCACTTTCCCTGCCTGTGCTGCCCACTAGTTGGATGACCATGGGCCGGATTTCTGCCTCAGTTGCCTCCTCTGTGAAATGGGTTAACACATGTGAAGAACTTAAAACTTCTCCAAACTGTTGCTAAATATATGATGGGCTTGAATCCCACTTGCCACTTACTGTAACATTAGGACATGACATTTTGCATTGGTACCAGTGCTTCCTCATCTATAAAGGGGGCGCTGTAACTCCTATCTTGGGGGATTTCAGGTGGGAATTCACACAGGGCTGCCAGTGCCACTGGCTCTTCACTACAAAGCACTAGCTGTCCTCATGTGGACCCTGACTGACCTAGGGAACAAATCCACTGCCCAGTGTGGAATGTTCGTTAACCCCTTACTTCCCATCACAGGCCGTAGGCCAAGTACACTTAAGACAACGCTCCTGGGAACCTTTAGGAAGCTTCCCCAGTCTGCAGTATCCCTCCCTCTCCCTCTCGGTGCCTGCAGAGGGGCAGCTTTGCATCACACTGCTGCTGGCTGCCATGTCACTCACACCTGTGCGTGTCAAGCAGTTTACAGTACGCTTGCCCACACCTCCACCCCCAGGCTACCACCATTACTGGCCTTCTGATTTCTTGCTTCCACTCTTGCCCCCTAAGTCTTTTCAAAACATACTTGCCTGTTTTAAACCCTCTATGACCCATTAAGAATAAAATCCAACCTTGTCACAAGGCCCTTCCTTACCCACCTCTTTCATCTCGTGTCCTGTTCTCCTCCTGGCTTGCTGCCTACAAGCCACACCGGGCTTGCTGGCCCTTGACGATGTCCTCCTTCATCCACTTTGTCCACGATGGCCCTTCTGCCTGGGACTCCTCCCTGTCTCCTGGCTTTTCTGCACGCGGAGCTCCCTGGCCACTTCTTCAGAGGCTTTCCTTGGCCACTTTCCCTCCTCCCGTCGCGCTCACTCAGGACCTCAGCACCACCTACAGCACATGGGTCACAGGTGCTCTGCTTTATGCTTCCCGGGAGAACAAGGTCAGCCTTTGTGCCCCCTCCGTATCTCCGGTGACCGGCACACGTGAGCCAGCCAGTCATCCCCGCAGACACAATGCAGCCTCAGTAGATCTGAGGACACTGGGGAAAGAGCCCTCTGTCCTGCTCCTGGGGTCCCTGCAGATCTCTGGAAATGCGACACACTGCCAATGTGCATAATAAGGTAGAGACCTGTCATATCCAGCATATCATTACTTAAAGGATCAGTGGAAAGAACAGGAACCTTGGAGGCAGGTGTAAGGACCCCTGGCTAGCTGTGACATCTTGGCCACGCTCCTCGCAGTCTGAGCCTATTTCGCTGTCTATACGATGGGGAGGAAACCTCATGGAGAGTTGTTTTAGATCCAACTCGAAAACTCCTGGCACAGTGCCTGCCATGTAGACACCAGGTGATGACATTAGTTCTCTCCACTAGTCACCACTGCCCGGTAAGGGGCCTTTTCTTTTATTCCTGGCATCTGCCCCATGCAGGGTGCTGGCCGTGGTGAAGGAAATGGACCCATGTCAGTCTCAGTCCCACCCGATGCTCCCTGTGTGAGCAGGTGCTGTGTGCACCTTGCTCCTCACTGTACCCAGTACGCGCTGCAGGGCCGGGCAGACCACAGCACTCCAAGTACACACTTGCTGGTTGGGCGAAGCTATGTGTGAGCTAATTAGGGGCACTTTGCATCTTCATTCTTTTTCCTCTACCTTCCTTTAAACCAGGCTTTATCAAACTTTGGTTATTCCCAAGCCATTTTACCATTTTTGCTCTATCTAGTTACTATTTGTGATATAAACTGATTGACTTTTTTTACCCATATGAATGAAAAGGAACTGTATATCAATTACTTGTCTTAATTAGAAGATAACCATAATTTAAAATGTCATACAAAAGCTTTTAAGAGAAATAAGCAGCATTTTTGAATCTTTTTTTCCACCATGGCCTTCAAAAATATATTTTACATCAAAACCCAGTATGTACCCTGGTCTGTATATACATATGTTTAAAGTCTCATAAAACATTATTTACAATACTACATGTAATACCCATGTAATATTTCATAACCTCTGAATCTACTGGTTGCATCCCACAATATTGGTTTCAAGGAGAATGTCCAGAACAAGAAACCTACGCCCGGTTAAAGGACCAGTAAGGACATTCTGTCACCGAGTCTCTGTTCTTTTCTCCCCCGGAATCAAGAGAATAATCTTCTCATTATGTGGTTCAATGGTTTTTAATGGCCCACCCATGTACCTGAGGGTTAGCCTGTCCGAGGTTTATTTTACACTCAGCTCTGCCCAGAGCATGGCTCTTAAGAACAGTCAACTGTTGATAATAGCCGCTTAGCAAGCATGAGCACAGACAGCACATATCAACATCTCACCCTGTTTTCAGGGCTAACCTTCCCCGTGGCATTCCTTCAGATTTACTTAGAGGTAAATGGCTTAGCTGTCTGTGGCTGCCACACCCAGACTTCTACCCAACCATGGACCTCTTCCTCCCTCTCAGGCGCACCTCATCTAGTTTTTTGAGCACTGGCTTGGCCTTTTTGGAGGAGGTGGAGTAGCTCTTCAGAAAGGCTTCAAACACGCTCTCGGTGTTGGGATGGGTGCTGAGAAAGGCTTTTTCCAGCACGTAGAGGTCCACTCCCTTATCTTCCGGAAGTGCTGAAATGAAACTCAGCCCAAAGTCTATAAGCACGATGTTCAGCTGCTCCTGGGGTGGTTTCAGCAGCATGTTCGAGGTGGTGAGGTCGCCATGAATGAGGTCCTCGTCGTGCATGCGAGCCAAAACCTGCCCAACTGTCTTGGCCAAGCCGAGGAGACGTTCAGGAGTTTTTTCAGCCTCCATAATGGATTGAATATAATCCCGAACAGTCACTGAGCCTTCGATTTCTTCCATGAACAAGCAGTTGGAAGCATAATCCACAAAAAAGACAATGGGGGCAGCTATCCCTGTAATCAAGACATAACCAGTTATTAAATTAATTCTTTTTTTTAAAGATTTATTATTTCCAGAGAGAAAGGAAGGGATAGGGGCAGAGGGAGAGAAACATCAATGTATGGTTGCCTTTCATCTGTGTCCATCTACAGACCTGGCTTGCAACCGGTTATGTGCCCTAGCTGGGGATTTGAACCAGTGACCTTTGGGTTCGCAGGCCAGAGCCTTATCCACTATGCTACCAGCCAGGGCTAATTCTTTTTTTTTTAATGGTAAGCTTAAATTTCAAAAATTGGTCCAATTTTTCACAGTGTATCTCTGCCTGATTCTGGAAGAAGATTTAGAAATGCTGTAGAATGGTAGAACTTAACTTATCTGAACGTTGCCCCTCCTCTGCTCAGTGTGATGGGCCTCAAACCATACCCAAGTTATGTTGGACAGTGTCAACGCTTCCCCGCAACTTCCCACCCTTTATGATCGAACTTTGTTCCTACTTATTTCCTCAAAAAACAAAACCAAACCAAAAGCCAGAAGGGGAAGTGCAGGCCAGGTAAAGAACTCCCTACCTGACAAGGGCAAAAACAGGAGGCCAAGCAGTGTACTGGCCCAGAAATTCACCTTCAAAGTCAGAAATGATTCATTCAAATCCTACCTCCCCTCCGCATTAGTTGTGAGGAAGGAGTGAGAAAAACAAGATCCTAAGTTGACTTAAAATGGAGTCTGTATAGTCAAGCTGACCAAAGTGGTTCAGAACAAATGGGCTGAAGCATGAGACTGTACTTTCTTGAATTAGGCTGAGGACTTAACCTTTAAAGCTTCTCAGTTGTCTATCTATACCTGGAAAGATATATAAATACTATAGATAATCCCCTGAAAAACTTAGGAAATAATATTCATGGATCCAGACTGCCTGACATTCATTATGCAGATCATCCCTCACTGAGAAGGTTATTATCTCAGACCAATCCAGAGGCTAACAATAAAGGACCGAGTCTTCCCAAGAATGTACTTTTGACTATGCGAACTCTCAACTTTTCTCTTTTCTTTGGAACATTCTGAGTGTTGGCTGGTAGCCTTTCTGATTTGCAAATTCTCAGACCCTTGAATAAAACCCCATTTACATTCCGTCAACATTTGTACAACCTTAAAGTCACATCAACTACACCTCCATTTCTGCTTCTATAACATAAGAACAAGGCCTCCACAGATTTAATGAATCTTTATTGAATGCCAATCATGCTCAGAACACTTTTCTAGATACTGAGAATATATGCGGAGGGTAGGGGAGATGCAGCAGGAAATAACACAGCTACAGCCCCTGCTTAATGAAACTTAGATCCTAGAAAGGGTACAAAAAAAGAATATATGAGCACACAAATAATTTCATTAAATCCAAGCAGGGATACGCCTGCTACTGTATTTCACTACTGTATTTCCTCTAAATCTCCCAGCACCTAACAATGTCTTAAAAATGCCAATGTAAGAAAGAACGGTAGGAAGTGTAAAACGGAAAAGTTAGTTTTTCTGAGTCCTAGGAACATGAGCTGAGCACCTGGGTGGGTCACTAACTAGTTGTGTGACTTTGGGCAAGTTACTTACCCTCTCCAAGACTCAGTTTCTCACCTGAGAACAGGTTTTAAAAAGAAAATAGGTGGTGGTGCACATGGTGTTTTAATGAAAAAAATAAATAAGCGATTTAATAACATCTAACTTTATTTAGCACCGTGTGCTTGCCATCCAGGCAAATGTAACATCCGGCAGACACACCTCACTCATCAAATGGTCCCAATATCCCTATGAGATGACTGCAACCTCGAGTTCCCTCTACAGGTGAGGAAACAGACCGAGAGTTCAGGAATGTGTTGAAAGGCCACAGTAGTGTGCACATTTGAGACCAGGGAGCCTGGTGCCAGTACTTGGAGTTACATCTGGTTCTCAAGAGAAATGAAGAGACAGTGATCCAACAGCGAGACGGCAGAAATGGAGAAACCAAAACTACTGGCGGTCAAATGACGCGAGCAGCAGTGGCCGAGCCGGGAACTGAACCGGCCTCAAACGCTCCAGAACATGTTACGCCGCCGCAAGGCCAAGAGGCTCCTTAAGAATTAAAGAACGGAGAGGTAGGAAAGGGTGACATTTCTTAAACACCCAAGGCCACGCGGTCGCAAGGGAGTCCCGCACCAGCGTCCCCCCGGCCCCGGAGCCTCGATCTCCCCAGGTCCCCGAGCCGGGCCCGCTCACCTGCACGGCGGCAGCGGAGCAGCGCCCGGGCCTCCTGCACCGTCCGCCGCCGGCTGAGCCGCGCCTCCAGCGCCGGGTGCCGGTAGCCCTTGGGGAAGCGGTGTTTCACCACGGCCGCGCGGCCCTGGAAGCGGCCGCGGAACACGCGCGCCTCGGCACCCTGCTTCACCAGCTCCAGGCCGCTCAAGAAGCGCCTGGTTCGCTCTCGGGCTGCGGCCAGAGCAGCGTCCTCGGCCGCCGGTTCCTCGTTCGTTTCGTCCACAGCAGCCACGGCCGCCGCCATTACTGCGCCTCGGCGACCCTCGGCTCCGTCCGCGGGTTGTCCGAGGGGCTTCGGCTCACTCCGGAAATTTTCGGCTCTCTCCAGCCAATCGGACGCCGACACTTCCGCCCTGTGGGAGTGGTTCCGCCTCCCAACCTTTCGGCTCTTGCTGAAGCATGTTCGGAAGCCTCTCGTGGCTCCGCCGCCCAGCTCTTCGGCTCTTTCCGGATAACTGCGGTGCCTCTCACGAAAAACTTTTCCCAGAATCTCAGTACTTTTCAGGAGCTGGGTGTTGCTATTAAGGCGGCAACCACAGGTGCCCGGCACATGTGTAATGAAGAAGAAGAAGAAGAAAAAAAAAAACACATCATTTTTCTGAGATTCATTACAAAGATAATCAGTTTTATTTTGGCAATTGCTTATTAAAATTAAGGTGTTGCTCGTGACGGTGCCTGGTGGGTAGCATACACTCTTCATGTATTCATTTTCCTTTGCGAATCTATCATTGAGACCCTGAAATACTGTAGAAAGGCCCTTCCGTCCTAGAGTTGCGTGACCCCAACTCTCAGCTCCTCAATTTCATTCATCACAGGTCAGGTCACCTTTTCAAACATTAGACCCTTTGTGGTGGCATTCTGTGGTTTCCAGAAACTTTCATCAGCCCAGACTACTCAAAAGTGTACCCAGAACCAATTCGATTTATAACGCCCAGCTTCCCAAGTGTGTGGCTGTATTATCATAATTGTTAGTGTCCGCATAGCCTCCTATTTCTGTGGCTGCCGAATCTGCCTGAACCCCGCCTTCGGGAAATCCACTGTGTAAACATACTTACAAGTCCCAGGCTTGCTATGGTCAGACTGGTCCTGGCTTCTGTGGCAGGAAACCTAGTTGAAAACCTTTGAATGGTTCCCACTGGGCTTCAGATAGAGACCCGCCAGGTCCTGCAGGGAACCACTATGTCCTGCCTGCCGGACTCACCTCCCACAAGACTCCCCTTCGCCCTTGAATCATCAAACACAATTGCCTTCTCTCAGTCTTTCATTCTTACCAGGCTCCCTCTTGTCCACAGAGCCTTTACACCTGCTATTTCCCACTGCTCTCCCCCCCCCCCCCTTCATTGCCTAGATCCACCTAGATGTCCTTTTGTTCTCAGCTCAAATATCACTTCCTTGGGGAAGCCCTTCTGACTTCTCAGAGGAGGGAAAACCCAACTTTTGTAAGCTCTGGTGTCCCTATGAACCTCTTCTCTTTTGCACTGTCACAGACTGTGTTTTCTGTTTGTTTGCATGACTATTTGATTGGTAGCAGGATTTAAGTCTTCATGGGCCTTAATTCCTTGTTGGATATTGTCTGGAAGTCCCTCTTGATTCTTGCCACCTGAGCCTCTCCATTGGGCAACTCACAGTGGGGGTAGGTGGCTTTCTTAGAGTGAACGAGTGAAAGATCAGGAGAGGATGAGCAAGATGAAGTCTTACAACCTAATCTCCAAAATGACCTCATCACTTTTGCTGTATTCTATTTGTTAGCAATGATTCACTAGGTCCTGTCTACTCTGATGGTAAGCCATTTTTTTTTTTTTTTAATATCACTTCACTGATAGGATTGGCTAAACATTTTTTTAAAAGATTTTATTTATTATTTTTCAGAGAGAGGGGAAGGGAGAAAGTCAGAGAGGGAGAGAGACATCGATGCTGCCCTTCACCTGCCTCCAGCCACGGACCTGGCTGGAGACCCGACTTGCAACCTGGTTATGCTGCCCTGGCTGGGAATCGAACCAGCAACCTTTGGGTTCGCAGGCCGGCGCCTTATCCACTGTGCCACCAGCCAGGGCTGGTAAGCCATTTTTAAAGATGCTATTGAAATGCTTGATTAGAACTTTTCCTTTCTCATTTGGGAAAACAAATATCCTCTATTCTCTAGGGGAGGAGAACAAGACCGCAAACATGCACACATCCTCATGACTTAATGCAAGTGACAGAAATCAAAGGATATCTAGGGGCTTCATGAGCCTTTCTACCATATAACTTCTATAGGTTATCTCACAAGAATGGAAGACTTGCTGTGCCAGGTCTCCTGGTGATAGTTCAAGACACTGACAGATGAAAAAGGAACTGTCACCGGGCAATGACTCAGAGACCTCCTTGGGCTCCTCTCCATGCCAGAAAGACAGCAGAGGGTGCTGGATAAGTGCCCGATCTCCCCATGACTGAGCCTCACTCCTGGCTCAGCTATATGTTAGTATATGTCCTTCAGCTCTTATTTGTTTATTATTCAAGCAAGTTACTTCATTTCCCTTTCCCTCAATTTCCTCATTCATGATATGGGGATAAACTGTAATGGTCCCTATCTTATTAGGTAGCTGTAAGGATTACAGTGAGTTAATACATGTAAAGCGCTTAAATCAAAGTATAGCATATTGCTCCATTGTTTCAGCTATTGTTCTGCTTACTATTGCTGCACAACAATTTACTCCAAAACTTTGCATTGTAAAACAACCACTAAATTATACTCAAGGGATGTCTAGGCCATAAATTCAGATTGTGAACAGTAGGGACGGCTTGTCTCTGCTCTACAAGGTCCAGGGCCTCAGCTGGAAAGATTTGACCCTGGGAGCTAGACTTATTTGACCGTTCATTCTGGAGCCAGTGCTGGGATGGCTCAGAGACTAGGACCACCCACTGGATTATTCCCACATGGCCCCTCTCTGCATCTTGGGCTTCCTCGCAGCACGATGGCTTCAGGGTAGTCGGACTTCCTAGAGGTGTGGGGCTCCAGGTACAAGTGTGCCAGTGACCCAGCCTCAGAAGTCACCCAGTGCTACTCTGTGCAACTTACTGGTTGAAGCAGTCACATGCCCACTTAGATTTCAAGGGAGGAAACAAAGAATTTTGGAGCCACACTTTCAAACTGCCCCAGTTATTATTATTTTTGAACTACACAAGGGTACCCTGGCTCAAAAGGTCTTGCCAAAGCTGTTTTCCTGGCTGAGATGCCTGGTTGTGTCTGTGGCCCACAGTTCCTGCTGGGTGAGAGCATGTGACACATGTCAACTAATGTGCCTGTGTTCAAGCATGCAATAAAATAAGCCTGTGGCCCTCTGTGTGCTGAACTTGAATTCGAATTTTTTGCCCGAGAGTGAGTATTAGTGGGGGTGTCCCAGCCTGGTTCCTTACCGGAACTCCAAACTCACATTGTACACCGCGCCCCCCCTCCATTTACATGTGGGTGCTGAATGAGCACCTTAAATACCACACAGCCAACACAGAAATCTTGATGTTCTTTGCTGCCCCACGCTGCCCCTTTTCCAATGGGTAAGTCTTAATCAAGTCTACCTCTGAGCTGTCTGTTTTCCTCCATTATCACTGCTGTCACCTTAGTCCAAATGCAACTCCGTCTCTCACCTGCAGAAGGTCCCCTGCTTCCACCTTTGCTCCCTATAAGCTGCTGGAACTTCCCAATTATTTCTTGTGCCACTGGGAATAAAACCCACCATCACGACTCTTGCCAACCCCACTCTGGGTCCCCATCTCCCTCTACTCTCCCTGTCACCTGCTGTGCCCCAGACACTCTGGCTTCATTTCTGTTGTTTTTTATACTCCACAAAGAGCTGCTGCCTTTGCTCTTCCTTTTTCCGGGAACCTGAGATTTCAGCTCAAATAACCCTTGGGAGCAGCCTTCCCAGGCCCCAAGCAGTCACCTGTGCCTGCCTACCCATCACCCAGGTTTAATTCCCTACCTAGCCTTTACCTTAGCTGCTGTTTCTCTGGCTTGTTAATTCTCTTCTCCCCCCCGCCCCCAACAGAAAGCAGATTGCACAAGAACAAACAAATCTGTCGGTCTGGTTGTCCCCGCTGTACCCAAGGCCTAGCATAGGGCCTGCGGGCATTTGGGAGGTGTCCAAACCTGTGTCCAACGAATGAAAGATGAATGAGTCCATGGGAGTGTCTGAGAGGCCGAAGTGGGTATGCACGTGTCCCCATCACTGTAGAGGAGCGTGTGTCCGTGTGCATGCGTGTGTGTACACGCTGGAGTCCAGACTAGTACGGACTCCGTATTTGGGAAGTCTTCCTGCGGGGGTAGGATGCTCATGTAGGCCCCCAACAGGATGACGGTGGGCAGCAGCCTGGGGCGGGGCGGTGGGAGGCATCCTTCCAGGGAGTTCAGCTAGTGGGGGCCCCCAGCCAGGCCCGAGTGCCCCTCTCACGCCTCCGGGCAGGGGCCAGGGCCGGCCTACGTGGCAGCGGCGCTGGGGGCGGGCGGGCAGAAAGGGAGGGACGGAGGCGGGCCGGCCAGAAAGTTTGTCGGAGGCCGCGGCTGGGGAGTCCGGCCCAGGGATGCATGCCTGGCTTTTCAGCGCCCGCCGCTCGCCTGGGTGTCCTGCTCGCCATGGGTAAGTCGCGACCGGGAGCTTCCCCCCAGGGGGTCCCGAGACCCCATCGGTGCGCGGCCCCCCCACCCCGCCCCCGGCTGCCAAGGGCGGGCGCACTGCAGGCCTCGCCTGGGGGCTGGGAAGGGACTTGGGCGCACTTCCTCCTCACACGCTCCTTTCTGCCCGGAAAAAAGTGACTTGGGAGAGCTCCTTCCTTATTTAAAATTGAGCGTTCACTTGGGCCGGGCCCTCTCTTAACTGCTTCGAGCCTTCCAACAAGCCCAGGCAAGTGAAATCGCTCTATTCTGCAGATCAAGAAATAGAGGTTCCGCCAGGAGCCAAATCCATTGATCAATTCGCTGAACGCCTCTGGTCACCAGGCCTGAGGATGCTGCGGTCAACCAAAGAGGTGAAGCCTCTGCACTGGAAAGAAGGGAGACAGGAGATTAACACGCAGAATTGTGTGTGGGTGCAGGGAATTTCTTTGTTGCTATGGGGGACCAAGGTTTTTATATTTTTCTCTGGATTCAGAGCCTCCAAGAGTCACCTTGTTCATTCACCTGCTGTGTGGCGGACATTGGGGACTCAGTGGAACACACAGAGGGAGGTGGTGTGACAGTGGTGAGGGAGGCAGGCGCTGTGGGTGAGCGGGAAGGGAAGGCCTTGGGAGCTAGGGGGCAATTGGAGCTGAGATATTGAGACAGATAGTAAGAAGCTAGGGACATTTCTGAGCAAGTGGAATGGGGAAACTGAGACAAGAACATTAAACAAGGCCCATCAGTTGGGGCAATTTACAGTCAGCTGGTGAATCGCAAGACCTTATCTCCCCTAATCAAGGGCACTTGAGAGTGAATAGTTTATACCTCTCCACCCTGTCCAGGGAATACAAAACTTCCCTGGCCATAAACCACAGGTGTCAGGGAAGACAGGAATGCTAATGCAAACAGAGATCACACTGAATGCAGGGAGCCAACTTGGGAAGAAGCTGCCCACTCCCCTTTCAGCTCTCTCTCCCCTTACTCCCAAAATAAATAGCACATCTGCACTCCCCCAAGTGCAAGGGCCCTGAGGAGGGAGTGAGCGGATATGGAGCGGGCCAGAGGAGAGTCGGAGAGGTGGGCAAGGGCTACATTATGCAGGGCTTTGTAGGCTATAGTGAGAAGTTTGGATTTCATTCCAAATGACATAAGAAGGTAGAGAAGGAATCCAGTTCATGTGTGTGGGACATGAACTGGATTGCATTTTTAAAACTCTGGTTTGTTCTGTGGAGAGTCATACTCGCTAACATTGGCTGTAAGGTAGGTAGACGTATGAGGTAGGTGTTACTATTGTCCTCATTTACAGATGGGGAGGCCCTGAGAGGCGAAGTGAGCTGCACAAGTCACTTTCACAAGTTGTGAAAAAGAGAAGTTGGGATAGAACCCTAGCTGCATTCTTAACCACAGTACCACCCAGCCTCTCACACACAACTGTTGATCAACTCCAGCTCTGGCTCCAGAGTCCTAATTTGGGGGCCGGGATTTATTCTATTCCTGCCCATGGTCCCTTCCAGGCCATGGACTTTGTCAGATGCTCAAGAGCCAAGATCTTTTGTCTCTGGACTTCCTACATCCCCAGAGTTTGTTCATTCATCTATCCATTTATTCAACAAATATGCATTGAGTGCCTGCAATATGCTACAGACCATCCTCAGCATCAGGGAGACAGCTGAACCAACAAACAATTCCTGTCCCTTTGGGGCTGACTTTCTGGTCTGGGAGACCAACAAATAGGTAAAATACATGGATAGTTATTTCAGATGGTGATGAGTACCATGGAGGAAAACAAGCAGGGAAGGAGGGTACAACGCGCTGGATGGTGTGGGGAGGTTGCGATTTTAAGTCGAGGTTTAGGGAAAGTCTCACGAGGTGATGTTTGGTCAAAGAGCAGAAGGGAAGGAGCCCTTGACATGGAGGGGAAGGCTTCTCCATCAGAAGTAACAGCTGCTAAAAAGCCTTGAGTTGGGATGTGCTTGGAGTGAGGAGGAACAGCAAAGAGGCTGATGTGGCCGGAGGACAATCAGAGTAAGAGGAGTCCTTGAAGGTCACTGTGAGGACCTTGGCTATTCTCAGAGAAGAGGAAGCATGGAGGGCTCTGAGTAGAATGACACCATCTGACTTAGGCTATCACAGGATCTCCCTGGTGGCTGTGTAGCATTACATTAGGTTCAAATGTCCCTGACACAGCCCCTGGAGTGCCACGTGGTGATACCACCCTGGTCCTCAACTCAGCCATTGGTTCTTTCAGCAAAATCCCCTTCAAGCTCCTCTTGGGTGTCAGGGCGAAGCTGGGGCCCTGGAGACACAGAGTCAATGTCTCTGTACTGTCCTGTCCTGTCTAATTGAATAAGGAGGACACATCAATGAACTCGTAATCTGGTGTGCGCAAATGAAGAGAGGATGCAGTTGATTGGAAGTGAAAACGTGTCTTGGAAAGTTGAGGAAGACCGGTGGGAATGATGTCTAATGGCCCTGACTCCTTTGAAACTGTCCTTCATAGCTCCTGGGACAGTGTCATTTCACTGTTTTGTGACATAGGATTTTCCTGAGAGCTTGGCTTTCCCTCCACCTCTCCCCACCGTATCGCTGCTCTCTCTTGCACCCTGCATATCTCTGATTGGCCCTTCTTGCTTGAAGTCCATTCAGCAAATCTGTTCAGTATGTGGGTTTGGGAGTCCTGATCCCGTTGCTTCTCAGCTGTGGAACACTCTGACCCTCCATTTCCTCACCTGTAAAATGGGTAAACTGTAGCTGTACCACCTAATGTTGTTCAAAGATGAAGAGAGAAGGCACCTAAAGTTATGGAGAGGAGATGCTCAGTAAAGGACTATTTATTATGACCATTTCATTTCACGTTTATTTTTGCTATTCTCTTTATCACGGTGACTAGAATCTGTTCTGATGCATTTTCCGGGAAAACCTATAGACAGTCAACTTTGGCTCTGAGCTGTCTGGCTTGGTTTCCTTTCACCTCAAGAGGAACCCAGGATAATGAGCCCTGGCTGGTGGCACAGTGGACAAGGTGCCAGCCTGCGAACTCAAAAATTGACGGTTCGATTCCCAGCCGAGCACATAACCAGGTTGCAAGCCAGGTCTGTAGCTGGAGGCAGGTGAAAGGCAACGGTACATTGATGTTTCTCTCCCTTTCTTCCTCCCTCCCTGCCCTTCTCTCTAAAAATAATAAATAAAAAAAATATATATATATATATAAAAGAGGAAGCCAGGATAGGGCAAAATGACTCCGTGCTTTCACTTGGTTGCCTCACGTGGCTGGAAAAACCTTTCTGTCTGTCTGTAAACTCCAAGAGCTGAGGGAGGCGGGGCAAAGGGAGGTGAGCTGGGGCAGGACCTGGGCAGCGTAATCTCCCCAGAGTGTTTATTGATGGTCAGGAACTGGCAGGACAAGGCCAGCCAGTGAAAGACAGGAGGTTATTTCCCTCAGGGGCAGGGGTGATAGGGAAAAGGGTGAGCAGAAAGGAGGGGGCATCTTTCCACCCATGAAACTCCTCCCCCCTGCACAAAAAATTGCTTAACAGAGATGAGGAGAGGCAGAAATAAGAGAGAACAGATTGAAATCATATTATGTCAAGGTTTTCTAATGGGGGAGGGGGTGAAGAGAATGGACCGTGGAGCCAGATGTCCTGGCTTTGAATCTAGTCTCAGCTACTTACAGACTTTTGACCTTGGGCAAGTCCCTTTGCCTGATTGTTTATTCATTCATAAATAATACAAAACCCCAGCTTAAAAAGTTGTGGTGAGGAGCAAGTAAGTTATTGCTCTTAAAGTGCTCAATGTAGTGCTTTAAGTGCAATAACTCATTTGGTCCAAAGGAAACACTCAATAAATCTGGTTATAATGTTATGAATGTTGTTGTCAGGTCTGGGTTGTCTGGCTGGGGCCAGCTCATGAAGGGCCTGGCTGAGATAGGTATTGCTGAATTAGTCTAGATACTCCCAGAAGTATTTAAGTTTTGTTTGTTTTAAATAGTTTGTTATTTTCAGAGAGAGAGGAAGGGAGAGAGGCAGAGAGGGAGAGAAACATCAATGTATGGTTGCCTTTCACCTCCCTCCAGCCATAGCCCTGGCTAGAGACCCGGCTTGCAACCTGGTTATGTGCCCTGGCTGGGAATCGAACCAGTGACCTTGGGGTTCGCAGGCCAGGGCCAATCCACTGAGCCACCAGCACCTATACACTGAGCCACCAGCCAGGGGGAGTATTTAAGTGTAAATATGTGAATTAAAAGTTCAAAGTAGCCCTGACCGGTGTGGCTCAGC
The DNA here is from genome assembly GCA_004026585.1 of Noctilio leporinus. Taxonomy (NCBI): domain Eukaryota; kingdom Metazoa; phylum Chordata; class Mammalia; order Chiroptera; family Noctilionidae; genus Noctilio; species Noctilio leporinus. Next base: position 193,231 of record PVIW01001009.1, on the reverse strand, counting down.
TGGTTGGGTGTTATTGTGCAGGGCGAAGAGTCGTCACTTTGATTGATTCCCAGTCAGGGCATATGCCTGGGTGTGGCTCATTCCCTGGCTGGGGTTTGTACAAGAGGCAACTGATTGGTGTTTCCCTCTCGCATTGCTGCTTCTCTCCCTCTCTTTCTCCTTCCCTTCCCCTCTCTCTAAAAATAAATAAATAAACACTTTCTTTTAAAAATCAAAGCAAACTGTATAACTGAACTGCTGATAGGGTAGGCTCCCACCACATGTGGCTATTTTTCACATTTACATGAATTAAAGTTAAGCAAAATTCAAATTCAGTCCCTAATCACATTGGGGACATTTTGAGTGCTCCATACCCACACGTGCTGGTGGCTACCACAGATCATCTCTGTCCTCAGCTCCGTCCTCCAAAGGCTTCCACTCACTGTCCTCCTGACCGATGAAGCGCCACATGGTCTGACCCCTGCCTCCTTCTCCTACGTCATCATCAGCTCTCGCTCTTGCTCACTGGGCTCCAGCCACTCTGGTTTCCTTGCCAAAGAGCACAGTGATTAAAAGCCGGCACTCTCTAACGACATCAGCTCTGCCACTTTCTTGCTGTGTGATCGTGAGAGACTTCCTTAACTTCTCTGCACCTTGGAGGATGACACTAATAATAATATATAATAGGGTTATTGTAAGTGAGGAATTAAGTGGGGGAATAAAGGTAAAGCCCTTAAAACACGGTCAAGTACTTAGTATGTGCCCATAGAAGCACTAGCTATTAATATTAATAGTTATTGTTCAAACATACCAAAACCTATCCTGCTTCGGAGACTTGATTCTTGCTGTTACCTCTGTCTGGAATGTTTTTCTTTCAGATTTTACATGAATTTTATCCTCAGTTCATTCAGATCACTGCTCAAATTTTCTCTCTTCAGAGAGGCCTTAGCTGACTGTCCTATTTAAAATAGAATTCCTCCTGGCTGGTGTGGCTCAGTAGATTGAGCACCAACCTAGGAACCCAAGGGTCACTGGTTTGATTCCCAGCAAGGGCACATACCCAGGTTGCAGGCCAGGTCTCCAGCCAGATCCCCAGCTGGAGGCATATGAAAGGCAACCATACATTGATATTTCTCTCCCTTTCTTCCTTACCCCCTTCTCCTCTTTCTAAAAATAATGACTAAAATCTTTTTCTTTAAAGATTTTATTTATTATTATTATAGAGAGGGGAAGGGAGAGAGGCAGAGAGGGAGAGAAATATCAATGTATGGTTGCCCTTCACCTGCCTCCAGCCACGGACCCAGCTGGAGACCTGGCTTGCAACCTGGCCATGTGCCCCAGCTGAGGAATCGAACCAGAGACCCCAGAGTTCGCAGGCCAGCGCCCCATTCACTGTGCTACCAGCCAGGGCCAATGACTAAAATCTTTAAAAAATAAAATAAAATAAAGTAGAACTCCTCCATTACTCTCAATCCTCGTTCCCTGTTCTATAAGTTATAGCCTGTATTTGTTTATTTATCATCTGCCTTTTTCCACTAGAATGTCAGGTCCTTGACAACACCACTGTATTGTCAACCACCCCCTGCCAAAAAAGAACAAACCAGATAAACAAGTTTTTAAATGAATGGTTAGATGGATGGTTGGGTGGGTGGGTGCATGCATGGGTACATAAGGGATGGAATACAAAGATGGAGGGATGAATGGATACATTCGTAGATAGATAAGTCAATAAATGGATGGATGTTTGGGGGAATTAAGGGTACATGAATGGACAAATGGGTGGATAAATGTATGGTGGGTGGAGTAGATGGATAAACATAGGGGTGTATGATGAAGGAACCATTCTGAACTCTGCCCCTGTCACTTTTGTTTTCCAGGCCGTCCACCACCCCTCCTGCCCCTGTGTGCCTCTGTGTCTTTACTGGGTGGCTTAACCTTCGGTTATGAACTGGCAGTCATATCGGGTGCACTGCTGCCGCTGCAACTTGATTTTGGGCTGAGCTGCTTGGAGCAGGAGTTCCTGGTGGGCAGCCTGCTCCTGGGGGCTCTCCTTGCCTCCTTGGGAGGGGGCTTCCTCATCGATCGCTACGGCCGGAAACATGCCATCCTTGGTAGCAACCTGGTGCTGTTGGCAGGCAGCCTGAGCCTGGGCCTGGCTAGCTCCCTGGCCTGGCTGGTCCTGGGCCGCTCAGCAGCTGGCTTTGCCATCTCCCTGTCCTCCATGGCCTGCTGCATCTATGTGTCAGAGCTGGTGGGGCCACGGCAGCGGGGAGTGCTGGTGTCCCTCTATGAGGCAGGCATTACTGTAGGCATCCTGCTCTCCTACGCACTCAACTATGCACTGGCCAGCGTCCCCCAGGGCTGGAGGCATATGTTAGGCTGGGCTGCTGCACCTGCTCTCCTGCAATCCCTCAGCCTCCTCATTCTCCCTACCCGCACAGATGAGGCTGCAGCCCACGGGGACCTCATCCCCCTCCAGGGAGGTGAGGCCACCAAGCTGGACCTGGGGAAGCCAAGGTATTCCTTTCTGGACCTCTTCAGGGAACGGGATAACATGCGAGGCCGGACCACTGTGGGGCTGGGGCTGGTGCTTTTCCAGCAGCTCACAGGTCAGCCCAACGTGCTGTGTTACGCCTCCACCATCTTTCACTCAGTTGGCTTCCGTGGGGGATCCTCAGCTGTGCTAGCCTCCGTGGGGCTTGGTGCCGTAAAGGTGGCAGCCACCCTGACTGCCATCGGGTTAGTAGACCGAGCAGGCCGCAGGGCCCTATTACTAGCTGGCTGCGCCCTCCTGGCCCTGTCGGTCAGCGGCATAGGCCTCGTCAGCTTTGCTGTGCCCATGGACTCAGGCCCCAGTTGCCTGGCCGTGCCCAACGCCACCAGGCTCTCAAACCTTCCTGGAGACCCTGGCCTGCGAATGGCCTTGTCTGCACATCCACTGCCCAACACCAGCAAGAACCAGGAGGAATTAGTGTCATCAACCTCTGAGAAGACCAGGCATCCGCCCAGAGCTGGGGACCCCACGACCCCTCCTGGGCCAGCCCTAAGCACCACCTCCCAGGCAGAAACTTCCGCCCCAGAGCACGCCCTGCTGCATTGGACAGCGCTGGTCTGCATGATGGTCTTTGTCAGCGCCTTCTCTTTGGGATTTGGACCAGGTAGGTGGGAGTTTCTTGCAGGGAACTCTGAGCCTTCCCTTGGGGTTCCTTGGAGTTTCAGAAGGACACTAAGGGGCCTTGACCCTGAAGCCAGTGAAGCTGTAGGGTCAGGGCCCCTCACTTATTTGCAGACACTCCTTTTGCGGGCAGGGGCCTGCTTTCACGTCTATTTTACTTGGGGGGAAAAAAAAGGCCCCAAATTGTTTAAGCTTCAGTCTTCATATCACCTGAATTGATTCCTGGATAGCTCAAAAAACTTTACTTCAAGGCAATTTAATGAACAGAATGACCAACCATCCAGGTTTGGCCAAGACACTGACAATCCTGTGTCCCAGGCTCCCCTTCGTCCGGGGGAAACTGTTGTTCACTGTTAAGGGATTTTGCAGCCGCTTCCAGGAAGCAGCGGGGAGAATGTGGTCAGGAGCCTGACACAGAATCACACTGATGGAAGGCTGCTTGCTGGGCTGTGGGTGCCAGGCCCCGGTCCTGCCAGTAGCCTAGGGGCCTTCTTGCCCTCCTGCCCTAGTGACCTGGCTTGTCCTCAGCGAGATCTACCCCGCGGAGATCCGGGGGCGAGCCTTCGCCTTCTGTAACAGCTTCAACTGGGCTGCCAACCTCTTCATCAGCCTCTCCTTCCTGGACCTCATCGGTGAGTCCTCTTGACCTAACTCCTTGGGCCAGTTCCTTCTAGATGCAGGAAGAAAGTCCTCCCGATAGGGCCGGGGCTTCCTTATAGATAGAAAGCCTGATGCAACCCAGTTTATGAACAAAAGGGAGTATCTTTGTGAGGAGGGCCCCCTTGGCTTCAAGCATGGCTGCTCCAGAAGCTCCAATACAGTTGTGGTCATCTTTTATTTCTCTCCACTCAGCCTCCCACACCGTGGGCTTCACTCTAGGCAGATGCCTTGGGTGGCAAAGGTGGCTGCCAGCAGGTATCACATTGGCAGCGGGTGGAGAGCTTTCCTCCCCAGTGGCTCTTCCCCAAGACCTGGGCCTGCTTCTCATTGGCTCAGCAGGATCACATGTCCACTCCATGAACCAATCACTGTGCCTGGAGGGTTGTCTTCACCCCCCCAAGGCTCCGACTCGCGTCCTATTCCCACCCTGGAGCCAGGGGATGATGAAGACCTGTTTTCCGACCCAGGGCAGTAAGTTGGCTCAGAGTCATTTCCCAAAGGAAACTTGGTATCAGAAAGAGGGAGAGGATTCTTTTTAGGAGCTGGGCTTTGCCAAGGCTGCGTCCTGCAGCTGTTTCGCTGCTGAGGGGAATGTTACTGTCCCTCCGTTCATGTTTTCAGATCCTGAGCGCACTCCATCCGTTAGTGTTTCCGATGTGGGTGAGGGGGCTTCCCCAGAAAAGACAATATGCCCTCGTCACTCTGTGTGGATCTGAGTGCTGAGCCTCTGCCTGTCTCTGGGACAACCAGTCTTATTCCTGCAGTAAGGTCCTTAATCTGACAGTTGTTGGTTATTCTAAATCGACCTTCTGGAGAATCAGCCCTTTGGATGCGCGACCTGGAACCAGCCAGTGAGCTGCGCGCGGCCCACACTCCCGCCCCCTTGTTTCCAGGCACCATCGGCTTGTCCTGGACCTTCCTGCTGTATGGCCTGACCGCCGTCCTTGGCCTGGGCTTCATCTACTTATTTGTCCCGGAAACAAAAGGCCAGTCATTGGCAGAGATCGACCAGCAATTCCAGAGGAGATGGTAAAGGGGACAGGGCTGACCTCATGGGGAGAGTCCCATCCAACCCGAGCACTCCACTGCAGGACTTGACCTGTCATACTTTCTACAAAGACAGCATTTTTCTTTTCTTCTTGCCTGCCTTACTGCCCAGACACTGAGTTTCCTACAGCAATTTCCTTTGACTGGAAGCCCAGGTTTAATCTTTACGTCCTACAGTTGCGGAATCCCGGGAGGTTGGAAGATTAGAATCCTAAAAGCAGACAATCTTAGAGTCATGGAAGCTTGGGGAAACCAAACATTACGACTGTGGCCTTTTAAAATCTCATACGAAGAACTGTGGGCTCTATCCACTAGTTCAGGAGGCATTTATTAAGCCCCTACTATGTGCCAGCCAGTGTCCCAAACCATAGTCTAGGTGGCTGAGAACAAGATAGAGGAGGTCCTTGTCCTCCCTGTTCTAGTTGGGGCGAGGGACAGAAAGTAAGCAAGCCAACATAGGCATTGCCACCAGCATTTCATTTAATGATGTGTAACTGGGAAAACTGAAATAGAATGAGATAGGTGGAGGTTGAGAGGGCCCAGTTGGTGGAGAGGGGCACAGAGGGGTGGGGATTGTGGCTAAATTAGAATGGGGATGGTCAGAGAGGGATGGCATCTCTGAGGAGGTGCAATGTAAGTTAGTAAGAAGGGGGCAGCCATGTAACAATGGGGAGAAGGCAGGAGCATTCCAGGTAGAAAGAACAACAAATACAAGGACCCTGAGGTCAGGAGTGTGTCTGGCATATGCAAAGAACAATAAGGAAGCCATTGTGGTTGGGACAGGGAGGGAGGGAGAGAGGGAGGAGGGGTAGAATATCAGATCACCCAAGTGGGTAGGAGCTAGATCACATAAGGTCTTTAGGTCACAGAGAGGAGTTCAGAAGCTTAGTACTGTGGGACCTTGGGCTGTTCAAATACGAGAAGCAAGGAATGGGGGCATCGGAAGGGACCTAAAAGCACTAGAATCATAAGCATTTGGGCAAATGCCGCTTGTAGTAAAGGAAAGTCGCCAGCTCCTGCCTATCCAGTCTTCCTGAGAGGCCCTAACAGATTGGAAAAATAAATATTTCTAATATTGAATTAGAACCTGCCTCCCAGGAATGACCTGCCAAGTCTTACTCCACCCTGGGTGTAATGTAGAAACCTCTGACCTGGTCCACCCACCCCAGTGTTGCCAGCTGAACACTCCCAGTTAGTTGGGTGACACCTTTTGTAAACCTCTCTGCACCCCAGCTGTATTAGTTAGGAGATAGATCTGCCTGACTAGAATAGTCCAGATGTTGGGGTCCAGGGCAGCTGTGCCCCACGAAGGCAGGTGGAAACCAGCTTTGGGATAAGGCAGGATGTCATTGCAGCCCAGGGGAGTGTCGGCCTACATCTGGGGACGAGGGCACAAGGGGATGAGACAGACACAGGGGAGACCCAAAGGAGTAGTTGGGTAATTCAGAAGATGGAAGTGTTAAGGCAGGAAGTAGGAAAGGGCAGCTAGGAGTGGTGTGGGGATGGGATGGGGGAGTTCCAGGGGATGTTCTATTCCCATCTCCTCCAGGAAGGTTCCCAGGCCCTGCCACCCCTGACTACTCACCTCTGCTTAACAGGTTCGCCTTGAGTTTTGGTCACAGGCAGAGCACATCCGGTGTCCAGTACAGTCGCATCAAGGTCTCTGCAGCCTCCTGAGGAGTCCGTCTGCTTGGAAGATGTGGGAACTATGGTTTTAGCAGATAGTCTGCCTGGGCCCTAGAGCACAAGTTTTGGGTGGTCCTGTGAGGCTGACCCCTGCTCCAGAGGAGGCCTTTTGTGCTAGGGTGAAAAGGATGAGAGTCTGAGAACCCCAAAGTCTTCACATTCAGGCTCTGAGGATTTCTGAAGGGCTGCCTTCTTGCCTCAGTTTCCCTGTTGACTCTGCACATCTCTGCAGTACTTAAAATGAGAACATCTTATGTTTCCTGGGCCTTTTCAAAGACTCTGGGGTACCAGTCCTGGTCGGAAACCTCTCCTGGTATCACCCCTAAATCTAATTCTCTGCTCTCTTTTCATCTGGCTGGGACTTTTCAGCAAGGGGCAAGCCTGCTTTTTGGCTCTTAGATATCAGTGTTGGTCACCCCTCTAATTCTCTTACCCAGAATATTTACTGGGTGACAGGAGGCTTGAGTTCTTGTCCTGATTCTGCTGGCGTCATTGCTCTATGACCATGGGCTTCAGTTTCCCCCATATGTACAGTGGGGCAGCTGGACCAGGTGTTCTCAAGATCTCTTTTGACACCAGTGAGTCGGAATTCTAAGTGCTGGTAATGCAACAAATATTCAACATGGGTCCTGCTCTCAAGTCACTCATCATCTTTCAGGGGGATGTAAGTTGTATTAGCGGAAAAGCCACTAGTAGTCCAGAAGTACATGCACTAAAATCCAGGAGTATGGAACCAGTTGCCAGAGATGACCCCAGGGTGGCGCTGTGTCATCCTGTGCAGAAGGAGATGGCTTTGGAGGCCAGCACACCTTGTTGACACTGTTGCCTCCACCTCTTGGCAGCTGTTGACCTTGGGTAACAACTCCCTCAAGTGTCAGGTTCTGTGTCTTCAGCATGGGGCTGGTTATGCCTCCAGGTGTGTATATGACCCTCTCTCCCTTCAGGAAGGTCTTCACCTGGTCCCACACTGTCTGGTCACCTCAGTACCCAGGCCCCCACCTTTGGGGCATTGTGAAGGGTTGTCCCGAAACAGGTGGGTCAGATAGAGATTGAACAGGAAGCTCTGGCCAGAGGTCTCTAAAGAAGGGACTGGCAAGGAGTTCCTGGGTGCTGGGAGGAAAGAGCTACAGTAGGTCCAGGGTGCTGGCATTGGACCAGGCTTTGTCACTGTGCCGGCCCACCTGGGTGCTGACGTGGCCCCCACAGGACTCTGGTCCCTTGACTTACCTCTTCTCCTTTCTAGATACGGATGCTCCTTGACTTATGACATGGTTGCATCCCAATAAACCAGTTGTAAAGTCAGAAATGCATTTAATACACCTCATCATAGCACAGCTTAGCCTAGTGATTTTAAACTTGCTCAAAACACATACATTAATTAGCCTCTTACTGGGCACTGTCGTCTTAACGAAATGAATACACTGGAGTATCCGTTGTTTACCCTTGCGAGAAGCACCTGGGAGCTGAGACCCGCGGCCGCTGTCTGGCATGGCTAGAGGGTGCCACGCTGCATGTCACTAGCCCAGGGAAAGGTCAGAATTCAAGCACAAATGTGTGTTGCTTTCACACCATCGTAAAGTCGGAACATCCTAAGTTGAACCGTTGTAAGCCAGGGCGTCTGTACTTCCCTTAGATCCAGCGTGTGCCGGCGTTGGCTTGTACTGGCTTGTGAGAGCCAATTCAATTTTCAGGATCTTTGCAAGCTGGTTGTTAAATCCAGCCATTAAAAGAAATTAAATTACGTAGGCTTGCGATTAAATGTGTTGTATTAAAAACAAAGGAAATAAATACTAAAAAGTCATATTGCTTCTTTATTTTACCACATTTTACGGTTATCTATGTTCCGGAGCTTATTTATATCCCTTGTACCTTATGAGGGACATGGGGGAGAGATGGACCATTTCTTCTTGATCCCACCTTCAGCGATGTTCCGTTGGTCATTTGAAAATGGCTTTGGGGAGTGTATTTGGACCACAGAGATGGGGGAACATTCCCAGTCAGGGATTGATTTATTGTCTTGTGGATTTTGCAGTCTTAGAACACGACAGCTAAAATGTTAATAGTGCACAGTAGTCTTAAAAGGATGTCTGTTGTGTTGGGAGCCAACGCATGATGAACGGCACACACCAAAAAATGGAGGAGACATTGTTCCCGGACATGAGCTGCTATCCAGTTCAGCAAGCAAGCTGCTCCTGTCATTGATGAAGGAGTTCCACTCGCATCTTCATTGTTGCACTTTGGTTTAACTCATTCAGGTGAACAGAGGTTTCGGCCAGCATCCATGTTGGAACTACGCTGGCAAGCAACTTCTTGCTGAGTCACCTGGTTACCAGGCAATTATTCGCAGTCTGTCCAGCCATGGCTCCATGGCAGTCATGGTTTGTGCATACGCGGGTTTGGCAAAAAAATAAAAATAAAAATAATGAACATTCTGTGAGAATTAATTGGCAATATGAAATTTTTAATAGAGTATTTTCAGTAAAATGTTTTTATGTTATTTGTAAATTTTGTGCAATGAACACATTCTGCAGCTGTGTAAAATGTACGCAAACACACACACATGTACACACACAGTTTTCCCCTGGAGAGAGTTGTTAACTACTTACCAGCACATCACAGCGAAAATCTGTCCTTGGGGCCCCTTCGAATTAAATTCTCTCCCCAGGGACTCCCAAACCTCTCTCAATTCTCCTTTTCTGTCAGCCTAGGACAAATGCTTTTCTAGTCTTAGGGTGGATTCTCCCCTCTTTTGCTAAGTGTCCTAAACCCCTAGATCAGGCAGAGAATGTAGAAGAGAAGGCCTGTTGTGTAAGACAGTAGGGAGCAGTGGGGTCTGTGGAAAAGGGACCAGAGGCTCTTCTAAAAGGGAGGGCTGCCACTGGGTTCCAGTGGTGGCTACCATGGACGAATGTGAACCCCATTCAGCCTGACCATGTGAACTTTCAAGGAAATTCAGAAATTCAGACTTCAGTGCAAAATATCCTGATTTTTAAATACTGTCAATTGATTCTTAGTTGGAATAATGACTTTAAAGCTGAACAAAACACATGTGCAGCTAAATCATGGCCTTTAGTCTGTGCCTCAGGTCTTGGTGCCTTTCCCTCTGAACCACTCCTTTCCTTTCTCTGGGGTTTTGAGGCTCCCAACCTAATTTCCTTGCAGAGCTGTGGCTTTGGGAAATCAGTACCAAGCAAACTGAGTAGCCAGGCAGCTTGATTTAAGTAGCTCGGAGGGGTGTTACTGAACACGCAGGTATAAACAATTTATACTGCAAACATACTGGCGCAGTTAAGTGTGTGACGTAGTTAATTGCTTATCTGTATGATGGGGACAATACTGCTTACTATTTAGAGATGCTATGTGTCCATCACTAGTTCAAGGCTGAGCTCATAGTAGGTGCTCAAAATGATGAGGAGGATAGTGAGGGCAAGGGAAAAGTGGCCGTTCAGAAAGGGGGGCATCAAAAATTTTAATTTGGGGTACTAGGTACTCAGAGGTCTTTAGCGCCAATCGGGAAAGAGACGTCCGTTCTTTGATCTGCAAGATGAAATGATAGGACGCTCTCCTCCTGGATAACTGCAGAATCACTTCAAACCCTGGTCTATGCTCAGCCCATTCAGAGGTGCACCCCGCACTCAGCACCTACCTGTTGTTAGCCAAATTGCAGGACACAGGCTACTTTCTGAATGCTTTTCCTTCAAGTAATTTGCCTTTCAACCTGTTCACCATGGGTTTGCCCTGGCATTCACCATAGGTTTTACTTACATCTTGGTTCTGATGTGATTGAGGATTGTGGGGTTCCCTGACACACAGATGATCTGAAGGGAGCTGCAGGAGGCAGGGGTTGGGGTTCGATGGGCTACATAGATAGGAGGTGACCTGGCCCAAAGGGAGGGCTCAGAAAGTGCGCATGTGCAGTCAGGATGCCAGGTGTGAGTTCTGTTTCATCTACTTGCTAGTTTTGCCTCTCTGAGCCTCAGTTTCCTCATCTGTAAAATGGGGGCACTGGCAGGCCCTACCTCAACAACGGTTTGAGAACAACTGATTGAGATACCAGAAGGGAAATCACTTTCCAAGCTGTGAAGGGCAATGTGCCTGTAGAGAGTGGGGACCCCCTGAAACTCCCCCAAGGCTTTCCCCAGACCCTGCTCTGACTCAGGGCCAGACTCAGTTTCCACATTTGTTCATTTTGCTTTCCAGAGCAAATATTTTTTCATCTGTGGCATAGGAGGAGGGTGGAATTTTGACATGAGGCACAAAATTTTCCCAGAGCCACACTCTGAAAGTGTTTCCAGACCCCCACACACTGGGTCTTGTCCAGGGTAGAAAGGAATGTTCATGGATGGCTGGTACATGGGTTTGGAGTTTTTCCTCCTCGTGAAATCTGAAGTGGAAAAGCTGACATTCTGTTTTTAATTGATCCTCACAAGATGTGAAAAGTTCCCAAGGAGGTTATGTTGAAAGCTCCCTATTCTAAATGAAATTAAATAATGAAGTCAAGTTTAGTTCTTAAAAGTTGTTTTATTTAATGAGATGAATGGCAGCCCACCAAAATATTACACACACATTTCAGGATTATTTTATCATCTCTTTAGCTCTTGCTTGTATGAAAATTGTATTAAAACGTTTGTTGACTCAAATTTGGGTCTTCCTAAATTACCTACTTTCTACAGCCTCTCTTAGTGTTCATTTGAATTCTTTCTTTTCTGTGACACTATTCGAGACTCTTTAATGATCGCTAGTGCACATGAAGTCAATAGCTTTCACAGTCTGTCTGTGTGTGTTCCCACTGGATTTGGCATGACAAAACTGCTGAAAGTCTTCCAGATTTGGAGTCTGATGCCATCCCATCTCTCCTGATTTGACAGGCTGGGCTACCGGTTCCTGAGATGTGATCCCCAAAGCTCTTTGTAGCATGTTATTCTTGCAATAATAAATACTGCTTCTGTATTTAAGCTGATCAATACAATTTCAATATCTAAAGCAATAAAGAGGTTTTTCTACAATGCCAAGTTAGAGATAGAAGGTGAATAACACGCCTTGTCTGTTTCATTGATCAGATGGATAGAAACTGCCCTGATTACATGATTACAGAACTTCTGGTGACACATAGCTGAGAGACTGTCTAACTTTTCAGGAGCAAAAGTTAAACCCAGCTAAATGGCTATTATGGTTTCAATGACGCAGCTGACACCAATCTGGGATGTCCATAAATTTTCTACTCTGAATGGCTGGTCAACAAAACATTAACAACGTTTATCTCTAAGTAGTAGAATAAGAAGGAATTTCATTTTGGTTGATAATGTTTTTCTGGATTGTCAAAAGTTTCAACAATAAGCATAAAACGTATAATAAAAAATTTAAAGCCTTAGTAACCTTACTATAAACAATAAAGTCAAAGTGGAGCTGTATATATTAGATTACTATTCAGTAATTACTTAATCCCCACTCTCAGCAGAGCATACTTTGTGGCCTCATTGATGCTATTCTTGTCCACATGACTTACTTTGGCCAATAGGCTGTGGGCTGGAGCCTCGAGGTGCCAGTTCCCAGCCTAGAGACAAATAATTCTAACATTGGTTATATCAAGGCAGTGGGATCTGGAAGTATTGCAAAGATGGAAGAAGAGAGGAATTCTCCATTCAGTACCTTCTACACTGTGTGTATGTTCATGCGAGTTCAGGTACATATGTCTTGTTCCATAACAAAGGGACTAGTTAGGTGAAAAATTGCTTAAGAATACATTTTACTTTAGAAAAAGTCTTAAACACTAAAAAATATAAAGATCAAAAATGAAAACTTCCCATGACCTATGACTTACCAAAACACAATTTGGTATACATTCATCCAATCTTTTGTCTATGAATATAAATCAAGCTAGTTAGAAATGAAGATAGTATTTGGATAGATATGTTCACATAATTTAGATCACACATATGTAAAATGTGGAGGCCTTTATCTTTTTATATTAGCAAGTATTTCACATGAAGCTGAGTTCGTATACATATTGTCTTTGCCAATGTTAAGAATCGTATCAATTTCTCCCAGTGTCTGGCTTCTCTTCACTTCTAAGCATGTAGAAAATTGAATTACGTGCTTACCAAGTCAACATTCATTTTCCTGGCAAAGACAGAATCTGACAGTGGAAACCAAGTGTTTTCATTTTCGTTCTTTCTCCCTGTCATTCTATGTTTTTCTGGTTTCTCGGTGTGCATATTTCCCTCCCTTTATTTGGCAACTGTGAAGTTGCTAAGTTCTTCCAGACCTAGGGGCCAATGCCATCCTACCTCTTGGGTTTGAAGGGCGGATCGGTGGTTAATGAGATATGATCCAAAAAGCTCTCTCTGAGGTCATCGTCAATCAGATGTCAAGTCAAGAGATGGGAGATGGTGGCCGCACTACATCTGGGTGCCAGAGTTCATCGCCTTCTCCCTGAGGTTTTTCTGTACTGTGCTGGGCACAAAACAAGTTTCCATTACATCCTTGACAGTTTTCCAACTGTTATACAACCAGATCAGGTAGCTCTTGGCAAGAACAATAAGATTTTAGCTCTAAATAAGCTCTTTATTGCTTTTGACCATCATCTTCAGGTGTGACCAGCAGGAAAACCTTTCTCAACTCACACCAAGGGCCACATTGACTTCCCTGACTCTATCATGGGGTAATTTTTGAAGACAGTTACAGGGTGACCTTCATGTTAGGTCCTGAAATTTCAAGACTTCCATGCTCACCTGTCCTTCCACCTGATCTAAAGCCTCAATGTGGGAAACCAAGAACGACCAGCCATTGCCATGGCTGTGTCTTCGGGCTTGCAGTACATTGCAAGAGTAGAAGTCACAGAGGCAGGCCTCAACCCTCTTTCCCGCCAACCACCCATTCAAACATACCTGTGGGATAGCGCTTTATCCGGCTCCACTTGAGCTATTGGACGGTTCCCATGGCTTTTCTGCTCACTCTTAGATAATGATAAAAGGCAGTGTGATGATGAGAAGAATAAAATGTCTTCCGGTTACTTCCAAGTGTAACAGCAGTCTAAGTTCAGTAATTAAAATATTCCCGTTCCACCTTTCTCCTTCCTCCCTCCGTTTCTTCTGCCCCCTCCACCCACAACCTGTCTCCAAAGAGGTAAGGGGTATGAAGGCTTTGGCCGGTGCGGTTAGGATGTGGCACCATGTTTTCTCAACTCCGTGGCGGCAGCCCATTTCTTCTCTTGTGAGGGTGCAGTGGGGGGTGGGGGGTGGGGGGTGAGGGGCGGCATTTCTTGGCAATTCTCCCACCAGGAACCTTTGAATGAACTTCCGCAGACTCAGGCGATGGGTCTCCTCTGCCTGGCCACTTTCAGTTTTGCTCACAGCTCCTCGGCACCTCCACTTGATTTTTCACATTTCCAGGTCGTCCTCCCACTGGGAATTTCAGGCGACCCCAGACCAGCTGCTTCTATGAGTTTCAGAACCCGTCCCTGGAAAAATTCACACTCTAGACCCACTCTAGCGCCACTTCCTGCTGCTGCTGGTACTAATCTATCATTTTGCAAAGGTGATAGTCCTTGAGGAGATTCTTGTTGGTGACCCACCCCATCTCCTGGTTGGCCAATGAAAACATTTCCTCCCCTACCTTCCTAGCAGTGATTGGTTCAAAAATGGGGGCGTGACCAAAGCTAAGCCAATCAGAGCTAATAAAAGTCTCATTGAAAACTGGGAACTAGTTTTTAATCTGAGACTTTTTTTTTTTTTTAATTGATTGCTGAAGGACTAGGATGTATACCTAGAACTGTGTCTGTTACCTGCAAGGAAAGCCTCGTTGGGAATGTGGCTGAGATCAAAAGCAAGGAGAGAAATAGATTCATAATAACATCAGTTGAGCGTCTCATGTCCAGAGTCAGACCCATCCATGAACATTTTAGATGTGCGAGTCGATACATTTCTTTTCTTCTTTTAAGCCAGTTCAGTTTATTATTTTTTTTCTTTCACTTGCAATCCAGAGACCTGGCTGACACAGAAAGAGGAGGAATCATATCTCAGGAGAAGAAAGAAATGATTAATAGCATTTCACCTGAGACCTGCCTGGTCTTAAATGTCTCCGTTGCATAATTACCACCAAGAGTTTCATCGATGTATTCACTCAAACCTTTCTGAAGCAGCTTGGTTTCCTTGACACCTTTGAAATAACTGTTATTATCCAGACTTTGTAGGTAAGGAACTTCAGGTTTCAGCAAGGACACGAAACCTGTTCAATGTCACACACGCTGGATGTCATAGCTGTGTCTCAACCCCACGTGCATCTGACTTCAAAGCCCTTGTTTTCCCATTGGCTGCACTGGCTGCGCTTTACCAGCCGAGGTCTGGCTGCTTTTTGGATCACATTCCAGGCATGAGCTCCTGGAGCAGCAGGGCACTGACAGGGGGTGACATTCCCAGGGGTGACAAAGCCTGTCAGAACAGGGGTGGGCAGCAGCCTTTCTGCCTCGTAGAAAACTTCAGATTGTATCCATGTGGCCTGGAGCCTGATCATACCGCAGCCTCTCATGGGCCTTAATAATGCCTTGCATCCAGTAGGTGCTCAATCATAGTTTATGGAGTGAAATAAACAGTGGAGGAAACATTTGCCACTGCAGGGGTGGGCAGGTTGTGTGCTTGTTTCTTTGTATCATAGTCTTACATCATTTCCTCCACATAAAGTATTGAATGCGTTTGAATTCCTTAATATATTGCTTAGTATTACATCAGCGCTCCCTCAGTATTAATAGCCACTATTATCATCATTGTTACTCTATTGTTTTGAAACTCTTATGATGTTATTACACCACAGAGACACACGAGGGAGCACCAAGCATCCAATGAAGAAGTGTTTCCACACACAGCATCCCCCTGAGGCTGCAATTTTGAGGGTGCAGGGATGGAGGGGGAAATGTTGGGGGCCCTCATGAGTGACAAGGGCAAATCTTGGCTCCATCTTGGTCCTGTCAACCAACCTTTTAAATGGAGTACCAGGCTCATTTTCTGAGCATTTCCCTAACGGAAATCAGGGTGACTCCATTCCTCGTGATGGTGGTGGCAAGGAACGCCCCCGAACACCTGATCATGTCCCCATCTGTGAAACAGGGATAATAAACCCACTGTGCAGGGCTGCTGCCAAGATTAATCATGGGCTGTCAGAGATTTAAAAAATAATAATAATAAAAAAAAGCCTGAACTAGGTCTTTCTTCAATGAGAAACCAGAAAGAAAAAAGAGAGCGATGCAAACCCAAAGGTCGCTGGTTCAATTCCCCAGCCAGGGCACATAACCAGGTTGCAAGCCAGGTCTCCAGCCAGGTCCACTGCTGGAGGCAGGTGAAAGGCAACCATACATTGATGTCTCTTGCCCTCTCTGCCTCTCTCCCTTCCCCTTTCTTTAAAGATAATAATAAATAAAATCTTTTTGAAAAGAGAGAGAAAAGAAAAAATAATTTCCCAAAAAGGTAAATTGAAGTCATTCTCACAAGGTTGGTTTAAAAACTCATGACTCTAACACACACACACACACACACAATGTAGAAGTTGTAATTCACATGGGCTGATATCAGGACCCAAGTTTAATGATTTTCTATAATCTCTTCTGCTTCCAGTTTTCAGTGCTTCGCTGTGACTTGAGTATAAACTTACTTGAAGATAACGAACGCATAGAAGCCTGTGCTGAGGCCTATGGCAGACAGATTGCTTGTGGCCCTCCCTTCTTCCTAGCTATAAGACCTTGTTGCAGCCTAGAACAGATGTCATGGACAGACCATCCACCTCTAGCCCCAAGGGGTCAAATGTGATGGTTTGAGTCATTCTCTTTTGCCAGCAATTGGTTTATAGGTGGGCATATGCCCTGGTTCTGGCCATTGAGATGTCAATTACTTTCTCCTGGGAGAAATTTTCCTGAGTGATATGATAAGGACATGAGGAACTTCTGTCTACGCTATCTTTGAATGTAGACAGAATGTCTGGAGCTGCAGCAGCCATCTTGTGACCATGAGGAAAAGACCAGAAAAACTGCAGAGGCCCGTTGGCAACTACTGATCTGTTCTGTGCTCATGAAGTGTTGCCTTTTATAGAATGTCATAGAAATGAGTTGTATAGCAGATAGCCTTTTGAGACTGGCTTCTTGCACTCAGCATAATCCTTTTGAAATTCATTGGTGTCATTACATCTACCCACAATTGATTCCTTTCTGTCACTTTCAATCCACTGTATGGATGTACCACAGCTTGTTTTTTCACCCTCCAGTGAGGGACCTCTGGGCTGTTTCCAGTTTGGCATGATAATGAATGAACTGCTCTAAACTTCTACATATAGGTTTTTGCATGAACATAGATTTTCATTTCTTTAGGTTAAGCGCCCAGGCTGGGATTGTTGGGTCATATGGTAAGTGTGTATTAACTATATATAGAAACTTCCAGACTGCTTTCCAGAGCAGCCACACAACTGTCCATTCCCACCAGCTGTGCAGAAGACTATGTTGCTCTGCACCTCGCATCCATCTTCTTCTCACCATCGAATCTCTATTACCAGGCATAGACCCTGACCTAGCACATAGTAGATGCTCAACAAATATCTGCTAAGTGATTAAATGGGTGACTCGAGGCTATCATATCACATATGAGGATTTAATGGGATAAAGTTTATAAAGTTCTTGGCTCAGTGCCTGGTCCTTCATGTGCACTTAAGACCTGAGGGTCTTTGTTGATATCAGAGGTGCCTGGCCAGGGTCAAGGTCCTACATCCCCATCTCCTGTATCTGATCTCTGGCTCCCCAAGCTCCAGGCTTTGGGGGTTGGAAGATCTCTCCCTAGGAACTGAGCAGGTAAGAATCCCCCTCATCTCAGCAAGACCCCCAAACCTGCAAGCCCTTCCTGAGCTAATCTTGTGGCTCTCTGCTCAACTGTAGGAGGAACCCAGGGAGACTTGGATCCCGCTGTATTTTCTTTGCCTCCACACTCAAGAATGGGAGGCTCCCAGGCCAAAGAGTGGAGCAAATGTTTGTTTTCCTAGCTGGCCCTGTCCTCTTGAGGGGACACCAGTGCCCCCACCCTGCTGAGCTGAGCCAAGCTCTTTGGCCTCCCATATCCACCCCCACCGGGGACCTGTTTGCCAGAACCTTTTCACCACCTTTTCTTTTTCACAATGAGTCTGACCCATTGTGCTATTATTTTTCTAGGTTAATTGAATACTTTCTGCTCGCTGTGGAGGCCCGCAGACAGCGCCAAGCACAACAGGCCCAGCATGAAGGGGCCTGAGAGGCCCACCCCACCTCTGCAGCTGGGGGCCTGCTCAGGCAGGGGTGGGGGGACATTTACGGGGGACCAGGGATGTGGGTTAGCCTTGCACACAGGCAGCAGCCAGCTGGGATGGGGGTGCGGCCAAGCAGGAAGGCGTCTTAAGCTTATCTTTCCAGCCCCTTTTTCTCATCAGAGCAGATCAACCCTGAATTCTTCAGGAGCTCACGCTGCTTATTTTCGGAGCATCTTCTAGCAGCAGAAAACTAGCAAGGTGTGAGGTGTGATCATAGAAACCAAGAGTGCTATGGGTCTTCACCAGGGGTGGTTATTGTGTCCCCAGGGGACAGTTGGCAGTATCTGGAGACCCGTTGGGTTGCCATGACTAGGCGGCGAGGGGCTGTGGGCATTTAGTGGGTAGAAGTCAGACATGCAGCTAAACGTCCTGCAATGCACAGTAAAACCTCCACAATGAAAATTACCTGGCCAGGATGTCACTAGTACTGAGGCTGAGAACCCCTGATGTACTACTATCCCATTTCACAGATAAGGAGACTGAGCTCCAGAGCAATTAAGGAACATGTCCGTCTGGGGAGACACAGCTGGTAGCAACCCAGAAATCCTGATGGAGCTGCCCTCCTGAGCCTCCCACTATTAGAGTCCACGGAGGGTGGGATGCAGGGAGGGGCTCCCTCAGAGCTGGGAAGGGGTGGAGGGTGAGAGATAGAGTTCCAGCGTTTTCTACAGAGGATGAGAGGACCGGGGGCTTCGGCAAGATTCCTAGGGGTTGAAGGACTCTGTCATGATCCCTCTTCTCATTCGCTTTTAGGACAGGAAAAATCTGCTTTTAAATTTGGTCAAACTTTCCCTGTCACCCCCAAATGCTCCACTTCAGGCACTGCTCTGCAGTGCCCACATATGAGCAGCAGAGGGCGCAAGAGTTCCTTCCCGCTTTTCCACCTACAGCCTTTTCACTCTCAAGGATGTAGATGCACCTTAAAGAAAATGCGGCAAATATATATAAAAAAAAAAAAAGGAGAACAAAGAAACATAAACTGCCTGGTGCCCACCTCCAGGAAGAGCTAAAAATGTACCTAGTGAGCCTTCCTGTCCTTTCCCCAGGGCAAGTTGTTTAAATGTTTTATTTTGACATCTTCGAGCGCCCGGAGTAAGCATCCTGGAGACAGGACTCCGTGGCCTGGATTGTCCGCATAAGGTGTATCAGAAGGCTTTTCTATCGCCCAGAGAGCTCTTCACGCCACCCTTAGCCACCTGACGGCTGTGGACTGGGTGAGTGCCCCCACCCAACCGTCGCGTGTTGAGCTCCAGCTGTGTGGAGCACGGTGGGGACACTGTCCCAAACCAGGAGACCCCCATCTCGGGAGGCAGGCATACCTAAGGTCATTTCCGATGAGGAGTGGTGCCGGCCCCGCACAACAGGGTGACTTGATGGAGAGTTTCCGGACGGTTCCTGCCTCTCAGGGGAGGGACATTCAAACAGGGACCTGGATGAGGACCAGGAGGCAGCCTGGGGAAGTTGCTGGAAGACGGAGCTCCCCCGGGAACATGCCTGGCCCTTCTGAAGAAGGAGTAGAGAGCGGGGCACCTGGCTGAAGGCCTAGGGAAGAGAAGGGAGATGGGCAGCAGCCAGACCTGGCGAGTCTTGTGGCCACAGAGGGGACCTCACTCTTCACTCTAAGAGCAGCAAGATGTCTTTGATAGGTTGATGCGCAAGAGTGGCTGGCCCTTTACATTTTTTCTTGGGGTTGGGGGTGTGCGGGAGGAGCCTGGCCCAGGAGCTGATGCTGATATGACTGTCACTGGGTCCGGGTGGGGAGTGGACAGAGAAACGTGATCAAGTTCAAGATCTATCTTGGAGAAAGGTCCCTGGGTCTTGTTGAGGGATGGGGTGTGGGATAGTGAAGGGCACCTCCTAGGTTCCTTCTTACTACCTCTGGGCAGATGGCAGCACCGTATATGGAGCCTGGATGCTTTGGAACCAAAACACAGGCAACTTATTCACCGGCACCTAAAATGGTGTTTGGCCCACAGCCAGCCCTCCTGACATGGGTGGTTAATAATTGAATGAATGAATGAGTGAGTTTGTGTGTGACCGGCTGAACGAATGAATGAAAGGATGAGAAGAACCTACGGAGTGAGAGAGTTAGAGTGAGGGGAGCCCCAGAGATGGCACTCCTGAGAGGAGGAGTCAGAGTTTCCGAGCACGGTGGATGGAGGCGTAGGAACAGATCCCCAGGAAATACCAAGCCTCCATGCAACAGCGCAGGTTTTGAAATGTAGCCTTAATGTGATTTTTGCATATTGGGAGTAATAAAAATGTAGGCGATGTCTGCTCAAAACATACCGCCTGCTTCAATTTCCACTCTGCTCGTGATCGTGTTGTTAACTCTCAGGTTAAGGACCGTAGATGTGCCGTGGGCTCGCATGGGAGGACCTGGAGAGCTGATCCAGTGCAGAACATCCCAAATCCTTTCCCAACGGTGCACGGTAAACACTACAATTTACACAATGACCCAGCACACGCACAGGCGCGCGCGCGCGCACACACACACACACACATACAGTACTTATCTCCTTTTTGCACTCTGATAGTTTCTATTTCATGTTTTTAAATGATGATTACAGCCCACCAGCTTGATCACAGGCCAGTTTAATGGGCCACGGCTCACAATTAGAACAGATCAGGCCTAACGCCTTCAATGTACAGATAGGGAAATTGAGGGAGAGCAAAGGTGGGCTAATGGTCTTGCTAAGGGTATGGAGATTTGCACTTTCATTCCAGTGCAGACATCTGAGCGCCTGGGAGTCCAGGGGACAGTAGAGAGCCTTGGAAGGGACAACATTGAGGACAGCGATTTTGCTGTGGTGTCCTATCTCTTCCATAAACCCTTTGGCCTGTCCTGCCAAGACACTCTCTATTGCAATGCTGCCTGATTATCTTCATGTTTACGGCCAGAGGACAGGTGTGTTCATTTGTTTGTTTCCTTGTTGCCTATTCCACCCCTCTGCCCTGAAGCACCAAAAACACAATCTGCAGGACAGCAAGGACTTAACTATGCTAGGCTCCACTCTGTCCCCGTCTCACAGAAAGCTGCCTGGCACTTAGTAGGTATTCAATAAATCTTTACTAAATAAATACAAGAATGAATGGAGCAGCTGGCACATGGCATCCAGGTTTTGATGAAACCCAGTTTCAGACAACTTTCACAAATTGACTTTTATGTAACAGACAGCAGACACAGCCATCTGAGTCTGTCTGAGTGTGCAGCGGACTCCAAACCCCCATCCTTTGGGGGTTCAGGAAATGCTTTACGGGAAAGGCTCACGGGGCAAAGGCAACAGTATTCCAGTAGCAGGACGTGTCTAACATCCACGGGGGCCAGGACCAAGGCCACTTAGGGGTCACATCTTGGGTCCCATCCCCTAGATCGGCCCTGTCCTATCTACACCCCTCTCAGTGCTGGAATGAATGTCCTGTTCTGTGCTGTTCAGTACACTAGTCTCTAGCCACATTAGGCTATCGAGCACTTGAAGCTCAGCTTGGACACTGAAGGACTGAATATCCATTCTATTTTAACCTTGGTTAATTTACATGGAACTGGAAAGAGCCACAAATGTGTGTGGGATGAGCTATCACAGTCTTAGTTTATTAAACCTTGCTTGTGCGATGGCAGGGAGCTGCTCTAACATATTTTCTCCAGCCATGGCCAGGTGGCTCAGTTGGTCGGAATGTTGTCCCAATACGCCAAGAGTTGTGGGTTCAGTCCCTGGTCAGAGCACGTACAAGAATCAACCAAGGAACGCATCAATGAGTGGTGCACCCAATTGGCGTGTCTAACTCTCTTGCTCTCCCTCTCTCCTGCTAAAATCAATAAAATATACGTTTAAACAATATTTTCTCCAATCCACTTATCTTGAGTCGCACTGAAGTCACTAAGGAGGACCCATGTCTAACATCTACTTTGCTCATTAATCACCAGCCGCGGCATTTGCCAATAACCCTTTCTGTCGAACATTTGTCATGACAATTAGCAAAGCCTCTGGTGTTGACCCAACGCAAGCAAGGCTGATGGGGCCACTCGGTCACTGCCACTGGGGAGTGGCCTCTCTGATGACATGATACAGGAGCAGCCTGGAGAATAAACTGTTGAGAATAACTGGCCACCACCGAAGTGGGGATTGGAATGAACTAACACGTTTATGTGCCCCCATCTCCGCATAAATAGCAGAAACTCTAAGCACATTTGTATGTAATGATGATCGTAGGGACCCAAAGAGTCCTGAGATGGTCACCAAAGGGAGAGATTATGGTTCAACCCAGCTTCCCCTACCAAGGGATTTTTAAGTTGAAGATGTTTGAAGCTGAAGGCAGGAAGAGAAATCCAGCGCTGGCCGGAAACTGCAGATGCAGAGGCCGCAGGTGGGGGTGGGTGCACTCAGTCTGTCTGAGGGACAGACGGAAGCCCAGGGGGGAAGCCAGTGAGGGGCCAGCCTTTTCCAGTTGTGCTGTCAGAGTTTTGAATCTGGTCCTCCTGGCAGATTTTCCCACCTTTTGCTTGAGACTCTGTAGGCGCCAGGTTAAGCAAAACTCAGAAGCAGCCCAGGATTTTCAGTTGAAAAAAAGAAGAAGAAGAAACCCTGTGTATAGCTTTCTGCTACAGGATCCAATTTAGTATTGATATCCTCGTTAAAAATAATAATAATAATTTCCATTAGATCGAGGCTGGAATGCCCCGGGAAGCCTAGTGTGGTTTGCCAATTGATTCACCGAATGAAATCTTATCTAAAATCTTTTTATTTTATGCTATTAAGGACACAGGAGGGAACAGGCGAGTAAAGAATTTCCCTGCTAGGTTAATGCACAGGGTCAGCTGAAAGTGGCCCCAGGGCTGTCTTAAAAAGATTGTCATTTGCGATTTCCCATTATTTTGTTTCCCGTCACCAGTAATTGAAAAATGATTTTCTCCCCTTCGGGTAACGTTAATGGATTGACGCCTCCTTAGGATCTTTATTGGCGACTCCTTCCTGGGACTGGCATCACCCCCTGTGCCCCGGGGACACCTGGTGGTCAGCGAGGTCTGCTCCTGTTTCTCTCTTCTCCTCTGGGCGGTGGTCTGGGGGAGGGGGTGAAGGAAAGGAGGGGGCTCAGGGCACAGTTCTGAGACCACAGGTGCAGGACACCGAACCCTGCAGTGGGTATCGCTCATGCTGACCATGTGAAGCCCAGGGACGGGTGGCCTGCGCAGGCCAGGACAGAGGCGGCTTCTTTCCTCTCTGTCTCCTCTTCTCTTCCTTAAAGGTAACAAAAGGCTTTTATTTCCACAATACAAGTTCTACACTCTCATTCGCCTTGCTCTCTCTGCTGCAGCCCATGGACCGACCACTTGGGGTTCTGCACACAAACTCCTGCACTTGCTGGCTCTTCTGCCTGGAACCTCCTTTCTCATGTAGCCCCGCTCCCTCCTGTCCTCCCAATCTTCGCTCAGCTGCCGCTTTCTCAGGGAGGCCTTATCACCATTACCCGAACTGACAATCCCCACCCTCAAACCTGGTGCTCTCTGTCCCCTAGCCTGGCTTTATTTGGTTTTCCCAGCCACATGTCAGTCCCCAACCTGCTCTAGAGTTTACTGATCTGGGAGTTTATGGCCTGTCTCCACCCACCAGGGAGTTGTGCAATCCTCTAGTCCCTGCGTTTTCTTCAATGTGTGGAATAGTGTCAGGCACACAGTAGGTGCTCAATAAATATTTGTTAATCAATGGACGAAGGGGACAGAAAAGAGTCACTCATACTTTTCTTTCACCTTCTACCTCTGGTAGTATTTTGGTACATTTGTATGTGTGTGTGTGTGTGTGTGTGTATATATATATATATGTGTGTGTGTGTGTGTGTGTGTGTGTATACATGTGTGTCTATATAATATATATATTATATATTATATATATATAGCCTTCTGCTTTCATTTTCACAACTGAGTTATCTTATACACAGGATTAGGTTCTAAAGATAGGTGCCTATGGAAAGAAACTGCAAAAATACCCAGGAAAGCCTGTAAAATTGCCCCTACAGCTCTACACAGAGTGTGGCTGGTTTACACTTAGCTGAGTCACACAGAAATCGCACATCCTGAGACAGCAGGAGCATTTTGCAGGGGGAGACACTCCCAGGAGAACTGGACCCCAACAGTGATCCCCCAGATTGTCACCTCCCACTCTGCACTCAACTCGTAGCAGATTGTCACCTCCCACTCTGCACTCAACTCGTAGCAGATTGTCATTCAATTAAAGAAACTGCCTGCACCGTTTCAATGATGTTTTCCCTTTTTATTTTCTTTTAAAATGTTTTTTATCTAGAAAACGTTGATGAGTTTACATACCTGACATAGACACCTATGCAATGGCCCTGCTACAGTGACAATCAGACCAAGGCTGCAAACGGGTGGCCCCCGTGGGTTGAATTCAGCTGTCAGGCATGCTTCCCAGATCCATGCAAAGAAATTTGCAACCTTGAACCATGGGGAAGAATTCATGGAAATAGATGCTCTCGTAGAAGTTTAGATCCAGCCGCCTTTTTCCCTGGCAGTTCACAACCAGCACGGAGCTGATGCTTTCCGTTTCCTTTTCAGAAGGCGACCTGAGCCCTCCAGGTACTATGCGACCCACCTTTCTGATTTATGCCACCTGCCTGGCTCCTGCAGGCGTTGCACTTAGGACCTCTTGAGGCTTCCGGGGGCAGTGGATGGAGGGGGTGAAGGAGGAGCCGTGACTGCCCATGTGCTGGGCAGTGGAGTGGGGTGAGCACAGGGGGTAGCAAGGCGGCTGTGGGGTAGATCAGTCGGAGTGGAAGCAACTGTGCTTTGATCATGGTGAAGCTGGTTAGATCGGGAAACAGCAGCCTTGGAAATCAGCCGGCGGTAAGAGCTGAGAGGAAACTTGAGAGCCTCCCATTGAAGTGTCTCTCTGTGGTAGGGAGTTCAGCTGGAACCAGGGGAACGCCAGGCTCCGGATAAAACGGCCACCTTTGCCCTCCTCTGGGGTTTCCCGTGGAGCTCCGGGAACAGGTGAGAGGGAGAAGATCAAGGCCCTTGACCTTCTAATGAGAGGCTGCTGATTTGCTTATCAAGTTTACCAGCTTACACTCATCCAGTGCAAGTTCAGGCCTGGAGAGAGCCCCCTTCCTTGTCAATAAGCCAAAAAAGGCCCTGGAAGGGTCCCAACACCCCACCCCACCCCCCAAAGCCCAGCACCAGAGTCCTTAGAGCCTTAGGGCACCATCTCAGGTCAGGCTAGGGACTGAGGGGCTGGTTCTGAGTTGGCTCCATAATGTCCTCAGTGGGGACACTTTTCAGCCTTGGGATCTGTAGCCTGTTTGAATGGCCATTAACACCAACATTGGCTTTGGGTGCCCGACAGGCTTCAAACCCCGGTCTACCTCTTAGAGCTGGGGGCCTTTTGCCATCGAATTAGCCTTTCCAATCTGGTTTCACCCATCTGTAAAATGCCTGCAGGTCATCGTAGCTGAGTCCACGCTGCTCCATGTGGCCGAGGACCAGGGGCCTCGGGGCCCCTGGGAGTTGACAGGAATGCAGCATCTCGGACCCCACCCCAGACCCACTGCTGCAGAATGAGTGGTCTGACAAGATCTCCAAGGGATTTGCGCGCCTGCTCAAGTTTGACAAGTATTGATCAAACTGTAAGGTTTGTGCGAGAAGTACGTGCAATTCATGGAGTCCACATGTTTATGCAGCATTTATTATGCACCCGGCTCTGTGACAAATACTGGGAGGATAGCAGAGATAAATCTTAACTGTTGTGGAATTTACCTTCTAATGGACAGAAGTAGATAAGATAAATACATAAAATGTGGGCTATATTAGATCTCAATAGGCATGAGGGAGAAAAACAAAGCAGTGCTCCCAGATGGGAATGACAGGGAGGATTATGATCCTCGAGTGAGTCAGATGACAAGAAGGTGACATGGAGTGACAGTCTGATGGAGGTGAGGAAAGATGTATTCCAGGTGACCTGAGAAACACGTGCAAGGAGCCAGCCGCAGGGACAAGCCTAATGTGTTTGAAAGACCCTCAAGGAGCCCCAGCCAGTGTGGCTCAATTGGTTGGGCATCGTCCCACAAACTGAAAGGCCACGGGTTTGATTCCCAGTCAGGGCACATGCCTGGGTTGCGGGTTCCACACAGAAAGCTGCCAATCAGTATTCCTCTCTCATATCAACACTTCTCTCCTCTTTCTCCCTCCCTTCTCTCTTTAACATAAAAAGAAAATAAATTCATATGTGTGTGTGTGTGTATAAAAGATCTTCAAGGAGACCAGTGTGGCTGAAAAGGAGTGAAGAGAAAGTGCTAGAAGATGTGTTGGGTGAGAAGTGAGGGCCAGGGCAGATGATGAAGTCATGAGGACCCTGGCCTCTCCTCCAGGGCACAGGGACCCCCTGGGGAAGTGGGGAAAGAACCGGCCTATGGTAAGTATGCAACTAATTGGAGCCACTGTAGCTATTGTTATTCACAGGCTGTAGAGCCAGGTGGGACCCACCTTTGAGGTTTCAGCTTTGATGTTTCTTCTCCAAAACTCCTTCCCTGACTGCCCAGGCTAGAGGGAGTGCAGCCCTTGGGGCACTCAGTCTTCTGAAAACTTTTGGGTGGGGCTGGTGCCGGGGTGGGTTGGGGGGGGGGGGGAAGCTGGCTGATCCTATTGGCGGTCATATCTCAAAGCCCAGCTCCTTACTTGGCAGGTGATAGGCACTCAATCAACATTTGCCAGGTAAAGGAACGAATATACACCAAGACCCGGGAAGTGAAAGGGCGGGTGCGCCCAGGCAGGCTGAGTGTGTGGCTGGAGAGGAGTGGCAGGCTATTGTTAGAAGCAAACACCGGAGCTCTGGCCATTCAAAGTGCCCTCTGGAGCCTGACGCCCAGGAACAGGACAAGAGTCCTGTCCTCTCTGGTCACACAGCTGGGGAATGGTGACCCAGAGACCACAGGGGCTCTGTGCCAGGAAATCCAGTATTTTGTGCCAAACTTGGCAATGTTCCTTTGCTCCATCTCAGGGCCACCGTGTGCTTCAGCCTCCTCCTCCATGAAGCCTTGTGCTCGGGCACTGCTGGTTGGAGGAGGCCAGCAGAAAGCAACCTAGCAGCACTCCGAGGAAGGAGGTGTGCGTGCTCTCTGACCAGGCAACGCACCCCAGGCCCCAGCCCAGAGCAGGGAGTCTCAGTGTTCAGTGCCAGCACAGCCTGGCACTCTGGGGGACACTGGCAATCTCTGAAGACGTTATTGCTCGTCACCACCAGGACCACGCAAGGAGCATTCTAGTGGGTGGAGGCCAGTGTGCCCCTCAACATCCTACAGTGCATAGAATGCCCCACCAGGGAGGATTATCTGGCCCGAGTGTCAATAATCATGGTCCCCTAAGGAGCCTTTTTTGGCATTTTTCCTAACTGCCTTCCATCTCCAATGAAACCCTAATACCCCAGCAACAGCGTAAATTCTGTGTATCTGTTTATGTGCTGTGGGTATAACTGCGCTTTATACATAAAAGAGTATAAGCCCTGGCTGGTGGCACAGTGGATAAGGCGCCAGCCTGAGAACCCAAAGGTCGCTGGTTCGATTCCCCAGCCAGGGCATATAACCAGGTTGCAAGCCAGGTCTCCAGCCAGGTCTGTAGCTGGAGGCAGGTGAAAGGCAACCATACATGGATGTCTCTCTCCCTCTCTGCCTCTTTCCCTTTCCCTCTCTGAAAATAATAAAATCTTTTAAGTAAATAAATAAAAAGTATAATATTAAAATAGATAAACAAAATGTGGAATAGACACACGATGGAAGGGAATTCCAACACGTGCTGCAACATGGATGAACCTCAAGGACTTTACGCTGAGTGACATGAGCCACAGAGGGACACATGCTGTATGATTCCATTGGTGTGAGGTACCTAGAGTCGCCACGTTCATAGAGACAGAAACCAGAGCGGGGGCTGCTGGGGGCTGGGCTGGGTGGGGTACGGGGAGTCGTTGATTAATGGGGGCAGAGCGTCAGCAAAGCTGACAGGTGGGATGGCTGTGCAACAATGTGGATGCCCCTAATGCCACTGAAGTGCATGTTTAAAAATGGTTAAGATGGTGAATTTTATGCTCTGTGTACTTTACTATGGTTTTTTTGGTCATATTTTTCCAGCCCTCCAAGAATCAATTTTTGCTCCCCCGTCCCCAGGGGGGCACAGCCTACCTGTTCAGGATGTGTAGTTGACAGTCCTTGCACAGAACACACGTGTCTGGACTGTCATAGCAGCTGGAGGAGATGTGGGGTGAGCGACCTGGCTGTTCCTGCCCTGTGACAGTGGGTGGAGCTCCTGGGGCGACAGGCCACATGTTCCCCACCCTGCAGCCCTGCAGGATGAGGGCGGAGGTGCTGATGGAAGGACCTCTTGGTCATTGCTCAGAGATAGCCTTTCACAGGGGCTCCACCATCATACTCTCCAGGTTTTCAGGAAATCCATAAACAGCCTGATTCTTTGCCTCTTCTCCTTGACCCAACAACTATTTCAAACTGACCTCTTCGCTGGATGTCAGATACTTCAATTACCCCACCGATCCTCCTGAAAACAAGATGCACTGTTGTTGGTTTTTTTGTTTGTTTGTTTGTTTGTTTTGTTTTTTTGCAAGATTCTTCCTTAAAAGCAAGATTTGTTGTTTCCAGCCTGCACTCAGATTTCTTTCTTCTCCCTCACCAATTCTAGGGTTGCCTTTGTCCTTTGAAATAGACTAGGAAGATGAGTCTTCCTTGTGGAGAATGAAACAGCATGCAAATAACTAACCTGCTGCCTCCCAATTATCCTGTGGCAGTAAGTAACCATGCCAGGTGCATGCTGAGGGAGGCTAGGAGGCAGTAGTTCCAAGCTCTGTCCCAGGGGTGCACATGGCAACACGGAAAGGTGTAAACATGCACAGAAGTCCGGTGCAGATGCATGCAAAGCAATTACAGGTGTTTTGCATCCACCCCCAAACACACACAGAAGGATGCACTCAAACGCATGCCACTAGTGATGGGGAGTGGAGATGACAGGAACTCGGCGGGTTGGTACAAGGACTTGACCTTGCTTAGCTAAGGACGGTCACGTGCCAAAGAGGAGGACTGACTCAGCCCTCTGCACCTGGGGTGAAACACAAAACAAACCAACACAAATGAAGAAAAGCAGGAAAGTCGTCTGTTACATAATGCCATACCTATCATTTTAGAATTCATACACACAAAGCGATGCTCGCCTGTACTAGGAGGAAAGCACACTTCTGAGCAGCTGGCCATGGGGGCAGGTGGAAACAGAGGATAAAATAGGAGAGATTGATACACGAGTGAACAAATCGTCCAAGTGTTGGGGCCTGTCTGGATGAATTATGATAAAAGGTCATTACCTGAAGAGTTTGACTAACCCTACTCTCCCCACTCGAGGTGCAAAAGAAGCCCCAAGCAGACACAAAATGTCATGTATTAGTTAAGACTGTTAGATTCCATTGATCCTCATTGAATTGGCTTACACTCTTAAAGGGCCACTTTCTTATACAGAAGCCATGGGGCTTCCCAAGACTGAGAGGCAGGGGTCCCTATACCAGGGCCAAGTCAGAGGGCACCTCTTCCTGTGGCTTCTCTTGGTTCCTCTCTGAGGTCCTTCTTCCTTCTTTTCCACCTTTAGACCCACATTCTCTGCCTCTGCTCTGAGAATAACAGCCATTCTTTCAGGCATTGACTCAACCTCCACCACCATGTCACCTTTGCAGGACTGAATTGGACCTTTATCAGTTGACTGGGAGAAATTTATATGAGGCATTCTTGAATAAGAGAAAAAAACAACATGCAGAAAAATGTATAAGATACAATTCCATTTTTATAAGACAGAGAATAATAAAAATAATTCACTTGCATATATCTGTATGTACCATATAATTACAAGCCTAGGTATAAACATAGACACAAATGAAAATATTTTGAAAGGATACATTCTGAGTTGTGATTGTGGGTCACCTAGTGCTGGGTCACAGGGATGATGTAGGTGAAAGTGAAAGGAGATAGGAGCAAGGGAATTAAGTAGTGCGCTTAAAATGCATATCATTACATATACACATTTATGTAAAATCGTATATAAAAAAATTAAGCGGAAGAATTAAGAAAGAAACAGTAAGAGCAAAAGAGAAAGACCTGTAAGTGCAACCAGACAGATCCGAATCCTTAGGTCAAAATCCAAATTCCAAGGGAAGGACTCTGATTGGTCCGGTTTGGATCAGAGACCACCTTTGGGCCAATCAGCTGTGACCAGGAAGTAGAACCACTGGGTATAAATACACCTGTTCCCACTTTATCCATGTAGCAGAGGGGATGAGAGGAAAGGTGCAGGAACCTGGGGGCTGGAGTAGCTAGTCCCATGAAACAAGTTTTCTGCTAATAATTTTTTCTATGAATTTCTAAGAACTTGAAGAGGAAGGATGGGGAGGAGGAAGGGCATGAGCCAAGGAAGATCTGGGAGCAGCTTAGGAATTAAGCAGTTAAGTGAGAAGGGAAGAACATATGCAAATGTCCTAGCGAGGCAGAACGTGGGATATTTTAGTAATACCTGGTGGCCGGAGTGGGAGGAGAAAACAAGAGATGAGATGATAGCAGAGACACAAGGGGCCAGATCATGAAGGACTCTGGTTGCCTCTGGTGGGTGAGGAGGTCAGCAAGTTCACGGGCCAGGTCACATAGGGTCTCACACACCATTGTATGGACTTGGCTTTTCCCTAGGATGAGATGGAAGCCACTGGTGGGCTGAGATGGAGTCTGACAGGTTCTAACAAGGGGGCTGGGGGTCAGGGGAACCACTGATATCTGTCCCCAAAACTCAGCCCGTCCCTCAAACAAGTTGAGGTTTGTTACTTTTAACTTGAGGAGTTTCCAAGATGAGACTTTCAGCCTGTCACTCCAAAATACAGTGAGGCCATTAGCCCCTCATCTTAATCAGATCTCTCCTATCCAATTAAGCAATTTGGGCCATTTCTAGAGAAGATTTTGATATTTTCTTAAATCTCCCGGCTGCTTCATTTGGACCCCGTGTTTAGGCGGAATGCAATTAACACATTCCAAACCTGGTTTCCCCAGAAATCCAATCAATTGTAACTCGTTTTCGAATCACACGCTTTCTCTAATTGTGAGCTGCGGCCTCCGCAGGATAGCGATTTAAGTCAATTATTGCATCGCCTGTATGAAAATAATGCTATTTATGTTGGCAGCTCCCCACATTACTGATGAGCCTCCTTGAGCTAATGGAATAATGAAAACACAAAACAGATTTGCTGTTCTTAATAAGAGAAAGAGATAATGAAGGCAAATTAAAATAGAGGCTCGGATCTGAAAGGAGAACAGATAATGCAGTTTCTCCTTTTAAATGACCACTCGGAGTCTCAAATGAAGATGGCAGGAAAACGGGGAGGAACTCAAAATTCTACGAGACACTTGGGCTCAGGTTGGCCGCGTGCGGTCCTCTGCGCCACTTCCTGGAGTTTAGTTATGGGACAGTGTGGGAGCCAACCCTGCTGGTGCACCACCCCCAGCTCCACCCAATTTATTGAGTAAACCCGCTTTCCGCCAGCACCAGGTTCATCTCCCTACCTGCATCATGTCATGTATTCCTCCCCCAATTCTATGAGGTTGCTGGTGTTATGGTCACCATTTTACAGCACTGTCGCCGTTTGGGGCTGGGTATAACGTTATAGTGCGGGGCTGTCCTGTGCATTGTAGGTCCCTTTGGTAGCATTTCTGGACTCCACTCACTAGATGCCAGCTCATGCCCCCACCCCTTCCAGTCATGACAACCGAAGTGCCTCCTGACATTGCCCTCCTTCCCTGAGGGCTTCAGGCTAGATATCAGGGTACTCAGCTTGCCTTGCCAAGAACCTTCTAGCACAGGTAGATCTTGGGTGACGTCTGATCGACAGGCTAAATATTTATGGTACTCCTAAGATTTCCCGCCACATTAAGCCTGCTGCTTTATCTCTGGTCTGCACACTGGCTCCTCTGTGCCCCGCCGGGCAGCTGTTTCCCAGCATCCTTTCAGCTTCAGGCTCCCTCTCTCGGGAGGGTGATGAAGCCAGGTCCATCTCTAATCACTTCCAGCAATAATAATAGTTCCTAACGTTGGATAGGATTTCTCAAAGCTCATCTGCTCGCATTATCTCACTCGATTCTCACCAGTAACGTAGACTTTATTTTGAGTCCCATTTTAGAGAGCGCGGCTAGGCCACCTGCTCCCAGGCCTTTCAGCCAGGGTGTCACAGGCCATTGGTAGCCTCCCTCATTCCCTCCTCGATGGCCAAAGGCCACCCACCCAGGTCCAGCCACCCTTGGGCCCAAGGACAGGAGTATAGATGGAGGCCTATGTACCAAATGTCTAATATGTAACAGTGATAAACAAAGCTAAGCATGTTTCCCCCTCCAACCTTGACCAATATATCTGGAAGGTTTGAATGTGGAGCGCTCACCCTGCTCAGAGTTTCACACTGGAATGTGCTAAAAGCCATATCGTGGGTGGTTTTTTACAGTTTCATGAGCCAATGAATTTTCTTAGCGCTTAAAGCCTGCTTAAGTTTCTGTCGCTTATGACTGGAAGTCCTGATGATACATGGCTGAGGAAGCCAGACTAGGGGACAGGAAGGCAGGCCAGCAGTTCCCTTGTGAACTGTGAAAGTCAGAGACCCATAGTAATTTATGACCAGAATTCAGAGGTAAAGGAATAGTTAAAAAAAAAAAAAAAAAGAGTCAAAGAAGGAAACCAAGAAAACTTACAGCTTAGTACATGACATGCACACCCACCACACACCCTTTTCAGATGAAATAAAACAGAAATACTATGGGTGGATGCCTTGAAATTTTGCACTGGGATGCCACAGGATGGGGCGGCAAATTGTGGCCCACTGCCTGTTTTTGCAAATAAAGTTTTATTGAAACATGGCCCTGTCTATTTATGCATTGTCTGTGGTTTGCTTTCATGTTGCAGGAACAGTGTTATAAATGCAACAAAGAGTACATATCATGACAGGGCTGGGCTCAACCTTGAGTTCTGACTATCTACAAGGAGCTATACCATGTCTTGATGCTCCCATGGTCCTCTTTAGAAGACCCAAGGACCCCTGAGACTGGGGGGTGGGGTCTCTCCCCCTTGGAAGGAGCCAGGGCGGTAATCTTGACTTCAGAATCTTTATTGGAAAATAAACACCATTAATGTTCAAGAAATCCCATCCAAGGGTCCAGTCAAAACATCCCCATGTGGGATTGATGCTATCCTAATGGGCTCCAGATGTCCACTGGTCTCAGTGTCCTGGTGACCTGAAGGAAGGAGACAGACCTGGGGGGAGATGTGTGGCAGGTTAGGAACCCAAAAAGGCCTCTTTGTCACCCTAATTTCTCCCTGCACGCAGAAATTTGGGGGCCACCCTCTTCATGCCACTCTGTTCAGCTTCACCAGACCTTACCAGCCTCTGCCTTCTGTAGCCTCCTTCTCTTGAGTTTATTTATGAAATCAAAGGAAATGTCCAGCCTGGATGGTTAGGATTCTACCTGGAATCAGAATTGAGCATGACTTCCTGCAGCCTAGGCCCAGCTGGGACTCTTACCATATCCTGACACATCTTCTTCTACCCTCTGGGATGCCAGCTTCATGGGGCAGGGGTTCCTGTCTGTTTGTCTTTCTGTAGGACATCCAGTGCCAGGCACATGGGAGATGCCCAACACATCTCTGTTGACTAAATCGATGTCCAAGGATGTCCCATTATACACGTGAGCAGATCTAAGGCCAGCAAAGTGAGAGGCTTGCACAAGTCCAGCTAGTCTCACTGCCCCCAACGAAGAACTGCAAACTAAACACCAGCAATTTATGCTCTCACAGTGCTGGGGGCCAGAAATATAATACGAGGGGGTCTGTGGGGCTGCTGTCTGTCCGAAGGCTCCAGGGAAGGACCCTTCTTGCCTCCTCCTGCTCTGGAGGCCCCAGCAAACTTGGTGTTCCTAGTTCCTTCCCCATGGCTGTGTTGCTCCAATCTCTGCCTCCCTCTTCACAGGGCCTCCTCCCAGTGTCTCCGTGTCTTTTTCCTTCTTATTAGGCCTGGGGCCCATCATGAGATCCTTAACTAACTGCATCTATGAAGACCTTATCTCTAAATCCACATTCTGGGGTTCTAGGTGGACACAAAGTGGGGGCACTGTTCAACCACTCTATGGGCAGAACTAGAGAGAACTCAGGTCTCCCCACAGCCCCAGCCCCCAGGGGCTTCCTGAGCAACTCTGTTTGGAGGGGAAGCTGGCAGCCTACAGCTGTGGCTGTCAGTCTCCCATGAACTTGTCAAGAAGGAGAGGGGAAAATAAACTCTGGGGTTAATGAAAGCAGCGCGATGGTCTCGGCTGATCCCCGTAATCCCTGCTCTGAGCTCGGCTTTCCATCTCCAGCTGAGGGTTCTTTCTTTCTTCTTCGGAGTTTCCCCAGAGAAGCACCCTTCCCTTCCCAGTTTAATGAACTGGCCCCCACCCCAGCTTTCCCGGCAATCATGGAACGGCGGGATGATTTTCAAATGTCTGCCTTGACCCCGTGATTAATGAACCCCAATGAAAAAATTAGGGGGCGATGGTGGAGAGTGGATGAAGAGGCGACAGCTTGTGTGTTTGGCTTCTGCCCTAAGTGAATGGGGAAGCAGCTAATGGGTGCAGCAGCGTCAGGCCAGAGCTCTGGGGCCGCAGGCAGGCTGACGCAGGAGGGTGTGTGTATGTGAGTGAATGGCAATGGGTGTGCAAGTGTCTTTGCAACTGTGTGCGTGAGTGCACGTCCTAGAGAACGTGGACGAGGAAACTGGTATAGGAATGCGTGCCCAGGCACAGGATGTAAGTGTGGTTGTGTGGGGAAAGTGTGGGCGTGTGTCTACGTGTGAGTGTGTGTGTTCACGTGTCCATAGGTCACTATGGACACTGTGGCCAGCAGTGTTGCATACATTTGCTAAGGGAATAGAGCCTCAAGGTTCTCACTGTAACAACAAAAAAATGGTAGTTATGTGGGGCGAAAGATGTGTTAACTAACCTTATTGTGGTAAGCATTTCACAACCTCTATATGATCAAATGATCACATTGTATATCTTAAACTCACATAATTCTATATGCCAAGTATATCTCAAGAAAGCTAGGGGACCAAAAACATGTGTAACTCTGAACATCATATTAGTATTAATACCCAACTCCCCGTACTGTTTGCCCCTCCCTTGTGTCCTCTCTGAGCTCACCTTCTATCACTCTACCCTGAATACTCTCTCCTCCAGGCACACTGGCCTCCTTGAACATAGCAGGCTCACACCTGCCTCAGGACCTTTGCACATGCTGTTTCTCTGCCTGGGGTGCACTTTCTCCAGAAACCTACATGGCTCCCTCCCTCACCTTTTCCTGGCTCTGCTCAAAAGCCAGCTTATCAGAGTCTCCCACAGTAGTCACCAGTTATCTCCCTGTGCTCCCAATCCTCTGTCCCCGGGATGGGATGAAATGACAGGCTAGCAAGAAGGGCTGGAGTGGTGGCTAAAGCTGGACAGTGAGTTGGTGACTATAGAAGAAAAATTCGCTGGCTTGACTAGATATCCCAGGTAACAATTCCTTGTTGTTAGTTTTTGAAGGGGTTTCTTTTTTTAGAATAAGGGGCTGGAGAGGAGTTTAGAAATTATCTAGTTTCATGCTTCTTAAATGATTTGTGGTCATGAACTAGCATTAATCCTCTTTGGATAGCAAGCGACAAAATATAATACTTCCAACTGGCTTGAGCCAACAAGCAAATTTATCGGCTCGCATAACTGTAATATCCGCCAGCGGAGCTGGCTTCAAGTTGGGCTGGGCCCAGGGACTTGACCAAGTTATCAGGACGGGACCCTCTCCACATTTCAGCTTCGATTTCCTTTGTGTTGGCTTCAGATGGAGGAAGCTCTCTTTGCATGGTGGGCTTGCGTGGCTTTGGGCTGTCAATCAATTTGCTTAGCAACCCAAGCGTATTTCACTGCAGCAGGAATTTTGGGATGCCTCTCGCTGGCCTGGATGGAGTCATCCATCAGCTCACTCCGAAAAGGTGGCTTGACGCGCAGGGTGTTGTGACAAATCTGTTATTTTTGCCAAATAGCAGGCTTTCCCCAGACAACACAAACCCTGATTTTCACCCAGGAAACCACCTTCTCCTGCCCTCGGTCCACCAGCCCACTGGGCAGTCAGTGCCCCTGACCACAGGGATTGGTGTGGGGAGTCACACGTGTCTTAGCTCTGGCCTTTATAACAACCTTCTTCAGACAGCAAATGTTGATCCCTTGCTGTTCTGAAAGTGGAGAAATCCAGTATGTGAAGCGAGCCCACCTTCTGGTTTGCAGGCAGCCTTACAGGGAACATGCATGAGCGCTCCACCCGCATGACCCAATCTCCCCCACCTCAGATCCAGCCTGGAGGAGCTGGCAAGGGGTGGAATCAGTTGAGCACTCGCAATGAACTGCCCACTCGCTTGCGTTTTTTTTTGGTACCCAAGACATTCTTGGGGGAATTCTAAGGGGAGCTATAGGTGAATGTTTACGGAGTTTCTGTTTGGGATGATGAGAATGTCCTGGACATGGATAGTAGTGATGATCGCACAACATCATGAAATGGACTTAATGTCACTGACTTGCACACTTGAAAGTGGTTGAAATGGTAATTTCTGTATTATGTGTCTTTTACAACAATAACAATAGACCACGAATACCAGTAAATTCTGTTTGAATTGCATTTTTACCTGGTAAAATCACACGTTCATGGTAACACTAGTTACATGTCTTAAGCATGTCAAAAAATATCTGTGTCCCATTCCTGCATGGCTGCCACTGGCAACCGGCGAGATATCTGGACGAATTTTCGCAGGTACCAATGTGCTTCCCTCTCCTGGGCGGTGCGGGTGTGTATTCACAGGGCCTCTATCTAGCAGGAGAGCTCAGGTCCGAAGGCATGACTCCCATGGTGGGTGCTCAGGCCCAGTGACAACACAGCAGTGAGGAGGCTTCCCCGAAAACCCACGACAGATCGTTCAACAAACAGCACTTCCTGAGGCACCCTCCACCCCCTTGGTCCCTGGCATCGGAGCTGCAGGAGCCCCCAGAGATGCCCATGCCCGGGGGGCAGCCTCCTCCCACTCACCCATTCTGTGTGGCCTTAAGTGCTTCCCCAACTCGATTCTTCTCCCTTAAGGCGATTGGATGTGATTTCCTGGTGACAGATGCTGTCAGATTCCCAGAGCCTGGTGAGGCAGCCAGTTGGGGGTTCCCCTGCATCCCCACCTTGTCCGGCAGTGTTCCTCTGCCTCCTGACTTCCTAATGGTTATGAAGGCAACAAGCACCATTTCTGGTCCAGCTGCAACATTTCTGAAGGCTTCCTGCCGCCCTGCTAGGCAGTGGACTCCCCTCTCTCATCAGATCTGCCCCAGACAGCCTCCTCTTGAATTTCTATAGCTCATCTGCTCCCCCATTCATTCATTCACTCATTCACTCATCCAGTTGTCATTCTGGCCACGGTAGCCTCTCTGACCTCTGTCACACTCACGCCCCTCTGTTCTTCCAACATGCACCGCTGTCCTCAGGCTGACCCCCAGCCTTGACACTAGCTGTCTATCTATCAAAAGAAAATCTTTCATTATATGGCCAATGACACACATGGGGTCACACGTCCACCTGTAGTCCAATCACTGTCCAAGGAAGACCGAGTTGCCATGATTGGCTGAAAACAACTGACTCATACTTTATGAAACTGGACCCGATGCTCAGAACAAAACCAGGGCTGTCTGAGTGAGAAAGGAAGGGAATGGCGGTTGGGCAGTCAATCCTACCAACAGTGTCTGCAATTGACAATTACTTCATGTTTCACCTCCTACAACTTCTACCTCCAAAACCAAAACCAACCAAACAGGTGAAAATGCCTCCATCTTTCTTCCCATTACTTCCTACTCAGAGCCCCACTTTTGCTGACCTAGCCCCATTTCCTCCGCTTGCTGGAGAGAGGAGGGGGCTCTCTCCACCATCCCCTCAGACTGCATCCTATCCTAGGTTTACCTTTGAACTCAGTTCAATCAGATGTTCCTTCCATTGTCCCTTTGACGAAGCCAGGCCCCCTCTTCTGCCCCCCAGCAATGTCCTGCTGGCCCAGCAGATCCAGACTGCTGGTAGCAGTGGCATAAACATCCAAGTTCACCGAGGAGGCCTAACCCTGGGAAGGCAGGTGGGAGTTAAGCAGCCTGAATCGGTCTGCAAATGCCAGACAGCTGTGCACATCTTTGGGGCAGAGATGAAAAACAGATACTTAATGTATCTGGTTAGAAATGAGGATTTTCTGGTTCTGTTATGCCTGTCATTTCTAATGTGTCTCTTCTAATATTTACAGCATTCGTGCACCTGACCTTGTCAATTTTACCCTGAGAAGCAACTCGGTGAACTGCCCTCAGGGTCCCACCCAGAGGCTCCCGGGAACTGTCTGCCCAGCCTGGACCCTCTGAACCTTCGTAGGGGAACAAATCTGGGAGAAGATGCTCATGCAATAAAAGGTTTAGGGAGCTGTAGATAACACTTCTCATTTCCAGACAGAGCCAAAGCAAACTGATTTCTTGATTTCATCCTCCTCTGCCTAGGCCCCTGGACCTGTTGATGGCTCTGCTCTCCCGCCCATACCCAGGGCCACAGTCTCAAAGTGACCCTTGTTTCCTTTCCGTCTCTCATTCTGTCCATCAGTAAATCCTGTTGGCTCTTGATAAAACATATTGCCCAAAGCCCCGACATCCCTCCTCAGCGACGGAGGCAGGGAGGGCGGCAGGGAATGGGGGTCTCCTCGCCTGCCCCTCCAAACCTGCCCTGGGGAAAGGCCCTGGATGCAGGGCTCCAGCAGGTGAGGGCACCATCTTTACAGCCCTTTGTACCTTGCAAGCATCAGGGCTTCCCAGGTCTTCCTACCTGATGTCGGGTCTGGTGACTTGCTCCTGGCCTGCACCCCTCAGGCCTGAAAGGTAATCGCTCCCCAGGAGGGTCGTCCCCAGTGGAGGGCACAATTCTTCACTGTTTTCCCAGCCTCCCACACCTTTGTAAATATTTCATTCACTCAACTCCCCTCTATTACCCAGACTGAATGTACCATCTGTTTCCTGCCGAGTCCTGGATCCCGACAGACACCCAGGGTATCATCTCATTAGTTGTAAAAAGTAAAATTAGCCATGTGTGTGGAGACTCAGAGAGTTGTCTGAAAGCAAACACCAAACTGTCACTAGTCATTGCCCGCAGGAGGCCAGATAAGGGTGTTTGTGTGTTATGCGTAATGAATATGAATTGTTTTTGCAATTTAGCAGGTACTTGACTGGAAACAAAACACCACCAGCCCCACCAACCCACGGGAGCCTGGACAGAGCCCGCACTCTCCAGACGGGCAGAGCTGACAAATGTCCTTCTCTGGGAATTCCTGTGGCGTGTAGGGACGGTCTGATCCAGGACAGTGCCAGGGTGCCTTGAAACACCAGCTTCTAGAAGTGGCTTGGAAAATAACACAAGAGAACAGCCCCAGGCCAGGTTGCCTGTCCTCTCCCAACACCTGCTGCCCCATTGGAAGGCGACAAGAGGAAGAGGAAAGAGACCAGCCTGACCCTGGGAACTTCAGAGCTGTCTCTGCTGGTGACATTTCCGATGGTCGGTATGCAAGAAAGCCAGCCTTGCCCCACATGAAATCCATTTGCCATTTGTTTCCTGAAATTCCACGCATCCACTTCGGATTCAAGTTCACCCTTCTACGCTGACCCATAAGTAGCCACTCTGGTGGGTTCAGGATGTATCTTTGGCTCACACGTGTTGCTCCGCTACTCGTACTGTTTGGCATAGATTTGTACCTTGTGTAAATGGTGCCGTTACTAGGCAGCTCCTACATCCGTCACCCAGCACAGGCCTGGGTTCTGAGGATCCTGCCATGGCGTATGCCCATCATCACCCCATAGCTACTCAGAGCTGTGAGCGTGCACCCACATTTTATCTGTAATGGACACTCGGTGGCTTCCCTCTGCTCCCCACCATCTCAATGCAGGAATGGCATTCTTGCATGGGGGTTCTCATGGACCCCAAAGTGATTTGTCTGGGATTAATACCTAGGAAAAGAAGGTTGGGTTTAACACTTTTCCATGTACTTCCTTTGATGCAGCTGGGACTGTTTTCTCTTCAGAACGGCTGCATCAGGATCCCCTCCCACCAGAAAAGATGGCTCGACCCATTTTTTATTCTTTTCAGCATTTTGCGCTTCCATTGTGAAGTACTCAAAAACCCACAACTCTTTTTGCTGGGGGTTTCCTCTCACACACGTGAAATTGGCCCCCTTGTCCTTCCTAAGCTCTTCCCCCCTTGAATTCTAGTTTGTGGGGCGCCGGAGCCCAAGTGCTTCCCAATTCCCATGCTGTCTTTCTAACTCCGAAGCTCGTGCCTGCTAATCCTGTGTGATCAGGATTTATGTCAATGACCACGGCTCATGCATGCTCATTGTCAATATGGGCTAATTCCTCTTGATGGATTCTTCAAAACAACAGCCCTTTGTGGGCAAAGAAGAGACTGTCCAAAAGGAGTAATGAACATCTGTTGTTTATATCTGCCCGGAATCCATTTTTCTTCTTCTGGCCATTGGACCTGGCTTTCATCCGGGGATCCCTCTTTAGTCTGGGGGATCCATCTGTCCTCCAATCCAAGCCCTGTCCCATCAGAGTACCCCACACCCCCAGCCAGGGATTGGTTGAGTCATGAGCAATTGGCCCAGGGATCTGATAAAATTTGAACCTGGGATATTAGCTGGAACTTTTTAAGAAGAGGTGTTGTCTTTCATCTGAGGTTTGAGAACAAAGCATGATACTCCTGGAGCCCACCTTGGCCCTGATGTGAGGAAAGGCCACTTGAAAAAGGAAATGGAGGCAGTAGGGGAGGAGAAGAAGGAGAAGGAGAAGAGGGTGCAGATGGGAGAGGAGGAGAGTGGAGGGAGAATCACAGATTCATTAGTATATCAACATTTTTGAGCTGCTGGATTTAGCCATGCCTGAAGCCCATTACTTCTGTCTTAGTTTTAGAAACATGATCTAATACATTCTTCTGTTTCAAATAAGACAGCTTGAATTGGTTTCTGTCACAAACAGCTGTAAAGGGCCTGATGAATACAGTGAGTGGCAGGCCATTAACCCCAGTGCTAATGGAAAAATAAATCCCTATCCATTGATCAGCTATTAGGCTCCTGCCCACCTGTTGAACCTTGTATCCTACCATGCACTCCCTTACATACTGCACTCCAGCAAATGGAGCTCACCAGCTTGTCCTACCTCAGGGCCTTTGCACTTGCTATGCCCTCTGCCTGAAGTGCTTTTCTGATTGTCATACAATAGTTTCCTTCTTGTGCTGCAGGACTGAGCTCAAATGTTGACCCCTCAGAGGGACCATCTCAAGGAGTCGATCCAGATGGCCTTCTATCAGCCCCTTTCAACTTGACAGGGCAGCCACATACACCTATGACACCTATGAGATGCCTTCTGTTTACTTATTCCTTTATTTGGTTACTACTTGTCTCCCTTGCAGAATTAATTGTTTTCCTTTACCATTGTAGCCCTGATGTTTAAAACAATGCCTGCTTCATGGAAGATTTTCAGTAAATATATTTGAAATAATGAAGAAAAGACAGTTGGCAGAGAGGGAGGAGGTTAGGAAAGGGAGGAAGGAGAGAAGAATAGAGGAAGGGAAGGGGAAAAAGAGGAAGAAGGCGTGGGGGAGGGTAGATTCATCCCAAGACTCCAAGTTTAAGAACCATTCCCTATTGCTTGGTCCAGAACTAATCTCAGAAATAAGAGCCTTTGAAATCCCATCTTGGAATATCCCTCTGGCCTGCCACTTAATTAAATGACCCCATAATGAAATTTCTCCCCATTGACTCTATATTTAATAATTAATTGACCTCTTCAGCCAGCCAGCCTTGGAGTCTCATCAATTATACATCCTCACTTCTGCGCTCAACACTCACCTCTTAGGAAAGTAGGGCCCAAATGGGAGCAGCTCTGAGTATTAGTAGGCCAAGAGGGACCCTTTAGGGGGTGGCAGTCTCCAAAAGTGTTGACCTGCTATG
Organism: Noctilio leporinus; assembly: GCA_004026585.1. Lineage (NCBI taxonomy): Eukaryota > Metazoa > Chordata > Mammalia > Chiroptera > Noctilionidae > Noctilio > Noctilio leporinus. Next base: position 151,249 of record PVIW01001009.1, on the reverse strand, counting down.
GATGGATGGGGATACAGCCAGTCTTGGACCTGAAGCTTTTTCTATCTGAGGAGCCCTCTAAAAGAAGACAAATTACATATACCAAATCAGGCATAAAAATAAATATTTAGAAAAAAAAAGAAATTACTTTTTAACCTGAGACACAAAATCTGGCAAAAAAAAATCACAATATTTTTTATTCACAAACAACCTGGCGCATTTTGAGAGCTATCAACCCTGCCAGGATTTAAGATTAGCCACTTCACAAGAACACTTGAAATGCCCTACAATGTTTTAGCTCATAGAGGAAAGAAACAATCACCATTTCCCCTTTTTGACCACAGACTTTTTGACTGTCTCCTTATACAGATACATTTCGACTGAGAAAAAAAAAAAGGTAACTCATTTTCTATCTCTAAAAAATTTGGTCAGAGAACATATTGACAGTTTAGAAAAGTTTCTTTTGGCTTGGTAGCCTGTTATTGGTAATGTCACACGCTGGATTAGTTTTTAGGGTTGCTATAACAAAGTACCAAAGCTGGGGGTTTAAACCACAGACCTTTCTTTCCTCACAGCTCTTCAGGCTGGAAGTCTGAGATGAAGGTATGGGCAGGGCTGGATTATTCTGAGGCTGCTCTCCTTGGCTGGCAGATGGCCATCCTCTCCCTGAATCTTCACACTGTCTTACCTCTGTGGGTCTGTCCCAATCTCTTCTTCTTATAAGGACACCAGTCCTATTGGGTTAGGGCCCACTCTAAAGATCTCATTATTTAACTTCATTACCGCTTTAAAGACTTTATCTCCAAAAGTGGTGCTGTGGACTAGGACTTCAACCTAGGGATGTTGGAGGGATTCCATTTATCTCACAGCATATACTACGCTTGTAGGTTGGTTGCCAGCTTGGGGGAAACCACTGTCAAGTTTTTTTCTACATGAGCTAAAACAATGTCAAGGCATTTCAAGTTTTCTAAGCACAGTGACTCATCTCAAATAGGTGCTAATTCATGACTGCCCTCAAACAGTTGGTCAGTGACATCCATGCTTGGGCAGGAGGAATTTCCTGGGAAGCATTCCTCACACCTGGAGGACAAACAATGATTTAACCAAGCACAGAGATGCCTGTGAGCCACATGAAATGTCTCATGTGCCCATGAATACAATCCCAGCCGAACTCCCCCTTTGGTCAGACTCCTGACCTGTCACCTCAACACAAGGGTCTTAGGGAAAGTAGGTAAAATAGTGAACTTAGGAACATTTCACAAACACGTGGCCCCATGAATAGGGTGCTAGGGCCGTTCCCAGCATTTTGAAAGGTCCCTAGGGAAATGACAAAGACTAAAGTTGAAATTTCAGCAACTTCACAGAACATCTGCCTCCAGGTGTGTAAAGCCCCAGGTTGTCCTGGCCAGGCCAGAGTTCCATAGAGTTCCAAAAGGGTTTTTTTTTTTTGGTGATAGGGCAGGGGGTGTGTAAGTTTCCTAGGATCGCTGCAACAAATGACCACAAACCCAGTGGCTTAAACAGGTAGCAATGTATTGTCTTGCAGTCTGGAGGCTGGAAGTCCAAAATCAAAGTGTTGGCAGGAGAGAACTTTCTTGCTTCTCACAGCTTCTGAGGGTTCCTGGCATCACTGACTTTGGACAACATCTCTCCAATCTTTGCCTCCATCTTCACTTGTCCTTCTTCTCTGTCTCTCTGGGTGACTTCTTTTCTGTCTTTTATAAGGACACCTGTCATTGAATGTAGGGCCCACCCTAATCCAGGATGACGTCATACTGAGAGGGTGCTCTGAGAGGTGAGAGGCAGGAGCAGGAGGACCCCTTGTCCCTGAGTTGCACTGTTGAAAAGGGAAATCACATCTAAACAAGCTGTCCTCTCAGTCCCCAGGACCAAGGAGCAGTAGCCCAGGAGAGCAGGAGGCTTGCCCTGCATAATGGCTTGCCACCCAGGGGGACCTCCGCCGCATTACTGGTCCACCTGTCCACAAGACCCAGGGAACTGCAATTGCACAAGTCAGCCCTGTAATCCACTTAGAAAAAAAGCAAAATTTGATTGCCTTTCGGTTGGTATTTGGGAGAAAGGGGGTTGCTCAAAAGGGTTGCTAAATAGGACGTAATTTCCAAACCTTCCTATAGCATTTCATGCACGTACCCAAAGTAACAATAAATAAAATGTACGGGGAGGGGCCTCTCAACACCACCGAGAGTCTCTTGGGACAACCCTGGACTAGGAGTCTCTGGTGGAACTGCCACTTACTGGCTGTCCTTGGGTATGAGGTTGGTCCCACTTGGCTTCAGTCTCCTCCGATGAGAAAGGTCACAGGAACTAACGCGCGCGGCGGGGAGACCTAAGGTCCTGGCGGGAGGGCTCCTGGTGTGACAAAGGAGTTCGGGATCCCCTCGCCATCCCCTCGCGCACCACCTTTCCGAGTATCACTGGCTCTCTCGCTTCACCCTCGCCCCACCTCCGGGCCGAAATCCCCAGGGAGGCCGCGGCGGTAATGACCCCTCGACAGCTGCGTTCTCACTAAGCAGCCGCCGCCTCCCGCCCCGGCCGCCTCCCGAGACAGGTTCGCACCTGCTCGAGGCCATTTCTCATCAATTAGGCCTTGGCAGCGCTTGAATGGGGCCCGGCGAGGGTGAGTGCTGGCGGCCTCTCCCCTTGCCGCCCCCCAGCCCCCCAGGCCACCGACCTCCCCCGGCGCCTCTGCGCAGGCAGATGGCAGTCCGGGCGCAGCTGCCAGCCCCGCTCGCGGGGCCACAATCGGCCCAGTGTTCGCAGCCCCCAGGTTGGGCAGGGGGGCGGGCACACCTGCGCGGCGCAGATGGTGCCGCCCGCGGCAGCAGGCACCCGGGATCCTCCAGGGACCGGGAGGCGGGAAGGGAGATGGGCCCTCTCACCGCAAGGAGGTTCCTGTCGGCCTTGGAATAGGGGTGAAAGGGCCGCTGAGAAAATGGTACAAGCCACCCTGCCATGCGCCTGCAGCGAGTGACCTCTGTGCCCCTCGCGGCAAAAAGAGTGAGCTTTTGATAACCTAAGTGCCCCGCCATAGAGGGTCGCCTACAGAACGTGCAGGACAATTACAGAGCACTAGAGAAGACAGCAGGGCACTGCACAATATACAATATTTAGTATGATCCTGTTCTGGGGACCCAGGCTTGAATTCTGGGGACCCCAGCGCTTTGGAGCTCAGCAAGCTTGATCAGATCCCTTCACCTTCTCCAACTTCAGTTTTCCCTTCTGTAGAATGGTGTAATAATAGGGCTGTTGGAGAGTCCAGTGCCTTGAAAGTGCCTAGCATAGGACCTGGTCCACAGTAAGTACTCAATCATTCTTGTTTCTTCTTATTAAAATACACATACTCGTTGTTAAGAATTTACACTTTATTAAATTATATAAGGTTCAAAGCTGAAGTGTCCTATACTTTCACCTCCCCCTGAGGCCATTAGGAATACTTCTGTGTTTTGCCCATGTCTTGTCTTCTGATTATAGGTACATACATAAATACAGACTGCAACATCGAGCGAAAGGCAGCTTAATTTGGTGGTTAAAACCTTGGACTCTGGGGCTAGACTGCCCGCATTCCAAAAAACCTGATTCTGCTATGTGGCTGCTGGGTGTCTCTAGGAAAATTATTTAACTTCTCTGGGCCCGGGTGTCCTCATCTATAACCTTTTAGGAAGATAGCGAGACTCACTGGCTAATGCACCCAACACATTTCAAACAGTGAAAATAGAAATATTGGCTTTGCTGTAGATATGATTTTGTAACCTTTTCTTAATATTTCATAGATGTTTTTCTGTGCTGTCGGATGATAGCACATGCCATCCTATGATGGACCAGCATATATTTAAGCCATCTTTTCAGAGAGTTGGGGGGGTCTTTGTGGTTGGTGCCCCAGTGCCCCAGTGAACGCCACTGGATGCACATCTCTGTGTCGTGTCCTGTGCTGTGAGGTTTTTCTGCAGTGTCAGGTCCTAGGGGAGGTGTCTGGGGGTCAGTGTGGTTTAGCTGCACCAGGACTGGGGCGACGGTGAAGCAATAGAGGTATTCACCCAGGCACAATATTTAAAAGGACACTACACACACACACTACAGACTTAGTAATCAAGATAAATCATATCCAGTGCATTATTTTTAAAAATCACAATTAATGCTAAAAACAACGCTTGATGAGTAAACTATTGAAATTTTATTGACAGAATCCGGCAGTGCCATACTAAGCTATATCAGAGCCGGTGGTCAAAGGAAATGTGTGCCTCTGTCTATATATATCAATATTTTAATTTATTCTTTGATGGTCACTTTTTTAAATCTAATTTTTAAAAAGATTTTATTTATTATTTTTAGAGAGATAGGAAGAGAGAGAAACACCATTGTATGGTTGCCTCTCACCTGCCTCCAGCTACAGACCTGGCTGGAGACCTGGCTTGCAACCTGATTATGTGCCCGGGCTGGGAATCGAACCAGCAACCTTTGGGTTCACAGACCAGTGCCTTATCCACTGAGCCACCAGCCAGGGCTTAATGGTAACTTTTTCCACAACATTAAAGTAGTTGAAAAAATATATATTGAAAAGTTGAGAGCTAGGCATATTAAACGCGCAGCATTATTTTATGTTTGAATATTTTCTATATGCCCCAAACAGAATTTGTATTTTCCTGACTTCCATAGAAGCAAACTCACTACTAGTATTTTTGAAATATCCTTCTAGAAAGAAATGGCCATGAAAAAATTACATAGAAGCAGATCTATTGGGGATGCGTATGTTTTCTTTGGTCTCAGACTCCAACGTGGCTCAGCTAGGCGCTGCATATGTTCAGTTTGCCTTTCAAAGGGTTATACCAGGTTATACCAACCAACGCTTCCATGGACAGTGGACATTGTTTCTCAGGCATCTTTGGGGATTTAGCTGTTTTCAGCAAAGGGTCATTAGCTCCATATTCAGTCTGTGTCTAAGAGGAGCCAGGAGCTGGGTGCTTACCTGAGCTGGCTTTTTAGCCTCACTCCTGTGAAAAACACCCAGCGGGCTGCCCAAGCCCGGCAGCTCAGGTTACAGCAGGCTTTGAGGCTGCCTTATCTCGCATCTGCAGAGCCCAGGCACTGCCCACTTCCTTCTCAGCAAAACCCTGCAACCCCAGCACTCCTTGAGAACCCCGGAGCTGCCCTGGGGGCCAGGAAAGCAGATCCTGAAGTGATTACATCTTAGGACCTCTACTGACATCATGGCATTGATGTCCCCTTACCTGCGGCCAGCGTGAGCTACTCTGTTGGTTCACTTGCCCCCGAAGTGGACACCCTGAGCCACCTCTCCGTGCAGCCCTCTGTCCAGCCCGGGGACCAAGGAGAGTTAGTCACAGTCTCTGTAGCTCAGAGGGGGCAGATGGTAGGGTAAACAAAGTTTTCAAGACCCTTTCCTGTCTGTCATTATCTCACCACGTTGTCCCTGAAGAGTTGGAAAAAACACGCGCCAGATATAATGGGATGTCAACAAGCATCTCAATGTTATGTCCGAAGTAGTAATAGTAGCAGTAGTAATAATAATAATAAAGTACTGATGATGATGATGATGAAAGAGAGTTCACCGCACCTGGACTACTCTAGGTGTTGTACCTTTATTAACTCATTCAGTCCTCACTGGTACTTGGCAGATGAAGAAATGGAAGCATCGAGGGGTGTCACCCCTTCCCTAACTTCCCACAGGTGGTCAGCAGCAAAGTTGGGATATGCACCCATGGACGGGGCTCCAGACCCTAATCTTAACTGCTACGTCGTGATCCTCGGGTCCTCCTCACTCTCCCGCAGTCTAACTCGTCTCAGAAAATGGCACCGTTTATTTACAAAAATCAAATCAAATCCAGGGTCCACTTTTGTTTCACTCTTACCCGATCTTTTTCCTAACTGACTTTTTCTCATCACTCAAGTAGCTGAGACACCTGGCATTTGGGTTTCCCCAGAGGCAGTCACCAAGGCAGGGATCGGAGGGCATGTTGTTGATTAGAGAGATGAGAGGTGAGGCCCCAAAGGGAAGCAGGGAAGGAGACCGGAGGGAGAAGCATCTGGTAGAGAGTGCTTATCCAGCCAGCTACCACCTGCGTGGCCACCTGGGTGACCATGGCTCCCTCCTTCGGACAAACCCTGGAAAATGGTGCAGCGTACACACCCCAGAATTACTCTGCCCAAGGGGCGAGGGAGCTAGGTGTTGATACACTAATTCCCAAGAGTCACTGGTTAGGAGCTACTGGGGTGCAGCATTAACTTGTGGGTGCTTCTTTCCACCCCCAGCAAGGTTTTCTACGGCACCAGGTCTCCCAGGCCATTATGGCAACACTGGCAGTCAGAAGTTACTAGAGCATCCAGGGATAATTCCTTTGCCCTCCTGTAGTCCCTATCCCTTCTCTCGTTGTACATTTGATGTTATGTCTGAATGTTTGTGTCACCTCACAAAATTCATGTGTTGAAATCTACTCCCTATTGTTATGCTATTTGGAGGGGGGGCAGCCTTGGGAAGTAATTGGGTGATGAGGATGGAGCCCTCATGAATGGAATTAGTGCCCTTATGAAAGGGGCCCCAGAGAACCACGCACTCTCCACCACCAAGTCTGCAACCCAGAAGTGGGCTCTCACCAGAAGACTACCAGGCTGGTACCCTGACCTCAGACTCCCTGCTTTCTGTGAGAATCAAATTTCTGTTCTTTGTAAGCCGCTCATACTGAGCTGTTACAGCAGCCCAACTGGACTAAGATAGAAGACAGAAGCCCTGGCTGGTGCCACAGTTGATAAGGCACCAGCCTGCATACCCAAAGGTCACTGGTTCGATTCCCCAGCCAGAGCACATAACCAGGTTGCAAGCCAGGTCCCCAGCGAGGTCCGTAGCTGGAAGCAGGTGAAAAAGGCAACCATACATTGATGTTTCTCTCCCTCTCTGCCTCTCTCCCTTCCTCTCTCTTTCTAAAAATAATAAATAAAGTCTTAAAAAAAAAAAGAAGACAAAGAGGAGAAAGAAACCAATAAAGACTGTGTTACATATGGTATCAGATGGGCCCTAGATTATCGGGGTGGGAGGATCACTTTGTAAGTTACATAAATGTCTACCCACTATATTGTACACCTGAAACTCACGTAATATTGAATGTCAACTGTAGTTGAAAAATGAATTTTTAAAAAATTTTTGGGAGGTCTTGTGTTGCTTGTGTTACCAAGCAAGTTACCACAGGGCAGACACAGCATTATCCCTCTGAGAGGGCAGAGAACAGAAACATTTCCCCTCCAATCCCCATCTGTCATTGGGTGAGGGCTGCTTTGGGGCCATTAACCCGTCAGCAGCCTGGTTTGCCCTGCCCACGGGCCAAGCATGGGGCTGGAACTGGGACAAGAGCCTCAGGTGAAGTCACGGGTGTCTGGGGGACAGTGAGCATTGTTCTGGGAGCAACGAAATGAAGTTAGTGCGTGGTAGACAGGACTCCTACCATGGCTTCTCCCAATGGCTTACTCTTCAGAGGAGAGCCAGATGATGCCACTATTCACAAAGCAGCTACTGTTTGCCTGGTGACACTCTCAGGGGTTCCCTTGTACCGTGTCACTATCTTGCATTGTCCCACATGCAGATGAAGAAGCTCAGAGGAGTCTGGACTTTGTCTAAAGCCACATACCCAGTTAAGCGTGGCGGATTCAGGATGAAAATCATTTCCCCTGATGCTCTTTCTCTGGATTTCTCTGCATCTCTGAGTTGCGTGAGCCTCACCAGTCTGGCCTTTCAGGGTGCTATGCACCAAAGCTGTCATAAGTGCCGAAGTGAATAAAATGCTAATCCTCATCCACAGATTCGGCTGAGAAATGCTTAAACCAGAGATCTGCCTGCAGTAAAAGCAATTGAGTTCTTCCTTTGTAATTTGACTGCTCACATGAGCCCAGGAACCTGCCTTAGAGCTGTACAAATCTGCGATAATTTCCTTCAACTTTTCCATTTTATGGCTGCCATTAAAATCCCGTTGTGTTCTTAAAACAAACAAAAAATGATTAAAACAGATGTGGCTCTTAAAGTTACAATATGAATTTTACAACCCCCAGGTTTTACGATACAGAGAGAAATTTCAGCCACCAGGGTCAGAGGCAAGAAAAATGGGACCGGATTTCTGCCACGGGCTTGGGGAGGGGGAAGGGTAGGGGTGAGGGTTCAGAATGACAAAGACAGCCAACAGAGCTAATTTCCTGACATTTGCTTCGCTCTCTGAACTCTGGGGACTAACTGCAGAATGTCACACTTGTAACACTCGGCAGCCTGAAGCCAAGTCCCCAAGTTCTCAGCTACTGAGGTTGGACTGAGCCGCTTTTCTTCATTCCAGCCTCACTTGCAACCCCCCTTGCCCAAATCATACTTTCTAGGTCAATACTCAGCAGTTGTCTGTTTTATTTTGTGAGGCAGCATTTTGTCCTAAAAAGAGCATGGAAGGTCCAAGTTGTCATTCCAGATCTTCAACTAATGCACCGTTGGATTCGGGCAACCAGCTGACCTCTGTGCTTCAGTTTCTGGGTCCACAAAACCAAACACTTGGACCAGATGTCTAAGCTCTGTTCCCCTCTGCAATTCCATGACCTCCTCTGCAGGAGCACAGTGCATGGCACAAAGGACACTCTATTTGTCACCCAAAGAAATAAACGGATTCCTAAATTCATCAATATTTTTTAAAAAAGAAAAAGGGTTATTGACTTCTCCTAATGATCAAAAAATAATTAAAATAATCATGACATTGGTTTCCCTTTAAAAAAAAAAAAAAAAGCAACCAGACTGAGAAAGCTATAAAAGAGCCCTACTCAGTGCTGGCAAAAATATGGCAATATGGGTTTTTTAAAAATATTGCTGGTGGTAATGTAAAATGGTATAATTATATCACCTGCCAGGAAATAGATGAATTTTCCCCCTTATTTTGAATATTTACACTATGTATTCCATTTCCTTGTATAATTAATCGCTTTAGCTAGAAACTCTAGCCACCCTGCATTATTTATTAATTTACTGGGCCCTGATTTCATGTTTTATGGTATCCTAGTATGCCTACTCTTAGTCTGTAGTAATTATTTCTATTCTATTCACGTAGTTTCTTTCTATCCTGGGGTTCATGTTGAGTTTTTCCTAGGAATAGCTGTAGAATTTTATCAAATGTCACTCCAGCAAATTTTTGTATAACCTCTGGTTTTTCTCTGTGAATCTGCTGATGTAATAATGTAATGAGTTATACGGTCACATCTTCTAATGATGAACCATTCCTGCCTCTTGAAACAGGTGTTTTTGCTCACAATATATTATTCTTGTAATATGTCACTGAAGTATCTTTGTTAACATTTTACTCAGAACTTTAGTATCTCTGTTCATAAGCAAATATGACCTAGAGCTTCCCTAATTGTACCAGGAATGACAAACATTGGCATTAAGGTTATTCTTTGCTTTGATAAATAAAACGAGTACAGGAATTGGTTTGCGTGATTACAGAGATTGACAAGCTGGAGAGCCAGGAGAGGTGATGGTTTAGCTCCAAGTTCAAGTGCAAAGGCCTTAGAACCAGAATAGCCAATGGTGTGCTTCCAGTCTAAAGGCCAGCAGGCTCAAGTCCCAGGAAGAGCTGATATTTTAGTTTTGAGTCCAAAGGCAGGAGAAAGCCTATTTCCCAGTTCAAAGCCTTTATGCAGGAAGAATTCTCTTTTACTTGGAGGAGGGTCAGCCTTTTTGTTCTAATTTAGACCTTTAGCCGATTGGATAAGGCCCACCTACATTAGGGACAGCAATCCGCATTACTCAGTCTATTAAAAGAAGCTGTGAATGTATCTCCATGAGGGCAGAGGATTGTGTGTTACTTGTATCTGTATTGATAATAACAGCTCTGGGACTGGCACATAGTAGGGGCTCAAAAGATGCTTGTTGCCCTGGCTGGTGGTTCAGTGGATAAGGCGCTGGCCTGCGAACCCAAAAGCCGCTGGTTCGATCCCCAGCCAGGGCACATAACCAGGTTGTAAGCCAGGTCTCCAGACAGGTCCGTAGCTGGAGGCAGGTGAAAGGCAACCGTACATTGATGTCTCTCTGCCTCTCTGCCTCCCTCCCTTTCTCTCTCTCTAAAAATAATAAATAAAATCTTTTTTTAAAAAAGGGAATAAATAAACCTCTAAAAAATGCTTGTTAAAGAAAGTGAATTCATCAAAAGCCAAGCCCTGGGTTGGGTTGAGAGTCATGCTTTGCATGGTGGCATGGAAGGGACGAGAATAATAATCTCTGGATTAAGCAAGATGTTTTCAGTTGCAAGAGGCAGAAATTCACCTCAAAAAGATTTGGTTTAAAAATAAAAAGGGGGATTTTACTAATCTAAGTGACTGAAAGAAATATCTAGACATGGAGCTTAGGCAAAGTGGAATTCGGTATTCCGGTGACATCGTGAGAGCTCATTCTCTCTCTGTCTTGTGGCAAGGGTCCCCACGTTTTAGCACCAACAGCTGCAGGGTTTCCAGCGTGAAGACTAAGCTCACACCACGGAAACAAAGCCATTTGCTCAAGAGCCAGCCTGGAGAGGCCCCAGATTGGCTCAGCCCTGAACCTCTGGCTCAGAGGATGCGGTGTTCTGATGGACCAGGCCTGAGCCGCGTCTCCATTCCTGGAAGCTGGGCACAGCGTCATTCCTTCCTGAACCTGGTGTGAGAGTGAAGGATGGGGTGTGCATTTTACTGGCCACAGCACATGACATGGGATAAGAAACCAAGAGGAGCATTTTAAATCTAGATTTGACACATGTACATACCTGAATCCCTGTAATTAAGAACCGAAGTTCCATTTAGTAAAACATCATACAGACAGAAATAATCCATCTTCCCTCATAACTCTAACAAACGTTTGGTGGTGAGGGTCATATTTAACCATTAATAAGTCTATTTCAATCTTTGTGTTTTATTCTCTAGCACCCTATGTCTCAGCCTCTCGGTTACTTTGTGTTGGACCTGATGTTGGAGCATGCCCACCTCTTCCACCTTGAGAAATCACTCACATGTCATTGTCCTTTCTCCTCTTGGGACAGCAGGACAAAGAGTAGGGCACACCTTACCATCTCATGGTGGCAGTATACTTGAGAATAAAACTAAAGGAGGAAACCAGAATTATGTGGTCTCGGGGGCTTCAATTCTGCCCAGCCTTGCTCCCACCTGGGCTCCAAAGGCTGAGTATGTGACTCAGGCAGGACCCACCAGCATAGTGTATTCTCTTGGCCTCAGAGAAGCCCAAGGAAGGAGGCTGATGCTTGACATTTGTTTGGAATTATTGAGAAAGAAAAGCTCTCTTTGTACTGGAGTAGTTAATCTAACAGAAAATATGCCTGGAGCTACTGGAGGTCATTTGACCACACCTGCTTGGAGAATGACGCCAAAACAGAGGAAAGTAGATTAGAAACACAGAGTAAAAACCAATGCTTAGAACCTCCAGTGAGCACCTGGATCCAACCAGGCCTGAAGCCTTTCCCCAAGTAACTCTGAGAAATGACCTATGAATTCATTAGCAGTTGCGCTTTTGGCCCAAGAGATCCATTCCTTCTCTCTCTGCCTCCACAGCCTTCAATGTTTTCATCATTGTGGCCCTCATCACAGGGTATAGTAATGACCTCTTCTCTTGTCTGCCTCCCCAGAAGACTACAGCTATTTGTCTGTCTCCCCAAAAGACTACCTGTCTTTTTCATTGTGTGGCCTTTAAGCCTTGTCTAGAATCCAGAACTAACAGTTCCTAAGAGCCTGCAAAGTGGTCAGCCTATTCCCAACATGAACGCTCCCCTCACCCCCCGAGGAAATAGGTATTGCCATTCCCAAGTAGTAGACAGGGAAACTGAGGCAGGAAGTGGGCACATTCTTTAAAACTGAGTAACAGACTCCAGATTTCACCCAGGCCTTTCTGATTTCAAAGCATCATTTGATGAATGCTGGTTGAATCAATGAATGACTCCACAGGCTGACCTTGACATTGACCTGAGTGAAATTTTAGCTTGTTAGTTCTCACCCACAGATCCTGATACTGTAGAGCCATTGGAATTCTGCCAGGAAGTGCCATGGGGGTCTGGAGTTTCTGGGGCAGCTGGCCCACAGCTGACTGGGGGCTTCCTTCTCATCACTTCTCTGGACCCCAGTCCGCCTCCCCCCAAACAGCTGCCTCCTATTCTTCTTTGCCTGAAACACCGCATGCCTTCCTTCAACAGCAGCTCTTAAGTTTTGTTTTGTTTTGTTCCTCCCTAAATCCACAAGGCTTTAATGCTACTTCCTCCCCATCTAGGGCTCCAGAAGATCTCAGCCTCCCTTCCCTGAGGCCTCTTTTCAGCATCGCTGTCCAGAATCCCATGTTCGTGGCTCCTGTTCGATGCTTCCCTCCTGTGGGTTCCACACTGAATTCGCAGTCCCCACACGAGGCCATGTCATCCCCCACCTACTCTCTTTGACCTTGTTTGCTTCTACTCATTGTGCAGAAAGCTGACTCCTCCACCGGGAGTCCCCCTGGGCCCCCTACCCAGGTACATCAGAGTCCCCCATTTACCTGCCCATAATGTTCTATATTTCTCCTTAATACCATCCGACACACCTGTAATTACCTATCCAATGCCTGCACAGCTCTAGGCCATGCACACCATGGGGACAAGGACAGTCTGACCCCAGAGAAACCTCACATAACCACTGAACTATACAATAATATTTTCCCAACATTTTTTACTATGATTTATAGTAAAAAAAAAAAAAAAAAAGCTTCTGATATCATGACCCAGTTCACACATAAGCACTCACCTACAAAAGACTGAAACAACAGTTTCCTAAAGCAATATTTACTTCGATTATGTGCTGTGCATTGTACTTCCTTACAAACAAATGAAGATCATGACCCAGGGTAAATTTTGGCTGTACATTTTAAGTAGCTATAGAGCACATTTGAATGTGCAAAGCCGCTCTTTTTAGGTTTTCACTTAAAATGCACAACACGTCGATTTTAGCCAATAAGACTGGTGTCAGATTTCTATCCTGAAAAGGAAAACATGATAACTTTCTGTTATTTTAAACCACTATGTTTGTGGCAATTTGTTACAGCAGCGGCAGAACCCTAATACGGATACACAAGACATGCATAACAGTTGTTGTCTCTGGGAAGGGGAAACAGTTGTGAAACAGGGGTGAGAAAATATGGAGTGAAAAAAGTATACTGTTTGAGTTTCGAACCATGTGAATGTATTATTTTAACATGAATAGACTTTTTTTGAATGTTTGGAGATTCCCTTCCGCCTGCCTCTCCTGAGCCCAGACTGTAAACCATTGATCCACCCCAACCCCTTCCCAATAAAATAATTTTGCCATATCAGCTCCAGCTAATTCAGTTTGACTTTCACTTGGGAAAAATTTTCCCACCCAAATCTGCTCAGGGTGGGCATGTGACCTAAGCCTAGCCCATGACAATATTGCCTCTCCCTGTGCATAGTGAATGATTGAAGGACCAGCATGTGATTCAAGAGGAATCTGGAAGAAGAATTGGAATCAGACTCAGGAGTTTTGCTGTAACATCAGCAAAGGAGGATATGCAACTAGTGAGAGGTAAACCTGGAGATGCTGAGTCCAACTTTGAGGAAAAGTCTATCAGAGAGTGAAATTGGGTCCAAGAGATGAAAAGTGACTTCTCTCGCAGGGACAGGACACCTGGGTCCAGTTGTGCTTAAAGCCACATTCAGTTGAATAGGCTGATAAAATTCCTTTCGGGGCTTACGTGAGTTTGTGTTGTTTCTGTTTGTTTGTTGGTTGGTCATTTACAACCAAAAAGCCACTGGTGTACTTCTTAGTTTGCAAATGGGGAAACGGAGATCCACAGAAGGTGCGTGACTTGTCCAAGTTTCCCCAGGGAGTGGGTGGCATGGCTGGGACAGAGTTTGTTCTAATTCTCTTCTGCTCCTTTTGCCTCCAGGCCACAAATGACCTTCTACCTCACCCCCACCTCCTTGTTTCCTTCCCTTTCCTTGGGCCGGATCTCCTTTCCCTGGGCAAGAGGAGGAAGTAAGAGGTGCCCCTCAATGAAAAACAAAGTTTGATAAGGCACCCCGAATCTCCATGTTCTGGGGGATGACCGGGAGATCATGTCCGCAATACCTACCCCGTTCACGCTCAGCATAGATGTGAGATCTTAAGCTTGGATCTGGGTGCAAAATGGCGCTTTGACAATTGTGACAAGATGTTAAGCTGCTATGACTCCTAGACGGGCAGGACGTGGGTCCCAGGTTGGGGGACGCTTTCCTGGTGGAGCAAGACCTTTACAGGGTCTGTAATCTCAAGGATGAGAAAGGGTCATCTGAAGAAAAGAACAGGTGTAAGCTGGGGACATGGCCCCATCATTTTGTTTGTTTGAAGATTTTATTTATTATTTTTAGAGAGAGGGGAAGGGAGAGAGGCAGAGAGGGAGAGAGACGTATTTTTAGAGAGAGTGTATGGTTGCCTTTCACCTGCCTCCAGCCACAGACCTGGCTTGCAACCTGGTTATGTGCCCTGGCTGGGGATCGAACCAGTGACCTTTAGGTTTGCAGGCCAGTGCCTTATCCACTGAGCCACCAGCCAGGGCTCCCACCATTTTAAAAACAAGTACAATTCAGGCATCGACCAACCAGGCCAAATGTGGACAACACACAAACCAATCAGAGCCGTCACCGGGCCAAACCAAGGGGCTTGGCTAAGAAGAGCTCCAGGTGTCTCTGGGCCTGTTCTCTGAAAGACTAAAAATCACCGTAGCTGCGCTGAGTAAGTGCTTACTCTATGCCATGCTCACTCCCAACGACCGTCTGAAGTAAGTGCCCTGTTATGCCTCTTTCACAGGTGAAGCGACTGAGGCTCAGAGGGGTTAGTCCATTTGCCTGAGCCAAATGGCTGATAGGTAATCCAACTGGGCTTCAAACCCAGGTACAAAATGGAGCCCCAGGCTCGCAGGGTGACATGATTGCAGGCCTCAGTGCAGAAAGAAAATGCGAGGGGTTCTCGTTTAAAAATCATTAAGAATTTCAAGACCATGACAGCAGAGCATTGACCCAAGTTTGGAGCCATTCTCGGCGCAGGCCTCTCCTGTGACTGTGCAGGTCACACCTACAAAGCTGAGTCTGGCCCGGCACTTACCCAGGATGGGGAATGCTCCCCCCTAAAGCTCAGGCCACCCACGTTTGGAAGAGTGCCACGCTGGGGACAGGAGAGGAAGCATACCTCCTCCCCAGGCTGGGGGATCTGAGGAGATCTTGGCATAACAGTCATGTCTAGACCTGCACTTCGCCATTTTTCATTTTCCCCCTAATTTCACCCCCCACCCCCAAGGAATTTTCACACCACACATGTACAGTGTATCTGTGTTTCATGCATGAAAGAGTGAGGTTTTTCTTTTACCCCCCAAGAACCACTGCACAGCACCTTACTCAGTGACCATGAGAATTAAATGAGAGAAAATATTCGAGGTGCTCGGGACAGGACATGGTGCAACAGATGACAAGCTGTCTTGAACCTGTGTGCTCTCTTCCACGGCCTGTACATCTGTGCATTGCTGCCCTGTGACACACCTGGCTATGCGTCCCTGGAAAGCTGGTCTAACTTGGGACAGAGATTGAAGTCAGCCCACGCCTCACAAGAGATCTGGGTGGGAATTCCTTTGAGGTCTCGCCCCAGAGGTGGCCGGCCCATGTCTCTGGAAACCCAGGCGGGGCCAGAGAGTGGTGCCCCGGCCCCAGGCAGATGACCCGGGGAACTGAAGTTCAGAGTTGAAGAGTTCAAACCCAGCACAGTTCATGAATGTTCCTGGGCCCCAAAGAGTAACCTGAGAAATTGTTTGTATCAGTGAGGAATGACTTAACTCTTGGCAAATCCTAGAAAACAGCCTCTTTTCCTGTTTCTAGAGGCCTTCCAAAGAAAAGAAACAGTTTAGGTTTTGCTCAGCTCTGTGGTGGACTTGTAGGCTCCCACCCATGAGACATGGGGGACCCATGGGTGAGGTCTCCACTCCCAGAAACAGCGGGAGGGGGATGTTCAGGGAATGCAGACCAGGCTGCTTGGTTTTCTCTGGCCAAGGGGCCACCGAGGGGTTAGAAGGACCTGTAACACTGATCCCAGAATGTCTACTCCAAACTGCATTTTCCAACTGAACGTTGGTCTCACCACCCCTGACCTGGCCCCTTCCCCTTCCCACCACGGGGCCTTTGCACAGGATGAGCCACCTTCCTGGAATGCCCTCCCTCCCCCAATGAAACAAACCCATCAGTACCCAGGGGGAGCTCTCCATCTAGCCCTTGAGGCCTTTCCTGAGAATCGCAGTGCAACAAAAGCTTTCTTTCTGTCCCTCAACTTGCTGCGCAACTTAATGCTTCATTCATTCATCCAACAGAAAATTTTTTTCAAAGAAGCTGTTCTCAAGGCTTTTGGCCTCAGGCCCTCTTCACACTCTTAATAAGTACAGAGGACCCCAAAGAATTTTTGTCTACATGGGTTATAGCTATTGATTTTTATACCATATTGGAAATCGAAATTGAGACATTTTGGAAATACTAATTTATGTGAAGGGAGTAATAACAAACCCCTTATGTGTTAATATCAAAGGGATGATATCATCCCATGTCCCATAACCTCTGGAAAATGCCACCACACACTTGTGAGAGAAAGAGGATGGGAAAGGAAAATAACATCTTAGCGTTACTACATCCAAACCAAGATAGTTTTGATCTTGCAGGTTCCCTGGTGGATCTGGGGGAGCCCAGGGCCCCTGAAGTATACAAGTATACTTTGGGCATCAGTGGCTTAGGTTTTTATTTTAGACACAATAAGATTTCTCTCTCTCTCTCTCTCTCTCTCTCTCTCTCCTTTCCCTCCCAAATCTTCTTAGTTCTTACCTATCATTGGTTTTGGGTGTAATTTCAGCATTTATTTTACTGATCCATTTGATAGCATTTTTCAAACTTAAATTGCCAAGGAGAAGAAAAGAAAAGAAAGGGAAGAGAGTGGAAGAAAATAACACTTTTGTGTAAAACACAAATTCTTAGTAAGAAGTGTGTATATTAGCATAAATCCTTTTGTTATACATGGTTCTACCCACAGGCAAGGATACAGATGTAGGTATAGGTCAGGATATTAATGTGGATATGTATTTGTGACTATAGATTGTGATCATAAAATTTTGAAAAATACTGTGTTCAAGACCTTTTATAGAGGTTCCTCAGTAAGACAGTAAAACAGCATTTAGCAAGTTTTAGGGCATTCTCCCCTAGTGCATAGGAAATGATGTTTGTTTGCATACGGTACATGAATATGATATTAAATAATGCTACTAATGCTATAGTAATAGCATGAATAATCCCTGTGCAATGACATTTCAATCACTCTGATTATATCCAGGGGAAAATCTCACCTGAGAACTAGGATGTCTTGAACACTCTCTGACATTTGCCAATTTCTCTTTGTAACCAAGACAGAGAGAGCTCCAGGCTCAGAGCTGTCAGCAGACCACAGCTGCTGAGACAGGATTGGCCAGTATTGTTTTGGTTTTCTTTTAAAAAATATGCGTGTATATACAGTATATATTTACATATAAAATATTACAGTTACTGCCTTGATGTTAGAGTGATGCTGGTTTTCCATGCTGAGTAGGAATGTAACGCGTCTTATTTAAGTAAATTTATTGCAGTAATAAAAATCAGTTGACTTAAAGGAATACTTTAAGAAAATAATATTGCAGGTGGTGCACATATCTGGCAAAAAATGTGGGGTGAAGGTGGTGGAAATTCTGGACATACTGATGTATTGGAAAGAGCAGTAAATGGAGTCAGATGTTTGTGGGTTCAAATCCCAGCTCTGCCACTCACTGGCTTTGTGACTTTGGGCACGTGATTTAACCAGTCTGGGCTGCATGGTTTCTTTGGGCTCTGAAAGTTTTCAAGGATCAAAGACATCTTGTGTATCATCAGGTGACCTCAGGTGAGAGAGGGATCCCAACAACTATGTCCCACACTCAGTGCTAAATAAATACATTTTTTGACAAATTATGTTCTTATTTTATATATATATTTTTTTTTTTGTAAAAAAGGAAGAACCCAGCTCATAGTGGTTGAAGACTTAACAAGATTATACCTCATTTAAACCAGGTCCACTTAAAAAGACTAGAACAAACTCAAACTCAACGATTGGCGGATTTTTTCCTCTAAATAACCTACGATGAGATGGTAGATATACAAAAGAGAAAACACGGTAAATCAGTTGCAGGTTTATCAAACTAAAACCAGCAACTACTATTTCAGATGTTCTTGGGTTTGTATGTTGTCTGAATGGAAGCCACAGTTTAAATGTGAACAAAGATGCTGCCTGGTGCACTGTAATGTCTCTACCAACTCAGTTCACATGCTCCCAAGATGAGCAATGGATTGGGAAATACCATCATGGGTGGAAGAACTTTTTTTTTTTTTTTTCCTAGCACATTATTTAAAGAAATACAACTAAGGATATCATTGAACCTACTTCAGGTAAATTCTAAAGTACTTAGCCCAGATCACTTTGGGGGAGGCGGTAGAATGTGTTATGTAATGGTTAACAGTGCTTTAAAATCAACACAATGCAAATGTGCCTTGCCTAAATATTGGTTTATATTTGGGTGTGACTCAAGTAACACTCACAACTGTAACTCCAACATAAAATAATCCAAAAGTGGGTGAGGCGGATGAGGCGGGTGAGGCGGGTGGGAGCGGAGCAAAGTCTCAAGTCCAGGGTACTGTCTTGAACGGAAAGGAAGGGAAATCAAAACATATCATTCTCATATTTTAAAAGCTCTTAAACCTTAGATTTTTTCCTATAACCCAAAGAAGGTAACCTCCTGGTCAGCTCAAGCATAAATAAACACTTTATAGTCTTTCTCTCATTTGGAGTTCACAACAACCTTGAACTAGGGCTGCATTTGTAAGGCTGAGAAAAGAAAGGTTGAAAGGATGTGCAATGACCTGCCCAAGGTCACGCAGCTGGAAAGTGGAGAAACAGGGACATAAACCAAAATCCTTTGGGAAAGGCAATTTATTTTGTCCCCACTGCCTTCATGGGGACAATTACAGCAGCAGGAGTGGCCGGGACTTCCTCTGTCACCCACTTCTTTCTGCCTCTTCCTCTACTGATAGCAGTGAATGTGGTGGGGCAAGTCGAGAACATTTTCATTACTTCTGCTTGAACCATAACTTACTTTTATTTGCTTTAAATAAAACTTACTTTCATTTGCTTTAATTTATTCATCATAACTTAACTTACACATGGAAAAAAAAAAAATTCCCCCTAAGTCCAAGAGACTAGGAAGATCAGTGAAGTCATTGTCATTGAGTTAAATATTAATAGGCTGGTTTATAAATTCAAACTCAAGGTTATATTAAAAAAACATTTAGTTGAATTGAATTTTATGAGGACAAGTTGTAGAATATGCATAAATCTGATAGGAAAGAAGCTCCCCATCCACCCTCCTTATATTTATATGTATGAAGTCTTCAAGTCCTGGGTTACAAACACCTAAGTTTCCACCCTTAGTTAGAGAACCAAATGTAATGACTGGCTTGATACTTTATATTTGCACCAATGGTTTGAAACTCCTCTTTCTATTAAGGTGCTATGAAAAAAAATGTGTGGCTTCTGCTTATTAATGTAATTTTATTCACGACTAAATTAAAGATTTCAGTTTCAAATTTAAATGTAACCCCCTTCTCCCAAGAGGATCATTGCTGGGCTTAGCTTCTGCCTCAGGTCTGATCACACAGAGGGACAAGCAAGGACCAAGATCTTGCTCTGACAATGACCCTGTAGGATCTAAGGAGCAGCCAGGGGGCCAAGGTGGCTGGAGCCAAGGGGGTGGGATACCCTGGGGTCTGAGAGGTGATGGGAATTGCAAAGGAAAAGCCATTAGGGCTTGTTCTCCATGGTAAAGACTTTGACTTTGACTTTGACTCTGAATGAGACGGGAAGCAGCTGGTGGGTTCTGTGCGGAGAAACAGGATGTTCTGCCTTAGAAAAAGCCATGGAAGGGAAACTAGTAAGGCCTCAGAACAGGGAGCGATGGAAGCCAGTGTACTTGGATCCGGCCCAGAGGTTGGCTCAGTTGGCAGAGTTTGAAATGCCCATCAGCTACACAATAGCAGATGCTGGGAGGACAGGACTGACCGAAGCTAGGCAGGAGTTAAACAATGGGGGCTGTCACTGTAAAGATTGAACTGAAGTCCCCAAAAGGGTTTCCTGAAAGACTAAAGGTTGCCAGGGGAAGAAACACTTCCATTAAAAAGGAAATTTGAATGCTACAAAGTCCTCCTGTGGATTGAAAGTGTTCCCCCAAATTCATGTGCTGAAACCCTAGTCCCCAAGATGATAGTTTTAGGAGGTGGGCCTTTGGGAAGTTGGGGGGGTGGGTAGTGCCTTTATAAGAACATCCTCACCCCTTCTGCCATGTGGTCACAGCGAAAGGCATCAGTTCTGAATCAGGAAGCAGGCTGGCACCAGGCGCCACATCTGCTGCTGTGGTTTTGGGCTTCCCAGCCACCAGTACTGTGAGAAAGAAATTTCAGTTGATTAGAAGCCACCCAGTCTCTGGTGTTTTGTTCTAGCGGCCCAAACAGAGTAAGACAGGCATCTGCGCCATAGCCAAACACCCACCCGGGCTATAAATCCCACCAGACATGTCTCCCAGAATTGTGACTGAATCACAGGTCTCGGCCTCTTCATTAAAATATTTTCCCCAGATTCTGCCTGCTTCTGGCTTTGTGACTCCTTTCTACCTCTATCCCTTTCTTGGTATGGACCCGGGTCAAAAGAGCTTGCCTCTCATGGTTGATTATTTAATGTCCACAAATTCTTGCCAGTAAGTTTGGGGGAGGTTTGTTACACAGCAATTGATCACCGATACACCTCTCTTAGCCTTGTTTTCCTCACCTGTGAAAGGAGATAGCAGCCCCCACTTAATAGAGTTCTTTTACACAGGAACCAATTTACTGGATGTAAAAGTGCTTGCAAACACACAGCAACTAATTTCTTAGCGTTAAGTATGCCCCAAACATTGCTAAGAGGAAATGATATGAGCAAGCATTTTTTTGGGCTGGTTGGTGTTTCTCTTCTGACCACCAAACCCCAATATTTCAGACATACTTATACTAAACAGTTATTTGTCTAAAAGTTACATTTAACTAGTCATATATTTTTACTTGTTAAATCTAACAACCCAGCCTCCAAGCCTGTTACCATAAGCACACACCACCTCATATATTTTATGAGAACAAACTGTCTTAACATTCAGTTAATATTTCCTTTAAGCCCACATTTCTCATTTAGATAAAGTTGTTCTTAAAATGAACTTCAAGCCCTGGCTGGTGGCACAGTGAATAAGGCACTGGCCTGCGAACCCAAAGGTTGCTGGTTTGATCCCCAGCCAGGGCACATAACCAGGTTGCAAGCCAGGTCTCCAGCCAGGTCCATAGCTGGAGGCAGGTGAAAGGCAACCATATATTGATGCCTCTCTTCCTCTCTGCCTCTCTCCTTTCCCCTCTCTCTAAAAATGATAAATAAAATCTTTAAAAAAATAAGGAATTTCATATCACTAATAAAAATGACCCTGGCTGATAGCACAGTGGATAAGGCGCCGGCCTGCAAACCCAAAGGTCATAGGTTCGATTCCCCAGCCAGGGCACATAACCAGGTTGCAAACCAGGTCTCCAGTCAGGTCTGTGGCTGGAGGCAGGTGAAACACAACCACACATTGAAAAAATAAATAAACAAAATGAAGTAAAGCATCAATAAAATTATATTTTAAAAAAAAAGAGATATAACAGAGATAGCTGAAAAAATGATATTCAATTATAGCCAAGTAATGTTATGTAATAAATTCTAGCTAAGTACCCCACCCCCACCCCTTCCCTGAGGCCTTTCGTTTCTGTTATAAAAAGAGACGGGTCAGAATTAGAGAGGACGGAGTTTAGAACAGACAGGCACTCCAGGAAGACTTTGTCCTTGAAGGACTCGAGGAGAAATGAAGATGGAATAAACTTCTTTCATGGGAGTCCTGTTTTATAAAGCCAGGTTCATACACTCAACCTGCTCTCATCTGAAATCGTTTTAGCTGCACACACTTTGGGAAATAATGATTTGCAGGACATAAAAGAACATGGCATTTGCTTTTCCCCTCAGTTCATGGTCTGAGATGGTCATCTATGACCTATGATTGACCACGTTCAAAAATAATGAATAGCATTATTAGCACCAGATCCTATTCTGGGCATTTTACATGCATGACCCCACTTTCTCCTCCTGGCCAACCCAACAGGGAATGCTTACCATGTTCCCCATTTTCCTAATGCAACAACAGAGATACCACTTTTCAGAATCACCTAGGCAGTAGCAGATTCTACGATCTCAACAGCTTGCCTTAATGGTCTTAGTCTGCTCGCACACCCCCCCCTCAGGTTGCAGCAATATAGGCCAGGGAGTATCTGAGCAAGCCTTCTGGGGCTACTTCACCCATTTCTCCTCTTTACCCTCCACCCCCCAGCCCTGCTCCCAGGTTTTACTCAGAAAACTCACAATGTCCTATTCCAAGGCAGTAAAAGTGTCCAGATGTCCCCAGAAGACAAAAGATTTTGATCTCAGTGTTTCCCACAATTTGCAACGATTTGCCTTTTGAGACGCCTGGAATTCTTCTCACTCCTGACAAGTGAGCAGGCCAGACTCTCTCTCAGGAGCGCTGAGTTTTAACCCAAGGAGAAAACACTTGCGTGTTTCGAAAGCTCCATCCAACTCAAGCAGAGATGTTCCAATTTCTGTCTCAGTCTTTAAAAAATCCAATCAATCCATTCCTGGGTTTCAGCACCAAAAAAAAGGAAAAAAAAAATTCAACCAGCTTGTTAATTTGAAACCTTATTTATTAGGACAACTTTAAGCTTCCCATCCCTCAGGGGGAAAGAAAACCAACCCAGATCTTTTATCTATTTGCTTAAACATATATACACATTTCTTCCTACTCTTGTTTAACCATCATCCACGTATGTCATTTGTTGGGGAAGCAGTATCATTACAGTGCTGTGGTTTGTTTTTTTTTTTATACTTGATAAAATATTGTCTATGCCAGGGGCCAGCAAACTTTCTCTGTAAAGGGCCCAAGAGTAAATAGTTTAGGCTTTGAAGGCCACACAGTCCCTACTGCAGCTACTCAAGGTGAATGGATGTGGCTGTGTTCCAGTGAAACTTTTTTACAGAAACCAGTGGCCAGCAGGCCGGTGTGCCAATCCCTGTGCTGTCACTATTAAGTATGCAATATAGCCATGCGGTGAGGTGCTCAGGATTTGGCACCAAGGAGCCTGTGTTCCAATTTGGGCTGTTCCAGGATGAGTTATAAGACCTAGCTGTGCAAATCATATAACAGCTCTCTGCTGGTTTCCTCATCCATATAAGAAGAATCCGAATAGCTAGAGCACAGTGTTGACAAGATTAAATGAGCAGAAGTGTGGCCCAAACTCGCCCAGCGCCCAATGCACGGTAGAATCTTTAGTGACGGTGGCAGTTGTGATGACTTGCTACCCCGAGCCAGGCTTCTTGTTTGCCTTCCCTTGTCTGCAGTTAGTCCGTTGAATAAATACACTTTAATCTCCTCCATTGTTTCTCCCAGACTGTCTACTTTAAAAATCATTCAACACCCTTGAAGAGCTGAGGTTGATGGGGAGAAGCTGATTTTCATTTGGGGAGTAAATGTGTGTGTTGGTGGGGGTGGTAGTTAAAAACATCATCAGCACTGAAATATTTGTGCTTAGGAAGAATTCCCCCCTCCCCCAATCAAGGACACATCTACTAAACGATGTGAATGAATTACAGAATTCTTGGAGAGGTGGGTTGGGTTAAGTAGGCTCTGCATTGAAAGTTAAGAGAAATTTAAACAAAATTGCGATGGGCTCCTTCTAAACCAAACAAAGGAGTTTGTTACAGGGAATTGAGGTGTTACTGTGGGTTCCAAAATCCAAACATACAGGGTGGGGACAAGGAGAGGAAAGCAGGCACTTGTATTTGGCCACCTTGGGGTTTGGGCCAGGAGATGGGACCTTGTATCAGACAGATGTGGGGAACCTGAGGAAAGAAGACCTCCAGCCCCAATCCCCGTGTAAGGCTCTAGATTCTCTCTCTGGTTTTCAGTGGCTGGCTTGTCTACCCTGAAAGGGCCGTATGGAAGTGAAATTTGAGCTGCATGTTGGTGAGGCCAAGAGTAGCCTTGGTGCTTTTGCTTTCCCTGCTGTTCCTGGTTCCTAAATCATGAGGATGAGCCTGGCAGTCTGTGTGGTTTCCTAGGGAGGGACTCAGAGGGCAGCTACACCGAAATCTAGCCCATCCATCATATCATGGGCCCTGGGTGGTCAGAGTAGTGTGACCCACTGCAGAGCCCAGAGTGGAAGGTGAGCTGTCCAGGCCAGAGAGGGTGTGTGGCTCAAGGAGTCCCAAAGCTAAGGAGAGAGCAAGTTACTAGTCGGGTTCTGGCCGAGCTGAGGAAGAACAGATGTCCTGCTACGTCATCGGTCAGCTGATGCTGCAGAGGCCCCAGGGCCCCCAGCAGTGCCAGGAGTCACAACAGCAGGACAGGCTCTAGGTGCAAGGATACCTTCCCTCCAGACCTCTCCGGCCACCTCTCTGCCCCCCAACACCTGGCGGTCATTTGGGCAGAACCCACACAAGAATGTGGTGCCTGATTAACCCAAAGCCTGAGCATTAACTACGAGAACTGTTGGAATGACCAAATTAGACTCTTTCTGTAAAATATCTTTTTTTTTTCTTTCAATTTTTCTTCTTTCATGTGGTATTTAAGGGGTCAGCACAACTTTTTCTATAAAGGGCCAGATAGCAAATATTTTCAGTTTCCCGAGCTAGATAGTTTCTGTTGAGAATATTCAATTCTGCTATTGTAGAGCAAAGAAACAGCCATAGGCATTTATTAATGAGCTGAACATGGCCAGGTTCCAATAAAACTTATGGACACTGAAATTCCAATTTCATATAATTTTCATGTGTCGTAAAAATCTTCTTTTGATTTTCTTCAACTATTTTCAAAATGTAAAAACCATTCATAGTTTGCAGATCAGACAAAAACAGACCACAGGCAGATTGGGCCAATGAGCCATAGAGCACCAGCCCTTCTAATATTTGGTTCATACCAAAATAATTATACATAAAATACGTGTGATAAAGCATAATAAGAAATCAAAAACCTGTGAACCCAGCACCCAACTTAAACCCCAAAGTATTCCTAATAACAATGGCCCTGCACCCTCCCCTATGACCCAGGCTCCCCCAAGGGGAACCCATGACCAAATTTGTGAAAAATTTTGCTTGTGTGGCTTTATAAAAATGATACCATGTTGTCTATAAGTTAAAGGGAATTGTTGTCAAACACATTTTATTGCTAAGATTTATCCATGTTTCATGCAGCTGTGGTTCATGCATTCTCACTAGGCAGAGTTCGAACCCTCCGAGAAGTGAGTACATTTTTTGTTCCTGCGGAAGGAGGCTCACGACGAACCAGTTCATTGGAAAATAAATAAAATGTCTCAGTACATCCACGCTCATGATCCACCACCTCTTTCATTTGGCAGCCACGTTTTCCTTTCTAGCACGGCCACCTCCAAACCTCCAGCCTCTGTGTCTTCACCATGGACATGTTGGACAGAATCACTCCCTGTTGTGGGGACCGTGCGGTGTATTGCTGGACATTTACCAGCATCCCTGGCCTCCACCCACTAGATGGCAGTAGCACTGCCCAAGTTGTAATGACCAAAAATGTCTAAAGACGTTGCCCTGGGAGACAGGGTCATGCCAGGGGAGACCGGCTGTTCTGTGCAGGTGGACATGTTTAAAGTTTGAGCAATAGCAGAAACCACTCAGGGATGGTGTGTTGCATGTTCTAATTCCCTGGAGAGCAAATCTGATGGGCTCAGTTTCAATAAGGTGAGTCAACAATGGCCAAGGAGGAAGGAGTTCATACGGTCGACACTCGGCCTCCCGGAGCCATAAACATAGGTCATTGTCGGCCCTTCTCAGCAAGTGGGATCAGGGCTAAGTTGATAACCGAAAAAGTGCATATTGCAGCAGGTGATTTTATCAGTATGTGTCCGTTGTCGTATTTCACGGAGGGAATTTAAAGCAGGGGATTGATAATGAAGGTGTTGAAAGGACTGGAAGAACAAGAGGCAATGGGAGGTTACCTGTCCACAGGTGTGGTGCCTCTGTCATGTCACCTAGGGCCGCCGCTGCTGCTGCTGCTGGTGCTGCCGCTAACACCTGCCGGAGGTCTCAGCAGGAGCTGGGAAGATACCTTTTCCCCTCTCCCACCTTCCATCAACCCACCAACACCTCTCACTGGAGGAACTGCAGGAAGCCGGCTGGCAAGGAGTATGGGGAGATGGTTTGCAGCTGTCTAGCCCCTGCGGCAGAGAAGAGAGTTGGGCAAATGGGGCTGAGATCCCCTACACGGCCCTGCTTGCTCACTGATTGCATTCCTGGGAATTCTTGAAGCCTGTTCATTTCATTCTTAGGAGTTATTGCAGCCCTTGGCTTAGTACAATAGTTTCTGCTCCTAAATGCCATGAAACAGCACCTGCGTTGTATGTCAAGGTTCCCCAGAGAAACATAACCAGTAGGTCAGAGATAGATGGAGAAGGAGACGGGAATGGAGATAGAAAGATACAGTAGATATAGAGAGTTACAATGACCAACTTACTTACACAGATATGGAGGATGAGAAGTACCACAATCTGCCGTCTGCAAGTTGGAGACCTAGGAAAGCTGGTGATGTAATTCTGAATCTGAGTTTGAAGACCTGATTTTTAGAGAGAGAGGAAGCAAAAGAGAAAGAGAGAGAAAGAAAGAGCAAGAGAGACTGAAAAACATCAATGTGAGAGAGAAACACCTATCAGTTGCCTCCTGTATACACCCCAACTGGGGATTGAACCCACAACCTAGGTATGTGCCCTGACTGGGAATCGAACCAGCAACATTTTAGTGTACAGGATAACACTCCAACCAACTGAACCACCTGGCCAGGGCTCTCCTTTATATAACTGCACTAGTCATATTGGATTGGAGCCCACCCTAATGACCTCATTTATCTTAGTTACCTTTTTAAAGATCTTATTTCCAAGTACAGTCACATTGTAAGGTATTAGAGGTTAAGCCTTCAGCATATGAATTGAAGGGGGACACCATTCAGTTTATAACAATTAATTATGTAACTATATTTTAATTTTTGTATTAACTTAGCTATACTTTTTTGCATTATTTTTTAGTGGTTGCTCTAGGAATTAAAATGTATATGCTTAAATTTTCATGATCTTGTACTTATAATTAGTCTTATATTACTTCCTATAAAATGTATAAATATTGTAACTATATAGGCCCACATTCTCCCAGCTTTTATGCTATATTTGTTATATGTATCAAGTCAATATACCTTGTAAACCCACCAAGACAATATTATAATTTTGTTTAAACAATCATATGTATTAAAAGAGATTATAAAGGAAAAAAAGCAAATACATTGTCTTTTGAATTCATCAGCTACTTAACATTTGCAGTGGTCTTCATTTTTTTTTTCAGAGACATGAAATTTCCATTTTTGTTCAACTCAAAGAACTCCAACCAGCATTTCTTGTAGTGCAGTTCTGCTGGCAAAACAAATTAACTTAGTTTTCTTTTATCTGATAATGTCCTTCATTCTTAAAAGTACTTTTCCCTGGAATTCTAGGTTATCAGAGTTTATTCCCCTTTATTTCATCTTTTAAAAAATGGTTTTCCATGCTGTTTTGTATTCAGTAGTTTCTCATGAGGTGTCTAACATTAATCAAATTATGCCCTGTATGTAACATGTTGTTTTCCCTCTTATGCTTTCATAAATTTTCTTCATAGGTTAACTTCAGCATGGTCTTTATCATCTTTATTCTTCTTGGGTTCATTGAACCCGAGTATTCAGAATTTGTGAATTCATGTCCTTCATCAAATTTGAGACATTTTCAGCTATTATTTCTTCAAATATTTTTTGAGTTAGTAGCAGGGTGTGAGATGGAAGATTTATCAAAAACATAGATTCTTAGACCTTACTGTAAACCTGTCGAATCAATCTCTGGGACTGAGTCCTAGGTCTTTGTGCTTTCATAAGTTCCCTGTGTAACTTTTGTGTACAAAAAAAAAAAACAAAAAAAACCTTTACCCTGGCTGGTGGCTCAGTGGAAAGGCGCCGGCCTGCAAACCCAAAAGGTCACTGGTTCAATTCCCAGTTAGGGCACATAACCAGGTTGCAAGCCAGGTCTGTAGCTGAAGGCAGGTGAAATGCAACCATATATTGATGTTTCTCTCCCTCTCTGCCTCCCACCCTTCCCCTTTCTCTAAAAATAATAAATAAATACAATATTTTAAAAACGGTTTGCGAATAACTGCATAGGATTCACAGGCTTCAAGAGCAGGACCATATCTTATTCATTTTTTAGGATGTTCCTTGTGCTGTGACATTTCACACCATATCTTGTACATACAAGGTACTTAATATGCATGTTAACTTGCATGTAATATTTGTATGAATATAGGGGATGGTTTGTTCTTTATAATTTAAAAGGCCTTTCTTGTGTTCATCTTTACCTCATCAACAGGTCTCAAATTGAGGTGGTTGTAGTTCATAACTGAAAACTCCAGTGGTCATGTCAGCTTCAGTCATGGCTGAATCCAGAGCACTAAAAATACATCACTAATATCTTTTCTCTCCAGCTCTCACTGCTCCGTTCTTTCTTTTAGTTTGCTATTGTTTATAGGCAGGCCTCTTCCCACTGTGATAAACATTGCTGTCCACAGTTTTGGGTTCCTATGTCCTCATACATGTGTTCCCAAAATAAATGAAGCAACACTCCCTCAATTGCTACCAAAAGCCCCAGAAAGAACTCTGGTTGGCCTGGCTTGATTCATGTGTCTTTTTGTGGACCAAACTCTATAACCCCAGAGATGGAGCACTCTGATTGGCTCTCCTGAGTCACATGCTCAGCCCTGAGGTAGGAGAACCAGGGGAGGGGACCATGAAGTTGACAGCCCCTGTGTAGGAGGCTGGAAAGGATGCTGAGTGCACAAACTCACAGATGTGTCTTCCCACAGTCTCAATACAATGGATGCAGACTCTTGTCAATGTCTCTCCACTGAGAAACTTTAGAATCACATTTGTGAAATGGGCCCCCTTCTTACCCCAGGGAGGTTAAAGCAAATTCCATAAACCAGTCACTCCCAATCCTGGCTGTAAATCAAAATCCCCTTGGCATGCGTCCTAAAAATACAAATTCCTGGACCCCTCCTCAGACCTAAAGAAGCTGAATCCCAGTGGGAATGACCAGAGAGGGTACATAAAATTTGACATGCAAAACGGTAATAATTTTTCCCAGCCAGCATACATTCCCTGTTCCTCTAGAAACGCCAGTTTTCCTTCTGAAACCCCCTTCACCAAGTTTCAGTCCATGCAATTGGGAAGGGGGAGGACGATCCCTCCCCAGTAGATGAACACATGACCTAACCCTTGGCAATCTGAGAATTTGGTCCATCAACCTGCAGTGATTGGCCAGGGACAGGGTGTCAGTACAACCTGAGCCAGTGACCCCCAGCCCCAGAGTTTTATTGGGAATCTTGGAAAAGTCCTTTCTTTCCATTGGAAACACTAGCTATGACGGTGATGTGAACCTGCAGAGGACAGGGGCCACTCCCTGGTGGGGACCTACCTGAGAGTGAAGCCTTCCGTAGGCAAAATTGAACTGAAGAGGGAGAGATGATTCTTGGGGAATCAGCCTAAGAATGAGCCAATGTGCAGAAGACACGGAGAGCTGAGACTGTCACAGAGAATGAGGCTGGAGTCCTGGAAACACCCACTTGTAGCCTGCTTCACCTCCAGACCAGCAGTTAAAAGAGTCAGCACTATCCTAGACACTGAGGACCGGGTAGTAACAAAAATACACAGACTCCCTGCCTTCGTGGAGATTCCAGCAGGGAGGATTGACAGGCAAGCAATGTCACCTAAAAATCAGTAAAAATTCCATGTCAGGTGGTGAGAATGAAAACAAGGGAAGGGCATAACAGTGTGCCATGGCTGTACGAGGGAGAACTAAGGGTGTTGAGGAAGGCTACACTGCCAAGGTGACCTTTGAGCAGAGACTCAAGCAAGTGAAGAAATGAGCAAAGCAGATACTGGTGACAGGGCGGTGTTCCAGGCTGTGGAACAGCCTGTGCAAAGCTCCAGACGTATGAGGTCTGTCCTGAAAGTGTCGGCCGTGCAAACTGTTTTAATTATATTGACATTGGCTAGATGCTTTCGGGACAGACCTAGTAGGAGTATGTCTAGGAAGACAAGGAAGCCACCGTAGCCCAGGGGAAGTGGGTGTGGAGAATAGGGGGGAGGGGTGGGTATAAATAAAGTTAGGAACGTCATAGGGGCCTGCTTATGGGAACCCTTCAGGGTGCTTGTCAAGACTTTGTTTCTTCTCCTAAGATGGGGACCATGGCAGGATGGTGAGCAGAAGGGAGTCGTGGTTTTTGTGGCCTTGGGTATGCCACTTCCGCTCTATGAGCCCTACCTGCCTCATACACAAAATGAGGGTAAATTTCATTAGGCGAATGACACAGTGATCATTGTTGTAGACAAGATCCACCATGAATGCTAAAATTAGTGGGTGCAAGTTTGCAGAAAGGATACTTGCGTAGCCTGAAAGGATCACACTGCCCTCCTCCCAGATATTTATCAATTGCAAAGAGAAACCTGGTAATTTTATAGTGGAGAAACCTGGCAGACACCACGTGACCAAATAATCAAGGTTTAACATTATCAATAATAAGACACCTTCACACCATTAGCCCCTATAAGATGCCCCAAGGATGCAATGTCGCTTCTGTAGTGTTCTTACCAAAATGCAGAACTTCCAACTAAACATGAGAACCCATCAGACTGATCCAAACGGAAAGACATTCTTTAAAAAACTGACCATTCCTCATCACAAGAGTCAAAGACATGACAAAATAAGGAAGATAAAGAAACGGTTAACAAGATAACACGTCTAAATGCAGTGTGGGTTTCTGGGTTGGATTTTAGGACCGAAAAAGGCCATGAGCGGAAAAACTGGTAAACTTTAAATAAACTCTGTAATTTAGTTGATAGTATTGCACCAGTGTTAATTTGAGGGAAATTGGAACTTGATGCTTGTGCTTTGGTTATGTAAATTATTAACATTAGGGGAAGCTGGGTGAAGGGTAAATGGGAACACTTTATACTAGTGCTACACTTTTTCTGAAATGACTTCAAAGTGCAAAATTTAAAATTGGGGTGGGTAATAGCTCCTATCGTACAAGGTGGAAGGCAGAGTCCGCAGACAGAAAGTCCACAGTGCGCGGATGGGTACGAGTTCTAGAGGCGACAGTGATTTTTACTGTTAGCTCCTTTCCATCTGTTGTCAAACACCTCCAGAGTGCCAACCTGCTTACAGTGGCTTGGTGGCTTCCATCGTCTCCAGCCCTCAGCAGTGGCTTCTCTGTTCAGGATGAAGCAAACAGGACCCCTCAGATCAGCCTGAGGACCGAGAGTTTAAACAAAAGCAAAGTGGACCTTCTGGCTGCCAACATTTCTGGGATTATGAAATGGAAACCAGAGGCTCCCGAGCGCTGAACGCATCGGACTAACAACCCTGCCCCCTCCTCCCCCGGAAGCAGACGGCACCATTTATTTGAAAAGGTCTGAAAGGAGAAAGAAGAAAGCAAGCTTCCACTCTCAGAGTGACCTGCCGAAGTGCTGATGACGAAGGGGAGGGCCACGCTTGGCTTTATCCTGGATTACATTCTGCCCTGAATCAGTGGTCTGGTCCCCAAATTTCTGATGGGCCATAATATTTTGCAACAACTCCCTCAATATGTATGTATTTACATACATATTGTAAATATCCGAAAGTATCAAGCCAATGGCAATGTAATTAAAACAGTTTGCGCATACGGTACTTTCAGAACAGACCTTGTACATATTACTGTAGCAAAATGTTCTGTGAATGGTAAAACATATATGTAAGAAACATGTAGAGAGGGTAATAAAAAATAAATATTTTGAAAAATCATTCAAACACATTTAAAAAATCTTTTCACTCTCATTACATTATTATTACAATTTGAATATTGAAACAGTATGACTCAATAGCCTTCATTATTTTTAAGTTCTTCGTGTAAATGTATATGGTACAGTTAATATCAACCTCGGATTCTAATGGCTGTCATAAATGAAAACGTAACCTCATGAAGATGTGTAAAGATATGTCTTCCAACTGAAGGAAAGGTATCACTTGCTGTAGTTATTTTAAAAAATGCTTTCCGCCTGCCAATTCCATATACCAATCCTTCAGAAGTGTTTGTGGAAATGTTTGATCATTTCAGTCTTCCCTGAGGTTAAACGACTATTCTCGAAAACAATGTGAAAAGTGTTGAATCTTTATACTTTTGACACAAGTTAAAAACCCACAGAAATACGAGGCTGAGATGCTTTAAATTACATCAGAAAATTCTGTTTCCAGGTCTTTAAATTATGTACAGTTTTGAGCGTCTCTACAGGTCATTTTCCTAATTTTCAATAATGTAAATATATCACCAGGAGTCCCTTAACAGGAATACTCCAAACATCTGTTTTCAAATTGCTCCCTCCATAGTCCAATTTTCTTTTAAAAAGCTATCCTTTTGTCTGTCATTTTTCAAGTGCCACCTTTACCCTGGAGGCCCAAAATAAGTGTGTGGCTAACCAAGCGCCTGGAGTGGGAGGAATGTGAACTCTGCCCTCTTCCCATGCTTGCATTATTCCCATCATCTTCTCCCAGAGGAATCTCCCTGGCCTCTTATCCATCGCCATTTGGGAAGGGTTGGTTCAATTAGAAGTGGGGCGGCCACAAAGCCCCATCTGGGCCTTGTGTGCTGCGCCCTCCTCATGGGGAGGAGCCGGCGAGGCCAAGAGGGTGCGCATCCATGCAGACCATACTCACAGCCCATACTGGGTCTCCCCGACCGTGCACCCTGGGGTCCTGGAATTTCCTTCCAGGGCTGTGTAAGCTTCTTCTCCAGGGCTGACCTCCCAAGAGCAGATTGTACCAGCAAGATAACACACCCCGCAGCCCCAGAGAAAGCCAAGGGGATGGGGCAGAGCGTGGACCTTCAGGCTGGCAAGTACAGATAGGCGCACAGAACCCCTGGTTAGTAAGGCAGAGCTGGAGATAGAAAGAAAAGGGAAATGGGGTGTTATCTGGGTGCAGTCCCAACCAGAGCATGGAGAAGCCGGAGAGTCCTATCCCTGAGCCTGGCTCTCCAGGTCCCCACAAAGGCGTACGTGTAAAGGCAGGAGGCTAGAACATGCTGCATGTAACATTTTGACACTTATACGTATGATAGTGGGCCTCTGTTTGTAGAGCTAACTGCCCTGCAAATTGATCAGGGTAACTGGGCGTCACTCGGCCGCCCCCTGTACATGGGCAGCCATTTCCGAAGGCCATTTGAGGGGCTCCTTTTCCCCCAGAAAAAGTACCTGGCAAACTCTAACTCGAGCTCTTATTCCCAGGCGTGTGGGCCACGGCTGGTGTGTAGAATATGCACCAGGATTCAGGCTCCTAGTTACATGCCAGGGACCAGGCTACTCGGTGAATGGTGCCCTTCCGTGGACGCAAACGTCTAAACCGACCAAAAGCGGGTGATTCTCTTTGGGGGACTGAGAAAGAGAACTACCCTACCCCCCACCCCCAAATCTAAAAGCCCATTTCAAGGGCTGATTTAATGACCGCCACTGCCAACGTGAAGGACTTTCCCAAAAATATGGGGGTGGGGGGCGGTGAAGGATGAAAAGGTGTCTGAGAACGGAGAGGGCACGCACGTAATTTCTAAGTAGCATGTGTTAATCCCTCAGTAGCATAAATTAATTAACTTTCATACAAGTGTGTTGCTCCCCACCCCTCGGCATTGGAAAACTCCAGCTCTTCTCCGTGACTGTCTCAGACCTGCTCAGCCACCCAAGGCTATTAACACCGTTGTGGGGTGGAGCGGGGCACTGCTGACTGGCGTATTAAGTACGGATAAGGCTGAATGTTTTATTATTTTAGGTTAAAGTGATAGATGAGAAATAGACGTTTTTATAGTGTCTTCTAGATCCCAGTGGATGATCTGGTCTACTCCGCCTTGGTGACACCTTGATGAATTCCCATCAGAGCCTCAGAGAAGACTTTCTGCTGGAACAGATGCCAAGCAGTTAAGATTTGTCAGAGGAAGAAGAAGGGGGAGGGGGAGGAGAGGAGGGGGAGAAGGAAGGTAAGGAGAGGGAGGAGGAGAAAAAGGAGGAGAGGAGAGGAGGAAGAGGAGGGAGAGGAGGAGGGAGAAGGAGGAGATTCAATAACGCATTTTAGTCACTTAATTGGAAAGAAATTAAGAGAATTTAGAAAGTGAATGACTTCTAGAGATCTGATGCCCAGTGTTGTGATTGCAGTGAATAATACTGCAATTATATACTTGAAAGCTGCTGAGAGAGTGAACCTTAAAGGTTCTCAATAAATCTGGGCGGGATGAATCAGGAGACCAGGATCTAGCTCCGTTCAGTCTCTACCTAGCTGTGTGATGGCCTCAGTTTTATCTCTCGTGAAATCAGAGGGTTGGACTTGATGCTCTCCAAGCTGAAAAGCTTAGCTATGAATCCAATTACAGACTGTACATTCAAGTTCCTACAGGAGCCAGGGAGGAAAAATGAATGAAGGAGGCGAAGTGTGAGTAATAGGGAGTGGTGGAGACTGTGGTGAACTGAAGAGCATAACCACGGCTCAGTACCAGTGGATGACAGTTAGACAGGAATATAAGCCTAGTGTTGACAGACCTTCCAGTTTTCAGGAAAAGTTAAGGAATCCAGATACAGGAAATTGTTTTGTTATTAATGATGGCATCGGTTTAAAAAGGAAAAATACTTTCTTGAAACACTGTGCTGAACAAACAAAATCCACCCTGGAGTCGGCTGCTTTAGGACACTTTCACACATAACTACATTTCTACTCTACTGGCAACGTTGTCTGGAAAGTCCTTTATTTTGCTCTGTCCTAAGACCCTTGATGTTTACTTCTGCTGAAGATGTTTATTTGCCTGGGAAATGGCTCCCTAACAGAAACATTTGTTTTAACTGTTGTGGCAAATCATCCATTTGCTGGGAGGCCAGGAAGCCCAGCCAAACCTTTCCTTTCCCCCCACAAACATTTCATTAGACCAGTTTAGAAAAGCATTTGCAGATTTGTTTGTTTCTCTCTGGAAAAGAGACCAAAGTTGTCCTGGGCTGTCAAGATGCCCACCTGCACAGATGGAGCACAAGTTTACATCTCAGAGCTGCAGATGCAACACCTGATATCAAGGGGAGGCCTTGATAATCAGCAGCGGAATCCATTGGATCCTAACATGCCACTGTCAGTGTGCAGATCAGTTCTACCTCTCGCCTTCTCCCATCCATCTTTATTTTCTGGGCCTGCTCCTTGATTGACATCGCCAGACTTTCGAAAGGATATCAGGTTCATTCCTCTCCTCCTTGCTTCCTTCACACAATTCCATGCAAATGATCTCAGCCTAAACACACCTTTCAAAGGGACTCGTTTTATTTGATTCTTTCATTTTCGCTTTGCCCTCCAAACATGCCAATCACCCAGTGCTCAATGTTTAATATGATTGTGGGGAAAAAAAAAAAGTTATGGGGAAAAATGGAATCTAAATGATGGACTTGATTTTTTTTTTTTAATATCAGGCAGGAATTAATTTTTCAAAATAATTGTCTAGAGGTGATTCAATTTCACCTGCTCTTTAAATATGTATTTTTCAGTGCTCTATGGCTTGAAGGGACGACTTAAAATTAGTGTATATAGTAGGCTCGGAATCATAAATAAAATTTCTAGCAGTAAAGCTTTGTCCTCTTTGCTGCAAAACTCCATTTTAAAAAATGAAAGTTTACCTTCCCGATAAATCCTTTTTCCTCCTCTTACTCCAATGTCTAAATAATATTTTTATCAATGAAAAGATAGAAGACTTTTTTTTTTAATAATTGCAACTTAGAGATGTTGAGACAGGCAGAACTCTAAGGTGGCCCCCATGGTGTTATGCCCTGCAAATTGCAGGGGGTGGGGACACCTGTGACTTACTTGTTTCTAGCCATCAGAATTCAGCAAAGGTGTTGGAATGTCACTCCCTTAATGAGGTTGCATTATATGGTGAAGGTGAAGGCAGTCATTCCTATGATTTATATATATATATATATATATGTGTGTGTGTGTGTGTGTGTGTATAATTTATATATGTATATGTAATTTACATGTATAATTTATATAGGTGCATATAATTTTTATATATTGGTGTATATTTAATTTATATACATACAAATCACAGGGATTTTATGTCTAAAATACATATATAAATATTTTGTGTGTATGTATGTGTGTGGCCCTGTCTTGCTAGCATGCACTAGAGTAAGAAGCAACGTGTGAACTGCCTAGGATGAGTGTGAGCTCCCCCATGCTGAGTGTGAACTCACTAGGTCTGGTGTGAATTCACCACGGTGCATCGGTGCATCGGTGCATCGAACAGCCTGTGGTGAGTGTGAACAAAAGTGAGTGTGAACTCCTCAGGTGAGCATGATCTAATTAAGAGGGTGTGAGCTCCCTCTGATGAGTGTGAGCCTCTCTAGGGTGATGCGAACTGCCTGTGGGGAGGACCAGGTGGCAGGAAACTGCAGGCAGCCCCTGGGATCTGAGGGTGGCCATGGCTGGTGAAGAGCTGAGTTCTCAGTCATGCAGCCACAGGAAAGAAATTGTTCCAGCAACCAAAGGAGCTGGGGCATGGGTCCTCAGGTAGAAGTGCAGCCTGGCCTACGTTGAGGGTCCTGGGGGAACACTGTGCCCAGGACCCAGTGAAGCCGAGCCTGTACTCCTGGCCTCCAGATACTGTGTGCCATCCTGTGCTGTTTGAAGCCACATAGTTTGTGATTATTTGTTACACAGCAATAGAAAACTAACACCCAATTCATTTATGTGCACTTTTGCAAAATGTGTCCAATCACAGAATTTTGATGCTAAGGGAGACTTCAGTCCAACCCCTTCATTTTACAGAGGAGCTGGTGGGACTCAGAAATGGGAATAGTCACAGAGCAAATTAGTGATAAAGTCAGGAACTTGGAATCCCGCCTTGAGAGAAATAGATTTTCATCACAAATCACTTACCTAAACATAGAATAACAATATTTCATTATGCGCCAGGTCTGTGCTGTGATTCAAGTATTATTTCTTTTAACCTAAAATAATTTCTTTTTTAAAAAATGATTGTTTTTACATTTTAAATGACCCCACTAATATATTATTACCATTAAAATATATATATATATATATATATATATATATATATATATATATATAAAGTGCAGTTTCCCTTGATTCCCTTTCTATCGTTTCTCTAAAACCAGTCCCCTTCTCTTTAAATAACCACTGGTATTATCTTTAGATGTACATTTCCAGAATATATGAAGAGGAGTGAAGGAGGAGAGAGAAAGTTGTGTTTTGTGGGAATTTTTTTACATAAATGGGGCCATATTTTACATATTTGTTTTGTAATTTTTTTCATTTAATGATATGTCCTAGGAAGGAAGATTTTATAAATATATGCCTCTGCTTTATCTTTTTAAACTCTGCAATGTATATACCCTAATTTATTGAACTGGTTCCCAATTGGTCTAACTGGTTTCCAATTTATTGCTATTGTAATACTTTGATGAAGATCTTTATATATGCTTATGGTCCTACAGGACTCTTTTTCCAAGATAGCTGAATAAAAGTTGAACTTCTGCAGTGAAAGGTATGCACACTTTAAATTTTTATGAGTATATAAAATTTAAAGCATAAAAGAATATATAAATTTAAAATATAATTTATAAATATATCCATATATTGAATTGTTAAACTTTCCTCTATAGAAGTTGAACCATTTCTTTATCCCTCAATACTTTATGAGCATATCCACCTCTTTACAACTTTACCCAAATTGGTTGTTACTCATCTTTTTCGTGTTGACCAATCTGCAGGTACAAAAGAATATTTCAGAGTGTTTTATTTTGTATATTCCTGACTTTTAATAAAGTTGAGCATCTTTTTAAATGCTTATTGGCCACTTCTACTTCATGGTTTCATTGCACATTCATGCTGTTTATTCACTATGATATTAGATTGTTTGGCTTTTTCTTGCTGATTTGTAGGAACTCCTGATAAATGCATGTCTATTTTATATTTAGCAAATGCTTCTTCTATATTCTACATTTCCCAATCTCCCATGCAGCTAAGCATGGTCATATCATTAGGCTCTGGTCAATAGGATGTGATTGGAGGTAATATGTTTAACTTTAAGAAAAAGGAGTGAGTCCTACAGCTCTTCTCCCACCTTCTTGCTGGTCAGAATGCAGATGTGATGACTGGAGTCATGGCAGCTATTTTGGGCCATAAAATGGAAGCCACTTATTGATCATGGCAAAGCAATAAAACAGAAGGACCTTAGGTCTCAGATGATTGCAGGGCCACCAAGCCAGCCATCAATTACCTACCAGACTTCTGGAATAAAGAAGTTCAAACAAAGCCACTTTTGAGAGATATCTGTCTGTTACAACAGCCAAACTGATAGCCTAAATAAAATAGTCTGAATGAGGAAAGGGACTTATCTGATAAAGGAAGAAATTATCTTAAATTGAGATCATAAAAGGTTATTTTATATCTTCCCAGTAATTCGAGAAGGGGAGTTAATAGATTGGTATTCAGCAGCCATTAATGTTGTAGATTGTTAAAAATGCTTATTGTAAGACTATTTTACTCCCCTAGGGAATTTTCGACACTGTTGGAGAGGGCAGGCCAAGGGATTCAGCTCTGCTGAAGGAACTGGGGGGGAATTGCTGTCCAAACCAACTGGGGTTTTGGCAACGAATGCACATTTGTTCAACAGTTTAGCATTTTGTTTATATTCCACTGTTTTGAAAAATTAAGTGGTTCAGTAATTTAGATTTGTTCTTAAGCCCAGTGTAACCAGTGACCTTTCTTCTCCTTAGGTCACTGGAAAGAATTTTCTTGTGTTTGTGGCTAATTCCTCAATGGCAGAGGCCCAAATAAGGGGACAGGAGAGGCGCTTAGGTGAAAAATAAACAAAGGATGAGAGAAGGATCCTGGATTTCCTGTGGCTCATTCCATTTTCAGTCTCCCACACGGTATTGTGTGCATTTGGGTGGGATTTGTGTCAGAATAAACTATACACAAATTGTAGGAAACAATTTGGAATTACTAAAATGGCAATTTCCCCCAACCTAGTTGTCCGGCTTGTCTTTTTAAGTTTCCTTTTCAAATCTATTGTTCCAGTTCAAAGGATAGAACAACAAAAACCAGCCATTGTTTTTAAGAAAGTCATGGATTGATATTTGGCCTCATTTACAAGCTTAGCCAATTAAATGCCTTTAAACATTTTAAACTGCATTTCTAAATTTAATATTCTGGGTTTTCTTTGCGAGCACTTCAAATGTCCAACGTTTCTATTTACTCAATCCATTGTTGTGAATCTAGGAAATCACACTAATACAGCAAATCTTTTCTCTTCAGCATTCCAATGATTGCATTTAAACTTATAAGACTTTACTTTTAAAATCGCATGTCTAAGCAACGATTCATTTATATTTTAAACTCGACTCCACAAGTCTGACCAACATGTTTCTCTAACAGTCTTATACCACTTAAACGTGTCTTAAAATATGTAAATTAACTAAATGTAAACAGAATCCTTTCTTAACAAAAAATATTAATATCAGGATTTTTGACCCTGTCAAGTACTTCCACATTTATTTCTGAATTTTATCTCAGTTAAAATATGCTTACTGTTAAAATGTCTTTCCCATTTTTGGGTATTTCTATAATTCACTCTAAGTATTCCTGGGGTTAAACATGCTTCCCTTCTAGGAAGGTTATTACCCTCAGTTATCTGAGGCTGCTCCAACTAGACTCTTAACCTGGGACCTATTGGATAGAATTCAGGGTAGGGGGAATCCGTAAATATGGGTGGAAAAAAAGTATATTTATTTTCACCAACCTCTAACTGAAATTTAGCATCCCTTTCAAACCTAAATGTGGCAACACACCACAGTAGCATTAGCAGGTGACTAACAGCCAAAACAAGTCACAGGTATTTTTGCATCACATTACGATTGCTGCAAATATCCTAAAATATCTTTTATACTCAGCATTATTTCCAAATTTTGGAAACTATTGGGGCTGCTGCTAGGTCTTACTTATTTAATGCGTTAATAAAGAAATATGACTATATCACAATATCTTAACATTTTTATTCAGATTTAATTGAAATGTAATAAAGTGGTAAATTATATCTCTTTCACACACACACACGCACGCACAAAGTCTGTCCCAAAAGTATCCAGCCAATGTCAATATAATTAAAACTGTTTGTGTGACCGATACTTTCAGGACAGACCTTATATGTGATGAAATTATCATTACATTCAAGACACTGGACTTTTCCACTTTCCAAAACAGCTTCTTTGTGTTCCTTTATAATCCATCCTTCCATCACACCCACCCACAGGAGACCATTGCTTTGTTTTCCATCACAATAAATTAGTTTTCATTTCTAAGAATTTTACATAAATAGAATCATGCATTGTGAGTCTATTCTGTTGATGGGGGTGGGAGTCTTTTAAAGAACAAAAGTTTAAAATTTTTATGAAATCCAGTGTATCAATGTTTTCTTTCATGGTTTGTACTTTTTGTGCTATAAGAAACCTTAACCTAGCCCTGGCTGGTGGCACAATGGATAAGGCACCGGCCTATGAACCCAAAGGTCGCTGGTTCGATTCCCAGCCAGGGCCACATAACCAGGCTACAAGCCAGATCTCCAGACAGGTCCATAGCTGGAAGCAGGTGAAAGGCAACCATGCATTGATGTCTTTCTCCTTCTCAGACTCTCTCCCTTCCCCTCTCTCTAAAAGTAATAAATAAACTCTTTAAAAAAACTAACTAAAACTTGAGAATATTTTTTGTACACCTTGCCTTTCCCTAATCATCTGATTTGCATGTATTTGTTATTCTAGGAAAAAAAAAAAAAAGAAAGAAACCTTAACCTACCCAAAGGTTGCAATCATTTGTTCTCCCTTGTTGTTTTCTAGAAAATTTATGGTTTTAGGATTTACATGCAGATCTGTGATCCATTCTGGGTTGATTTGTTTATGACATGAGGTAAGAATCTCTTCATTTTTCTCTTATTGATAGGCAGTTTTCCCAGGACCACGTGGGCATGTATATGCATTTCTGTGTATTTCGAAGCATTGTTTTGAGATGATGTCCTTAGACTACCTGACTGCCAAGGAGATCGCTGGCTCATGTTCTAGGGATTCCAGCAGACTAGAGATAAGGAACTGCAGAATCCAGGGAAATGTTTTCAGTCTCTTCATAGGAACTCATTATATCCTCCAAGAAGTTTGGGGAGAACATTTCTCAGTACAATGAGGTTGCATAACAACAGGGATTTGGTCCAGGGCATTGGAGTGTTGTCAGAGGTGTGGCTGGGATGCCCTGCACCATACTGAGAATTCTTATCGATTCATAACTGCAAGAAGGATGGCTCACAGCCGCTGGTCTACTCACAGAAGTTTGCAGCTACCTCCCAAGTGATACTTGATTACATTTGACACATCTGTGTTTCTCCGGACATGTCTAAGTCACCCTGCTTAGTCAGGGTGTCTATCTGGCCGCGTTTGCCTTGGACAGCCCTGGTTTATGCTTTATTATTAAGAATGTCCCTTTCACCCTCAAAAGTGTTCCACTCTCAAAAGTTCTCTAGACCTTTGGTTAATGGTGAGCTCAGAGTTGGGGCCCACCTGCAACTGCGAATGGATGGGGGAAGGGATGAACAATGGAATGATGACACCTGCCCACAGTTCTGTCCCCAGAGAAAGCTGCCCTGACCACTGCCACCCCAGGCCTTGTCCTGCAACTGGTCAATTTAGTTCCTCCCCCAATGTTTCTCATGATTTTCCAGCCGCTGCTCCAGGAGAGCTCAGAGCAAGCAGTCTGTGAGCAAATGAATCCATTGGCAGGCACCTCAGGAGGAATGCCTGGGGCTCGGACGGCCCTCTGCCTCACTGGGGTGCAATCCTGGCTGGATTTCACAGCCGGATGTTACAGGGACTCCTCTTCCTGGCACTGGTGCCCTGGGCTGGGATCCTTTGCTCCTCAGTGGTGACTTCCAAAGCCATGATATCCCCTGGGTTTTTATCTGCCACAGATAGGTGTGAGACCAGCCCATGTCCCGTCTCTGCTCCTCCAACCAGTCTCGATGTGGCTTCTTCTTTATATCCTTACTTACAGAAATTCTGTTACATTAGACTTCAGGTGGTTCTCCAGGTAATTGTTTTATAATTTAGATGTCATTTCGATGTGGTCGTGGAAGGAGGCCAGCACAGTGTTCTCCTACTCTGCCATCTTGACAGGAAGTCTCCAGACCTTTGAACTTGAAGAACTTCTAGAGTATCCTTGGATACTCCCTATGTCCAAAGTTCTTTTAGAATTTATAGTGATATCTGGTTGGATTCTGAAGACCTCTCATGTCTCTCAGTCAGCATCTCCAAGGCCATGGCTCTGATACATACTGTGGCCCAGTTGGCTTTGCTCACTACCAAAGATAAT
Source organism: Noctilio leporinus (assembly GCA_004026585.1). NCBI lineage: Eukaryota > Metazoa > Chordata > Mammalia > Chiroptera > Noctilionidae > Noctilio > Noctilio leporinus. The sequence continues at coordinate 108,473 of PVIW01001009.1, read as the reverse complement.
ATATTCAACTAACAGCAAGGAGAAGAGAGAAGCCAAATGTATTTAAAAACCATTTGATAGACTTTTTCTCCATAGGGATGGGGGAAAAAAGGCAAAACGTGGCGGGTCTTTGAAGGAAATGCCAAAGAAGTGAGGGATAGACACTCTGGGGATTATTATTGGAAAGCCAGCTTGACCCCAGTGGGAGCAGCATGAATGCTCCCTATGCATACAAATCGATTGGAAAGCTGCGCCTAAGGAAAAGATCTGGGAGGTTGCACAAAGGCTGTCGTTTGACTGTTGGGTTTCACCATCCACCAGCAAAAGCTTCATCTCATTCTCCTCTCCCATGGCACCTTCTGTTGCCTCCTAACTGGTCCCTGAGGGGAAGCATGGACCTTAGCCATCTGGGTTACCCTCCGTGTCCCATCTTTGAAGCCTCGCGGTTTTCACTAAAGAACAAAGAGAAAGAGAGAGTGTGACAGAGAAAGAGAAGACAGCCTTAACCTTATCTTGGGCTCCTTGTGGTTCCTCAGAAGAATGGGCTTCTCAATCACTTTTATTCCTGTGTATTTATTTCTTGGGGGTGGTCAAGGAAATAAGAAAGGGCAGCATGGCTGTGGTCATTTTGGGCAGCATCAAAAGCCATACTTTCACCTATATTTTTGTCTTCCTTCATCCACTATTTACTGAGTTCCTCCCTGTGTACCAGGCACTGTTGCAGGCACCAGGGGTATAGCCATGAGCAGAACAGTCAAGTCCCTGCTCACGTGGAACTGATAGTCTGATGGAGGAGACACACAGTGAATGGATACACAGATATGCAGGTAATGCAGTGTTGTGGAATGATACATGCCCGTGCTGGCTGACGATGCTGGTTGGGACAGAGTGGTCAGGGAGGGCCTGTCTGGGGTGGAGGCATTTGAGCCAGGACTGAATGGAGTGAAGGTGAAAACCACAGGACCATGTCTGGAGGGGTGGTGAGGGCTGAGGAACAGCATGTATGAGAGTCTTGAAGGTCCCGCCCCATATGGAAATACGTGTCTCCCATTGAACATGGGTGATCCTGAAATTCAGACGCTCAGCCTAAAAATACATTCAAGTTGGTTCCTAATGAAAAAATCCATAATATATGACATGTTAGCCCAAGCCCCCAAATACTTTTCTAGAATGGAACTAAACACTTAAAATGCTTACCGAGTAGCAAAGTAGGTTATTAGGACATAACATGCTTAAAGCCTGGCTTCAGGACATCAGACGATCGTGAAAGTTTTCAACAAAAGGCTGATGTGCACGTGATGACATGACCATATCCCATTATGCGCTCCCTCCTTCGCTTCTTGGTGTACTTTTCAAAATGCAGTTCCAAGGTTCTCTCAACAGTAGTTGAAAAGTTTCTTTCCCTGGGTTTTATTTTGATAGAAATGTTACATTATGTTTGGGGGAGACAGATATGTTTTTCCTTATAAATACTGCTGCAAAGATGATGAGAAATGTGCTTTCTATAAAGTTTGGGTATTAAAAACAGAGAGGCAGTCTATTGGGAACCCATTTACTATGCCTGTATTGGTGTTTTTAGGAAAGGGCATTTGATACATATATATATATATATATATATATATATATATATATATCACTTTGCATGTGGTCAAAAACTGCTGAGCACTCAGCGTGTGGGCAGGTGTGCTCATAAATCACCCATCATAAAATGGGCAAACACCTTGAAAGAGTCTTTAAAAAATTCACTGAAGTTGAACGCAGCTTCTCACAACAACGTCAGCTGGCCCGCTGATGCAGATGGGTTCTTAGGACAGTCACGTATCAGGGAAAGCCTGCACTCCAGAAGCTAATACTGTTTTTCTTGTGTGTGTCCCCTTGTGTGTGTGCTGCTGAAATGGGCCCAACGTGCTTCCTTTTGAATAAAAGAAAGTTGGAAAGGCACTAACGCAATTGATCGTATTTTCTTCTTTGTTTTGGCTACCAGGAAGCTCAGCATCTTAAGTCTCAGTCCACCACTGACACGTGCTCGGCACCTCCTAGCCCACATTTTATGTGCAACCCTCCCCCTTGACTTCCATCTTTTCCTCCCCGTGTTTCCCCTTCACTGCTTTTCTTGTTTTCTTTTTTCTGCTGCCATATATATATGTTTTTGCATGCCACCTCAAATTCTTTTTGGAAAGAGCCAACGTTTAAATAAACACATCTTTTAAATGGAGTACTTTTTCTGTAGAGGAGGCCTTTGCGTGTGGAAAAGAAATGTATATAGAAATAAGGCATGATTTTGGCAAGGAGAATACACGTGTGTTTGCAGGATATGTATATGCATGTTGGATACATTGCGAAGTCTGTAGTTTTCAAGGTTAGGCTGGTCTTCTGGCTCCGGAGGATATTTACTTGGAAGATTTGGGGGGGAGGTGTGTGTTTTATTTTAGGGTAAGCCTGTGGTCTACACTCCAAAGACTCTATTTCATGGCTTGGGATCACTACAAAATGAGCCCAAACACTTAACAAGAGGAAGTCAAAGGAAAGAAAGGGACAAAAAGGGGGCAATTCTACGTAGGAGGGTGCATGGAACTCAGGGTCTTGACTAAGAATTGGGAGCTTGAAGTCCTATCTCAGCTTCCACTTCATCTGCTGCCAATCTGGGATCAACCCCTTATCTCCCCCAAAGACTGGGCTTCTCACCCTCTCTCTGCCTCACACTGGAATCACCAGGGGAGTTGTAGAAAATAGGGATGCCTCCCTCCCTCCCACAGAGTCTGGTTTAATTGGTCTGGGGTGGGGCCCCAGCAGGGGGATTTTTAAAAGCTCCCCTGGAGATTCTAATGTGCAGCCAAAGTTGAGAATCACTGCCCTAAGAGCAAGGAAAAATAAGATTAATAAGCACCTGCCTCCTGTTGGAACTCTCAGGAGGCTGAGGGTGTGGCTGTGATGTATGAGATAATGGACAGATTCTGGCAAAGGAGTAACCTGGTGGGAAGGAAGCCAATGAACCCTTTGTAGTCCGTAGGTCACCCCTAGTTCCTAAGTGTTCTTCAATGTTGTCCCCACGATCTGCAAGAAGAAATACATTTCATATCTTGATCCAGTACACACACACACACACACTTATTCTTATTGCATATCATTCGTTTGGCATTTTCTATTCTAGACTCTTTCATTCTATTCCTTCAAGGAAAACAAAGTCTGCCTATTTCCACTGTTTAAACAACTTTATCTTAAGGCTTGTGGGCCAAGATAAATTAAACATTCCCGGAGAGCATTAAGGTGCTTTATTGATAATGACTTGAAGCTTTTTGCAAAGGTGTGATGGGAAATGAAGTTGTATGTACAGTCATAATATTTGAGCACTGGTCATAGTAGAAGTGTTTTTACGAACATGAGTTCAGGCAAGTCTCACAATAGTAATACAAGGCGGGTACTTTTATCTTCATTTTAGAGATGAGAAAATCAATGCCAAGTTCCTGTGTCCATTCTACATCTTGAGAGCAAAAGACCCGTCTTCATCCAGAGCAGGCCGGTCTAACCGTTACGTGGGAGAAGAGCTGTGCTTACCAAATATCTTTGCTTGGCTAAAGTTTTGGGAGTGGGAAGGGGTTGGAATAAGCTATGACCAGAGGTGGATCTGGGCATACACTCTTTGGAGGTCTTACTTAAGACATGAGTCCAAAATCAAGGTTCCAAAGTAAATTTTTCTTTGAATGAAGAAAATAAATCACCACCGACTCAGATTTTAAGAAGCTGAAAAAGATACCACAAACAACACCAAGTCCTAAGTCAACTTTCCCTTGGCTGCACCCCCAAAATGCCAGTGGCCCCTCCACACCGACCTACTCTAGCTAGGTCAAGGGCTACAGTGGGGACTCTAAGTGGAAAGAGATGGTGGCTTCTGCTGATCGCTGCTAAATGCCCGAAAACCATGAATTTTGTTCATTTTACATGAACCAATGACCATGTGAACACATTTCTAGGCCCTTCTCCAGGTCTTAGAAAGGGGCCCGGCCAGCGAGGGGCCTTGGAACGTAAGTTTCATCAGCTTCCCAGTAACCCTACAACTGGATCTATCTCATTATCTCAAAATCAAGGGCTTTGGACTTAGCTGGCCCTGAATTTCAGCCCTGGCTCAGCCGCTTTTCTGCCTTCTTTGAACTCAGACCTGATCATTTGTAAAAGGGGCATGCTAACAACTTCTACAGAATAGTCTCTTTGGGGGATTAAAGGAAATTAAGAAGGGTGGGGTTCAGAGCTGCCGGATTTAGCCAAGAAAAATAAAAATGGGGCACCCAGTTAAACTGGACTTCAGAGAGACAGTGAATACTTTTTTAGTGTAAGCAGGTACCTCCCATTGCCTAGGACATACTCACCATATAAAATGCATTCCTTGTTTCTGTGAAATCCAGGTGGATCTGGGCAGCCTGCATTTTACTAAGCCTAACAAAGGGCAGTGGTGGGTATTTTTCGGACTGAAGCGTCCTAGGTGTTTCACAGCAGGGTTCATAAAATGGGCAAGAGGAGAAAAATGCTCCATAGACTCAGTTCAAGCCAGTTTATTGTGGAAAATCGAGAGAGGTAGCCACGACAGAATGGGCAGTGGGGTGTCTTAATTTGAGGGTGTGGGTAGAGGGGTACCTCTGACTTTGGGTAAGCCAATTAAGTTTGGGGGGGCCTCAGTTTCCCTACTTGTAAAGAGGATGAAAGGGGATCCCTGAAGCCTCCTTCCACAGATACCACCCACAATGGTGCTGTCTCCTAATGCAGGTGTCACAGCCCAAGAGAGGTCTTCCTTGGCTACAACTGGCTTAGGGCATTGTCCCCTTGTCACAGCACGTAAGCTCCCCCTACGGCCCTCGCTCCTGATAGTAATTCTAACTTTCTGAAATGGTCTTGATTCTTTACCTGACTGTTTACGGCCTGTGTCCCCTGTGAATGTAAGTTCCGGGAGGGCAGAAAACTAGTCCCTCCTGTCCCAGCCGGAGCGCCCAAGTGCAGTACCCGGCACAGCAGACAACATACGTTGAATGAAGGCGTGCACGAATGAATGAATTCAGTGTAATTGTTGAGGTTCCTTCCAAGCAGCCTCTCCCTTCTCAGAGGCCGTGCCTGGGTTCTGAGGGAGGAGGTGTGGGGTGTCGGTGGGTGGGGAGGAGGCTGGGCCCTCGCCTCCTCCAGGACCCGCAGGAGCGAGCGTGCTCGGCTGGGCTGTAGGCGCTGCGAGCAGCTCGGCGGCAGCTGCAGGGCCGGAGCCCGCGCCCCGCGTCCAAGCGCCGGAGGTGTGCGCCCGCCGAGCCCAGTGCCGCGCCTCGGCGCCCCCACGCGCCCACGCCTCGGCGCGGGGACCCGGGAGGGGGCAGAGGGAGGGCCCGGCCTTGGGAGGGGAAGGGGCCGGTCCTCCCCGCGCAGGCAGCGGCCGCTGCAGCCCAGGAGGCGGAGGCAGCGGCGGCAGCGGCGGCGGCAACGTGCCCGCCGCAGTCGCCCCACCGCTCCGGACCCGCGCCCGCAGGGCAGCCCGCCGGCACCGCGCCGGGGCGCCTTCTCCACAGCGCGCGGTGAGTACGTCCGGCGGCGCCCACCCGGGGCTGCCCGCCGGGATTCGCCGGACCGGGGTGGACGCGGACCCCCTCGCCTGGCGCCCCTCTGCGGCACTTGCCAGGCCCCGGCCTCCGCAGCTGTCGGGGCGCTCGGGGACACACGGGCCGGATCGGGGCGCCTGGGACTGCCTGGTCTCCTCGGGCACAAGGGCAGGGACAGCAGGCAGAGCCTCTCTCGCGAAAGCCCGTCCCAGGTCCCGGGCCTCAGTTTACCTGTGCGCTTGTGGGGAATGACCCTGAAGTTTGCACTCGGGCGCGCGGGACAAGTGCAAGGCGCGCAAGCGGTGTAGTCGCGTCTGGACTGTGTTGTGTTAGATTTATGGCTCGGGTGGTTCGCGATCAGGGGCGCTCGCCAGCCGGACCGAACGGAGAAGCACGGGGAGCTGGAATCCCACTCACGCCCTCGGGCGCTTTTGATCGGTACCCGAGGAACAATTGCCCGGATCCCAGGGATGGGGCCGGACCGGCTCGCTGAGCCTTGTCCTTGAGGATGCATTTCCTTTTGAAAGCCCTTCTGCGCCTGGCCTGCGCTGGTCCAGCTCGCCGGGCTTCGCACCGGAGCGGGCTTCCTGGCGCTTTTTGAAGTTGGGATTGAAACTTTAAAAACTTTACATCCAAAGGATGCTTAAAAGGAGGCGAGAATTTGGTTGAAGTGGAATGGTTTTTTAATTATGAGGTCTGGAGGTTAAAGGGTCGTGCTGGCCCTAGCTCTTAGGTAGATTTCCTGCCCCCAAATAAATATTATTTATAAAGCTCAAGAAATGCTAAGAAAGCTCGACTGGGAAAAATACTACATCTCAACACCCTCAATGCGCATTTCTCAGCTGTTGAACGTGAGGCACCTGGGAGGTTTGAGGTCCCTATCACCTCCAAGCGAAGCCTAGAAGCCTCAGTTAGGAGCGACAAGTGTGCCTGCCGCTGCTTTCTGAATTATTTAAAAACAAAACAAAAAAACAACTTGATGCCTCATTTTAATGGCTACTATTTTTTTCCCCTAGCCCTCTTTTTCCGAAGCGCTGCGTAATCTTTAATTACTTTCTTTTATAACGCTGAGGAATAAATCACTCCTGGTGGAGGTACCTTTTAATTATGAGGTGCAGTGAAAGAGCGAACATCAGAACCGGGAGTCCTTGGCCGGAGCAGAGGGGAGGTAGAATGATTTACAAACATCAAGTAAGAATTTGAGTGCTGAATTATGGTTGAGTTAGGGAGCTCCCTTCTGAAGGAAATTATGACCAGCGGACAATTGTATTTCAAACCGAATGTATTATTTCGTGAGCCCTTTCTTGCTTGAGTGAAATTTCTGCTTCCAGAAGGAGTTCTGAGCCTAGCAGCCCTGTTACCTGTCGATGGCCCATTAGAGGAAAAGAGAGAGGAGCCTCCTTAAAAAAATAAATCTTGGTGAAAAAATCTTTTAGGCAGCTTGACCCCCCCACCCACCCACTTTCCTCTCCCCATCACTTTAAACCCCTTAAAAACCCCTTGCATTTAGACATCCTCAGGTTAAGGAAAGTTAATAAAAATTTCATATAACAAATGAGAGTGGTTTCAATCTTGCTTTTGACTGGGCAAGTGAAATAAAATCATGTTTACATTTGAAATCTTCTTGCCTTTGGAGGCAACTCCAAATTTTGCAGTTTTGACCGATGCCGTCTAGATGTGAAAGGGCCTGAACTTTTTCGTGAGTTCGTTTGTCCCATCCATCGTTAATAATTACTCCAGTCTTCTCTTGCAACTTAAGCTTCACAATATTATTATTTTATCTTAAAGGAATGATCACTTCCCCTCCATCTTGAAATAGCTCACCTAGTGTAGGGGCTGTGTATGTCAGAATACTCTATAAATACATAAATCTCTTTCCTAAATATCAAATAACCAAAGGAATGAAGTAGCATAAATAGGATGAAGATGTTATCTCAATAATTGGGGATTTTTAGAAAACAGACTTAGTCGCTTAAGTTTTAGAATCTTCTTTTCATGCTTTTTGTTGTGCATTAAACACATCATAGAGAGATATGATTTACTGATTTGTTATAGGATTACCATTTGGCAAAAACACCCAAGACGCGCTGTTTCAGATCTGGGGTATTGCTTCTGCTTCCAGTGGCATGTAAGAGATTGCAAACCTTGTTCCGGGCGGATAAACTGATAAAACGCTGCCGTGGGGAGAATGAAAAAAGTCCTCAGCAGCCGCGCCCGGTGGCGTGTAGCTAAGTGTGTTTGAATGAGGCTTCAGCAAGCTATTGAGAGAGATCCCGACAGCCTGTGAAAAAGTACACACAGTCCAGGCACGTTCACTTTAAGGCGTTTTTGGTTCCCCCATGACAAGAGGACTCCTTTCCCACACAGAAAAAAAAACCGTTTCCTTACTTTTTTTTCAGTTGCTTTTCCAAAGATAACTTGCGTCTGGTGCAAGAGAGCAGAGCCTGCAGAAATCCAGCCCTAACCAGCTCAGGATGGGGACTCCTTCCCGCTCCTTCCACCAGATGTTTTTTAGGTGTCCTCAGCTGGAATGCCCAGTTTGAAACTAATTAGGCCAGCAATAAACTCCTTGTATAATAAAATCGCCGGCCATTATGGTGCATAAGTGGGGTTCCCAGCCACCCGTGACAGATGCCTCTCTCGGCAGAGAGAGGGCCCGGGGCTGTCAGGAGCAAATGAAGGGAGTAGGGGTATCTTGTTTCGTTATCTGCTTCTCCCCCAAGTCTCCCCGCACACTGTGAACAAAGCGTCATCTTCCAGAAGGGGATGAAGGGTGGAAATAACGACCGGGGAAAGTTATGTCTTGGCTGGGTAGGCCTCATCAACAGAAAAACGCTTGGGGAAGACGTAAAAGGGTAGGTATGAGGCCGTGGCCCCAGGTCAGAGGTGCATGTGATGTGTGTGTGAGCGCTGAGTGGTGTGTGTGTGTGTGTGTGTGTGTGTGTGTGTAGGCTAGATGGGAAGACATGAATTCCTTGGGAGAGAGGGGAACCTCCTCTCCAAAGATTTTATACAAAGGTGGAAATACGCCTAATTATGTAGTTCTTGTCTGGAGTGTGGACGTGAAGTGGCCGGTTATTCAGCTCCCTCCAAAGGCTGAACCTCCTGACTCCTGCCAAGTCTGGTTTTGTTAGTGGAAGGAAACTTCTCCCAGCTAGCTGCTCTGTCAAAGGCGTTGGTGGACGCCACTCAAAAGGACTCTCTTTACAGAGAATTAACCCCAGAACTGAGAAAACACAGCCTGTTGACAGAAAACACACATACACTCACACACACTCCCCGTCTCCCCCACCTTCCTCCCTGATCCCCAAACCCCAATATGGTAACAGCTTCCTGAGTAGCCCACTCCCTCCTGCACCCACCCCACCTCCACCCAGCATCGGTGGCAGTTCAAAGGTCCCTAACACACAAAACAGAAAGAAGATTCTGGGAAGGGAAACAATTAGTGGAGAACCCCAGACAATGCTTCATTTTCGCTGTTTGAAGATCTTCAGCTGGCCTAATGGTGTTTGACTAACACCTCTTCTAATCCGAAGATAAGCCCTCGATCAGGTGGCAAATACTGAGAGTGACTGGCTCAGGCCCGCTTATCTTCTTGCACCTGAATCAGAAGGAGCAAAGTACTTATCTTTAGGGGGAAAGAGGACCAAAAAAAAAAAAAAAAAAGGCCACAGGCTTTTAAATGTGTTTTTTGCTGCCTTTCCCCTCCTTTGCCATTCCCCTCCATTTGCAAATTATATCCTTGTGTTAACAGTCATGACAAAAAGGAGCTGCCATGTATTGAGCATGTACATGCCAGGCCTGAAGTCAACTCTTAGACATGTGTTTTTAGGGTGGGTTCTCACAACAACCCTTCGAGGTAGGTATTTCTTTTTATTATTATTATTATTCCAGTTTTGTTCGCAAGAAAGCTGAGTCTCACGTCAAATGACTTGTGAGAGGCAACCGAGTAAGTGAAACCAGAATCTAGGCCTTCAGACCACTGGCCTCCCCGGGCGCTATGAACACAGCCCAGAGACCATTGCTGCCCTCATTCCCTTGCGGAGAGATGCTGACTTTGGATGATTTCAAGTGCAGGGAACACAATTATTTTCTGACTTGGCCCTGAAGTTCCTTGTTGATGTTGCTCTTATTTTCTTGTTTTTTTTTTTTTTTTTTTTAAGATTTTATTATTTTTAGAGAGAGGAAAATGGAGGGGAGCAAAAGAAGGAGATAGAAATATCAATGTGGGAGAGAAATAACTGGTTGCCTCTCACACGTCTAACTAAGGACCTGACTTGCCACCCGGGCATGAGCCCTGACTGGGAATCAAACCAGTGACCTTTCGGTTCGCAGGCCGGCACACGATCCACTGAGCCACACCAGCCAGGGCCCTTGTTTTAAACAGGGGGTGGAAACCCCAACATTTTACGTATTTCAAAAACACAGCTATAAGCCTTTGTGCGTCGTGATACTTAGCAGGTTGTGTATGGTTCTGGAAAGGAAAATGACTTGTTTATTTACAAGGGCTAATTTGATTTGTTCCTCTGATAAATACGATGGCACCACGCATTTCAGTTCCTAAAGAAGAGTCAATAAATTTATCGGCAGTGGCAAGGCCCTAACTAACATGTTACGGGGAGGCTGTACAAATCAAGTTTACTGGAAGGTTCTGGATCGCTATGGATGGGCTGTTGTTTGAGAATTAGATTATAAACATTTGGCGAGCAAAGAATAATTTGGAACAGGTGGTCCTGAGAGTCAGGTAACTGGAATAATTTCTCTCTGCCACTTGGAAGGTTCAGGGGGCCATCGGGTGCCTGACTGTGGGACAGGGGGCTGAAGGTCAGGGGGCACTGCCAGGGCCCCCACTGTGGGACAAAGCCGGGCAGGATGGATGAGAGGATCTCTGCACACAGTCTGGGGTCTGTCGCTGGGGCTTTGTCATTGCTGTCATCGCCCTTCTGATGATACTAGTTAGGGCACAGATGTGTCTGCTCCGGCTTCTTTGAAAAGCCTGCTTCTGTACTCTTCAGATATATGCAGAAATTTACAACCATAACTTAGATGAATGGCTAGCCAGGGACGCAGGTTTATTCTTGCCAATTTTCAGGATCTGTGCATGGCCTCACTGTCTGGACCCGATAACACGAGTTTAGACATATTTTTAAATGAACGCAGTATTTAAATGAGGTTAGAAATTATATTGCCATTTAGTAGCAGTGGTGTTGCGTTGATCGTTGATCGCAGGACAATGTGTGTGATTTCAGTGACAACTGATTTTCCCCTTCTATTTTCTCTTTGAGCGTGTAACAAAGTTAGATTTTAAAAATCTGTGCATTCCCAGAGGTAACATACCTGTACATCTCTACTCACAGTCACGCCAAGAAGAGTTGTCAATTCTTTGTGAATTTAACTGACGAAAACTGATGAAATCAACATCTTTCCCCCCAAAGAATGAGGCACGGGAGGGCCTGACTACTGTGTGAATATAGCGACTTTTGTCTCCCATCAGCTGAATCTGTCAGTTCTCCTTTCTTTCCTAGTCATCTCCCCAAGAATCGTCTTTCATAACTGAAATATACAGTGTGTTAGCCAAGAGACATTTTAATTTCATAAAGAAAAATCATGCCTGAGACAGCGGAGTCTGTTTCAACCATTATTGTTTCTGAAGCGTGCATACTTTGGGTTTCATGGTAAGATGTGAGTTTGCCAAGAAAGAAAATTACAGCGAGAAACTATGTTGAAAACATATACACTTCTGTTTAAGAAAATGGGAAAAACACGGAAAATTCCGCACGGTAATTGCTTTAACGGGAGTTTAAAATGTCATTGTTTGACTTATGTCAAAAGGCCCCCTTAGCTAATTCTCACATACACTGTTACCAAATATCTCACCTTAGTAATTTAGGCAAATGCCAGTCTTAACTTGGATGATCTTTGAGGCTTTAAGAGATCATCTTAGCCCCCGTGGAAGCGTTCCAAATTTTTAGATTGCGCAGACCATTTTTTAAGGGTACTTAGATATCGATTTTATTTTCTTGACCCAAAATAAGAAAACACGGGGAATTCTCAAAAGCTTTTTACAGGCTGCTATTATGAGAGGAGAAGCCAAACCAACATGTATTAGGTCATGAGCTTGAAGTGCATAAATAAGCCCTATGAAGGTCACCAAAACAGAGGGAAAATCACCAGCTCTCCTGCCCTCAGCCAAGTCTAAATTCCTGCCTGATAGATGTGTTTAGCTGAAGTGGCCCCAGAAAGGGGGTTCTGAGCCCATTTTGAACTGTCTCCATTTGATTTGTATTCCGAGGACAACTGAAGACGTTCTTGGGTGGAAGTGACATAGGAGGGCTGGAATTTCCAGCTTCTTCAAGCACCGCCTCTCCCTGTTCTTGAGAAAATGTAGGTTCCGGGGCTCACCTCTCAGTCCAAAGCAGATGTTTCATTCCTGGCCGTTGGCTACACAGAAACCAGAGGTCGGAAATGTCGTGGGGTACTCTGGTCGGTTTCCTCACCTCCCCGCTCCTTCCCATAGTAACTTCGTGGTGAAGGTATGTTTCTAAAACAATTTTTTTTTTTTTAATTCCTGGAAACATGTATGTGTTTTTTTAGCATTTGGGATGCAATGTATAAAGTACAAACCTTTAGGTCAGCGTTGATTGGCAGCTCCGGGAAAAAAAAAACCAAAAACCAAGAAAACCCCAGAGAGATAGAGATAGTGTCTCCAATGTCCCCAAATTTGGTACCAATCCAGGTGGATGGAAATTCCATGTAGGAAGAAACGTGTTTTCTTCCCCCTTCTTTATAGGAGAGACCAAAAGGGTGCCCATGCAGAGAGGTTGTTTTCTTCTTCTTGTTTTCTTTTGTGGGTGTGTTTTATTTGCCCGTGTTTTGGTTTCAGGGTGTTCTAGAATCATTTGTCTTTCTAGTAAAGGTCTGAATGTTCTTCTTGATTGGAAAGAGGGTGGTGGGGCAGAGCACAGGGCCCGAACGCCTGCACAGGGCCCGAACGCCTGCACCTCTGGCCTTTTCATGGGACTGGTACAGTAGCAGGAAGTGGTGAGTCGCTGCTGGGGTGGTGTCATGTGGCATTACAAGTTGTGACTTGCCCCTTGTATTGTAAACAGTTTTAGTGTCATCCAGCCGTGAACAAGAAGAATGGGGCCCCAAAGATTATTCACCTCCGGTCTGCCATGGGCCTGAGCTGTCCTCCGGCTAAAGATACCACCATCTTCCCTGGAGACTTTATTTGTTGGGTGTGGAAAGAGGAGGGGGTGGCAGGGGTGGGGAAATGTCTTTAACTCAGCAAGAGTCCCATACGGTCCAGATGTCTTCAGTGTTGCACTGGCACCACCAAGAAAGGCAAAATGGTAAAGGGACATAGAAGCAGGCTTATTTTGGTGGGACGGCAGAGAAATTGAGGGGCTTGAACTAAAGTGGAGAATTTTCTGTCACCTTGGGACCCCTGGAAGGCCTTGCTGGAGTGTCTTTAGAAAGCTGATTTTGGAAAGGTCTTTCCCTGAAACTTTGCTATTGTTATGTGTGTGTGCTCACAGACATACGCACACACTTACTTTCAGTGAATTCAGTTTTTGTGTTTAAGAGAACATAAGACTTGTTTGGAAATAACAAATAGTCCGTATTTACTGAGTAGTTATTACGTGCCAGGCATTGTGCTAAGCAAACACTTCTATTTCTGTGTCCAAATAGCCTTAGATGGAACATGCCATTGTTCTTATTCTTGTTTTATAGATGCAAAGGCTGAATCTCAGGAAGGTGACGTAACTTGTCCAAAGTTCCGTGGCTTGTGTCATAGCCAGAACTGAATGTGGCTTTGACTCCTAAGCACTAGAATATCCAACCCATCCCTCTGGTGTTACAAAAGCTACCTTGCTTCCACCCGCCAGCCTTGGAGAGCGGATTTTGCCTTGGGGATGTTAACCAATGATCAGGTGCAAAAGAAGGACTCAGGTATGAGGTGTCTGCTGATTCCCACAGACTCTCTAGCCTGTCCTTGTAGGAATTCAAGGAAGTTTCGAGTTGGAATCTGTTGAAAGGCTGGCTACATCACTGCAGTTAGCTGACCTAAGCTGTTGCCTACTGCCACTTTGGTACCCAAGTAGCAGAGTTGCCTACTTAACTTAGGAACAGAGGTCGCTGGCCTGTGACACCTAAAATATTTTCCATCTGGTTCTTTACAGAATAAGTTTGCTGACTCCTGAGCTATTGCAATATGACAAGACACATTTTAGTTTGACAAGGAAGAACCTGCTCTTGGGACATTTCATGTACTGTTGCACTGATTTATTTTTAACCAAATGCTTCCTACCTGCCTGATCCATTGTGTATGATAGGAGAAAATTAAAAATGCATTCATTCTTTCATTCATTTTGTTTCAACAGAATTATTGAGCCGTGTTCTAGGAACTGGGGTCATTACTGGGGATCCAGAGGCCCCCAATCTGTCACCCCTGATAGCAGGACCCCAGTGTTTTCACCAATATCCCACTTGTCTCTTCTTTCCTTGTGAGAACCAGGGGGCAACGATATGACTTCTTGAGCTTCCCAGCATTCAAGCTGCAGGATGGAGGGAAAGTCCCAATTCTGTAGACCCTCCCTCACCCAGGGAAACCAGGCCTGATCACTAAGAGCAGTATCCTGGCTCCTGTGCCTACAGCTGTGTCCAGCAATGCCACAGCCCACTCCCTGCCTCAGACAGGTGACGACCTGCCATTTTCCTTGCGAGGTAGTGGGGAGCCCTGACCGATGTGGCTCACTTGGTTAAGGGCCATTCCGCAAACGGAGAGGTGGCTGGTTTGGTTCCCAGTCAGAGCACATGCCTGGGTTGGGGTACATGGAAGAGGCAGCTGATGGATGTTCCTCTCACAATCGCTGCTTCTCTCCTCTTTCTCCCTCCCTTCCGCTCTCTCTAAAATTAAATAAATAAAATCTTTCTTAACCATTAAAAAGAGAGAGAGAAAGAGATGGTGGGGGACAGGTAGGCATCCTTGGCTCTGACCTACCGCCTAGAGGTTAAGAGCATGAACCCAGGAGCCAGGTAGCTTGGGTTCACATCCCTGCTCAGCATTAAGCAACTATTTTTTTTTTTTTCTAGAAGTTAAATATTAAGTACATTTTATTTTAGCAGGTGGTATAAGATATATTGAAAAGTCTTTATTACATCCAGTTTTTACTCAGCCTAGCAAAAAATGTCACAGGTCTCATTGTCACCAATGCAACAAAATTACAGTGATGGAAGCAAAACCTGTGTCTCAATGCAACTATTTTAACATTGGGCAAGTGAGCAAACTTTTCTGTGCCTCGGTTTCTTCATCTGTAAGACAGCATGGATAACAATATGCCTTCCTCAAAGAGTTAGTGTGGAGATCAAGTTAATAAGGTGTATGGAATAATATGTGGCAAATGGTGTGAATTATATCACTGTCTGTTACAGGCTGTACATCATCATCATTATTATTATTATTATTTACAAGCTGTGTGACCCTAGGCAAATGACTTAGGTTCTTTGGATCTCAGTTTCCCCTTTATAAAATTGGGATAATATCATAATAACAATAATAACTGCTTCGGAGGGCCTTTGTGAGAATTTAAATGAGGTAATACACGTGAAATCCCTTGCCTGGCTGCAGTGCCTGTTCAATAAACTAGCCATTGTGTTCAAGTCAGCCTATTCCATGCTTGAGGTTACAAGGAATTGCATCCTGGGCCAGTGCTGGGTCTTTTCACCATTGATCAGTCAAGTCCTTTTTCAACGTCAAGAGCATGTGGGGCAATGGTTAATAACGCAGGCCCTGAACGCAGAACTGGTCTGAGCCTTAAGTCCACTCACCAACTCTGCCACCTCAGTGGGTTAGGGACTGACCCTCTAGACTTCCCAGCGGCTGGAGGCAGTGGGGCCTCTGTTTGCTGGGGTGTGAGGGTAAAAAGAGGGTGCACGCATAAAGCGCATAGCAGGGTGTTTGGCACATAGTAAGCACTCAATAAATGGTAGCTTGTATTATTATCACCCCCCACTCCTTGCTGCACCCCCGCCCCCAAGAAAGTACCGAACATTAGTAAATTTTAATTTGAAAATAAAAGAACACACTTTAAAACTGCCAAACAGATTTAAGAATAATATTCATTACACAAAATTAAAATATTCTATTAAAGCCAGACTTTGGGCTCAGACCAAATTTTTATAACCCACGCTTAAAGGCCAAAGAGTCCCCCAGCCACAATGGGGACATTGTGATTGAACCTGAGACTTCAACGCTGCTATTGAGCAGCCTTTGAAATGCACGTTTCCCCGTTAAAATGAAAGGGAAGTCCTGGGGAGAAAAAAAATGAGGTCCTTGCTCACCCCAAAGCACGTTAATGAATTGAAAAAGAAAAACAAAAGTTTTCTCATTTTTCTCCTGCTACTTTATCCTGCCAAGGACGCACGGCCCCCACCTAACCCCAGCGTGGAATGGTACCCCGCTCAGAATGTTCCAGATCCGATATGCTCCTCAAGCTAATCTCCTCTAAGTGCGGGTCTGCACCTGACTTGCAGATGGTGAAGTGCATCGCTGAGGCCTGGGACTTGGAAGCCCAACTGCTGGGGCTCGCATCCCAGCACCGTCATGCCTCGCTGTGCCTCAGTTTCCCTATTCACAGACGGAGGCTAATTGTTGCATAGTGAGAGTGTGTAAGAGTTAGCTGTCCCTATGGATGTTTTAACGATGTGTGATCATCTAACGAATGAGACTTCCCCAGTTTTGGGGACTTGGAAGAATTAGAAATATACCAGCATGCCTCTGTCTGAGTTCGGAATCAAAATCATCTCAATATTCAGGGAGGGGAACTGGAGAGGGAAGGAGCGGATTTTAAAGCCTCTCAAAGACACTTTCACAAAGCTCATTTGGTTCCCTCAACAGCAACAACAAAAACCCCATGACAGTATGTGTGTCCACTTAACAAGTGGGGAAACTGAGGCTGGGACAGGTCCAATAGCTGCCGCCTGGGGACCTTCCATTCCAGGTTCCTCCGAGCCGAAGCACGACCTGCAACCCTTCTAGAACCAGCACTCAACCAGCGAGACCTCCTCCCAACCCACGGTTATCTGTGGTTGAGGTTACTTACAGTCGATTCTGCAATTTCTGGAGCATCCTTTCTCCTCAGTGAGCCCAGGTCTTTGTGGGCTTGCACCTGCCTTAACATTGAGAACGAATAGATCCTTTCTGGAATAACACCTGGAAACAGTAAGGGCAGTGGGTTGTGACATCCTTCTCCGGGTGACAGTCTTTTTAAGAACCTCTGTGATGTCTGGCCAACCAAGGGGGTGTGCCCACCTCCCCAGAGCAAGCCAGGCTGTGGGCTATCATGTGAGGCCAGAGTTCCAGGGCTGCCGATGCAGAGTTGTCAGAAGATGGGAAGCTGTTGAAGGAGGCACGGGGTGGCCTCCGCATTCCATTCCCCACCTGCTGCGTGATGTTAGGCAGGTCCCTTCAGTCCTCGGAGCTCCGAGCTCATCACCCCTTCATGGGGCACAGGCTGCCTCTGTGGGGTTTGATACACAACTTAAATCCACCTGACAGGTGGAGACGCAGCCTGTCCATTCTGAGAGCGGTGCTCTCAGGCTATTCCGGAAGTGCACCCATCCCCGGGGGGACTCAGAGAAAGGGAAGGTCAGTTGCCGCTGGGATCATTCCTGACCGTTCTTCAAGTAGCTGACGTCGTCAGATTTTACACATTCTGGAAGAATCCCTTCGTTTCGGAAGGGCAGTCTTCCTTTCAAAGGAAGACTGCCCTTCCTTTGAACCTGTTCCACGTTGACTGAAAACATGCATGCGCTTTTCTTTTTCTTTAGAGTTTTGTCTTTTTTGATCATGCATTTGGAAAAGATAGAAAAAGCATTTCAGGTAAATGGTTTCACACATTTTTACTGCTTAAGGCAAGAATAGTTTAAAATCAAGTCCATCAGGTAAATAATTTACTAGCCAAAGTGGCACCCAGGTATGGCAGAATTCATGAGTGAGGGTTGAGGCACACAGATTGGAAACGTGAACTTCCCTCCAAGACCTGCTCATTTAAATGAAATCTTTTACTTCTAACCCTGCAATTGCCTAGTGAATGAACGCCCAAAATAAGCATCCTTCTACTAACCAGAATTGTATTTCTGTACTCTGTGCCCAGGGGAATAACGTGAGGTAAGTGAGGTCTCTAAAGGATGTCGGTAAAGTTGCATCAGGGCACACTGGTGTCTGAACACATTTAGTCTGTGCCTCATCTCTTTAAAAAAAGAATGACTAGCCTTGGATGATTAAAATGTTAATAAAAATAACCTCTGAGTAGTTACTCAATGCTAGATTCTATTCTGAATGAGTACAGACACCAACTCATTTACTCCTCACAGTAATACTATAAAGTAAGTGCTATTAGTATTTTCATTTTAGAAGAGAAAATTAAACCACAGAGAAGTCAAGTGACTTGCTTAAGGTCACACAGCAAATAGGCAGCAGATCCAGGCTTTGTACTCAGGGGTATGTATGGTTCCAGAGGTTGTCTTCACAACCCTGGCATTCCCTGCCTCTTTAACCACCATAAAAAGAATGAAATTACCTTGTGTTTCACCTTCATTTAATTGGAAAATTAGTGATATGCAGGGGAGGGAAACAAAGAGGGCGTTAGTTGTAGCGGTGATTTTTTGGTGTTTTACAAAAATATATTCATGCATCCTATTAGCTTCAGGTGCAACCTACTGCAGGAGTCAAGAGCAGGTCTGTCCAGGAGCGAACCCAGAGTCTACTACTTACCAGCCTCATAACCTTGGGTTTACATAACTTCTTCCAGCCTCAGTTTCCTCATTCGTGAAGTGAATCCACGTCACAAGAGTTAGCTGTGAGTACCTGACACACAGCAAGCGATTGCTGAATGCTGTTGCTTCCCCTCAGAAGACAAAGCAACTGTAGAAATTCTATCTTCTTATGGGGCATAAATGCCCTCTGGTATAGTCTGGTGTGGAAGAGAAAGGAAAGGCACCTAGGGCATGAGTCTCAAGCTGGAAAATAGCTCAGGTTTTTCCAATTACTTCAGACCCAGCCAGAGACACTAGCTTTTTCGTCCCCACATTAAGACGTAGCCAGCACAAGTTCCGGCTGTCAGGGAATAGTATCTGTACACAGTCACATGGCCAGCCTGTGACAGAGACCTCCACGGTGACCCAAGGAGAGTTGGGTCTTTGGGGTGCATGAGTCAAAGGAGGGAAGAGCATTTATCAAAACCCTTGAGCTGCAGTGTTATCCGAGGCTCCGATTTCAGGATTCTCATTTTTCTCCTCTTTCCCTTTTTTTCTGTCATGGAAAATGTCTTTTGCTCTGGAAGAGTCTGCCTGGTTTTCAGCAGCTAGGTGGATAGACTTCCTGGGTTTACCCTTTTCACCTCCACCTCCCCCCCCTTACCTGCATTTCCCTCTGAATATAAAAAACTGAACTTCATTCACTCATTCAAAAATGTGTACCAGGCACGTACTCT
The DNA here is from genome assembly GCA_004026585.1 of Noctilio leporinus. NCBI lineage: Eukaryota > Metazoa > Chordata > Mammalia > Chiroptera > Noctilionidae > Noctilio > Noctilio leporinus. The sequence goes on along the minus strand of PVIW01001009.1, from coordinate 89,428 downwards.
GGCGTGAAGAATACAGCAGCGAACAAACAACCTAACTTCACTCCCTCGTGGAGCTGCAGTTAAGTGGGGAAAGAAAATATAAACACATAAATATATAAAGGACACAGAGTGTCAGGTGGTGAAAAGCTTGTTTGGAAAACTCAAGAGAAGAGGGTTAGAAAGTACCCGGGGGCAGACAGCCGCTGAGCACAGCTCCGATGGAGAGAGGGTGCCGAGAGCTGGGGGAAGAACATTCTAGAGAAAAGAAAGAGCAAGTTCAAAAGCCCTGAGATGGAAACAGCCGGGAGGCTGAGGGGCTGGGGAAGGTCACGTGATTAAGGGGACAGGGGGCAGGGGGAAAGGAGGTCGTGGTGGAAGGGCCTGACCCGGTAGGGCGTTGACCCAGCAGCCATTCTGTGTCAGTCAGACATGCCTGAAGTCAAAATGATTATAATTTTGAAATGGTTTTCTTTAAGAGATGGAGGGCCTACGTCTGAAATCCGTAGTTGCCAACTCGGGTACCCAAAGTGTTCAGACAGGTAACAGGTTAATGAAGAAGGCGGCAGGGGGCTGGGCGGGGGGGGGGGGAAGATGTAGGCTCTTGATCACCATGTGTTCTCAAAAGATGCCGACATCTGAACTCTCATGAGAATTGTCCTCATTTTTAGATCACCACGAAGGACCACCAAGGTGCACCTGTGGGCTCACAGTCAGTGTCGCCTCTCCCAGATGTGGCCTCAGACCCTGGGAACCTGACCTCAGTGAAAAGGCACTGAGCCTTCTCTGGTTCCCGCTTCCCTTGTCTTTTCACCAATTCCTGACCAGAAGGATGCCAAGAGATGCTGAAAAATTGTTTCCAGGAAAAAGGAGGGCTTGCGTCTCCTGGGGGGCGGGAGCTGAGCCGTCTTCCAAGGAGCGATCAACTGGCTCCATTTTTATGTCTTCCTCAAGATTTTTCTCCCCTGATCATCCCTCATGATGGGTAACGGCAACGTGGTCCAAATCCATCCCCCTTCGGGTTTTCATTAGTTTCACGATGATGGTTATTTCGTCATCTGGGGTTGATTTAGGACTGGTGAAATGTTTGCAGGTTCCGTAAATGGTTGTCAGCCACTGTTTAGAATGGCAAGGAACTTCTTGCTGTTCACACCGCAAGGCCTGGGATGATAGGTTCCAATGGCTACGGACATGAGAGTGGGGAAAGGGGGTGCCTTACAGGATCCACATAGGAGACTGGAAAGTTGAGTAATTAGGCAGGGTGGGGGTGGAGGTGCAGAAGTGAGCTCAGCTCTTAGCACTTTAAAGAACCGAGACATGCAGGCTGACGACACATAGGACTGAGTTCGTCCTATGCCTTCCCCATCCCAAAGCTGGATGTCAGCAAAAGCCCAGCCAGGGGTTACAGAGCCATGGAGATTGCTCTGCGTGTGAGCAACAGAAAGCTCATTTCCAAGGTGATTTAAGTGAAAGGAAGCCGATTGATGTGGGGAAATGAGAAGTTCTGGTCTGGTTTCAGGTATGGCTGGCTCAAGGGCTCAAATGTCAGCGATAGACCCATCTTTTAATTAACCCTATTCATAGGACTCTGTACTTTGTCATGTGCCACCTCTGGAACTAAGAATAGGACAGAAAAGAGGTGGATTTCTAAACTGCAGTCAGCAACAATGGCTGGGAGTGAGGGGTACACTGGTTCTTTTGGGACCTGGAAACTGCATTCTCGGGCACCTGTAGACAGGCCCTCTCCACTCCTCTTCCGGGCTGCAGTGCCGCTGGTGAAATCTGTAGTTTTTCCAGGTGTTGCCATCTCCCTTTCTCCTCAAACACTCCTGTGAGGTTGGAACTTTGAAGGTTTGCTGCTGTTCTGCCTCCCACGTGCTCCTCCCCACAGGCCTAGAGGATTATCTTTTTATTTCAAGTAAAGGGACTCAGGGAGGGTCACCTCCTTCACAAAATCTGCACTCAATCTTGGGGACATGCCAGCCTAGCGTAGGAGAGGCACTGGATGCATTGGAGGAACAGTTGGAAATGCCTTAGGGTCACTTGCCATGGAAGAAGTGAACCTGGCTTGGCTGGGCTCCTATCCCTGGGTCTTCGGTGACCAGCCCATGTTTCCTTTCCTCCTCGGAGCTGTGCCTTCCATTCTCGCCTCCGCTGGACTTCTGTTCACGTTCCACCCAGTGACATGGCAGTAACATCTGATGCAACACAGAGGTTGCACACCAGCAGCCAAGAGGCATTTTGTTTGGTCTGCGGAACATTTGAAACAGAAAAATAGAGCCAATGTTGGAAAATTTGGAAATTTCACACAAAAATGCAGATTTCTGGCTTCCATTAAAGAATCAGATGATGTGTCAACACTGTGCCCACATTTCCACATGATTCCAATTGACTAGGGCTGGGAAACCACTATCTCTTAGAGATGGATGAGTTCTCAGTTCTCCACAATCCCCACCTCTCCCTATTGCCTCCCCAACCTTGGGGCTCATGTGCAGTTGCCATTTACTGTTAGGATGGTTGTCCCAGGGTAGATTTAAGAGGACATCTTAAATCTATGTCCAGGTCTCCATCAGAAGCACGACAACAAAATGGCAACCAAGTTGGACATCAGTATTAAGAAAATGAGATAAAAAGTATGTCTTTGGGTAAGTCAAGGTGTCTCAGGCTTGGCCCTGTGAACATCGAGGACTGGACAAGTTTTTGTAGTGAAGGTCTGTCCTACGCATGATAGGATGGCGTTTACATGTGGACTTTGCCCCTCTCGGAAGTAAACAATTTCCTGGGCTCCAGTCACCCACGACCAGTCTGCATTGTGTCCCCTTGGGCCCAGGATTGTTGGCGGGGGAATTACGAGTGGGCTGATTTTGGCTTCATCGCCGGTGAACTTGCCAGCCGTAGAGGCCGCTTAGGATTGCCTGTCTGAGAGGTCAGAGAAGGGATTCAGCGCTGGAGGAGAGGTTGGACGTTAACAGACATTAAAGGGTCTTTGGAGAATTTCTCAGCTTTCCCCGTGGAGAGGCCGCAGTGGGTGCTACCTTGGAAAGCTTTGCGCACAGGGGGTTTCACGACGGTGGCTCTGGGTCTGTAGGGCAACAGCACTGAGCATGAATTTCCCCTGCCGTGGAAACCCTGGGAGACACGCATGTGCAGGAAGGGAAAGCGGCCCTGCAGGCTAGTGCTGGCGACCATGTGATGCTTTCTTTTTGACCTTTCACCGGTGCTCCACATGCTGTCACATGTCTAACTCCCCCACCCCCGTGCTTAGACATCCTATAGCAACCAGAGTAGGTGCCATTCCTCCATTCAACGCATAATTACTGAGCACCTACAGGTCTGTCCCGAAAGTATCAGCCATGCAAACTTAATTATATTGGCATTGGTTTGACCCTTTCGGGACAGAACTCATAAACGAGGCGGCCACTGTTCCAGGCCCTTAACAGGAAACCGAGAGCGAAGCTGACCCTGTACTTGCCCTCCTGGAGCATGTGTGCTGCTGGAAGGGAGATAGACGATCAATAAGAATGAATCTGAGCAAATAAATATGTAGTAGAACCGGGTGTTAAGTGCTAGGAAGCAGATTAAACAGGGAAGGGGGAACAGGGAGTGTTGGGGTAGAATAGCGGGGAGTGGTGTGCTGGGAATCTCTTGAAGGAAAAGGCACTGATCTGTAGTGTTTGCCACTTCCTGTTGTGTAAATACTCTCACCGTGGCTGATTTCAAGTCGCCAATAATTCAGCGACTAGCTGGTCCAGCCCAGCTCGAGGATGTGCTGTTAGAGGCAGGAAAGGCCCCTCTCAACTCTGGCAGAAGAGCATGTGGCAAGCCCTGAGTGGGAGAGAGCTGGTGTGCTCAGGAATGGCTGGGAATCCGCTGTAGCTAGAGCAGAGGGAGGCGAGCAGGGTAGGAGATGTGGTCCGGGATGTAGCCAGAGGCAGGCGCTAGAGTAGAGCATTTTACATCACCGTTAGTTTTTTGGCTTCTACTCTGAATGAGGTGGGAACCACGGGAGGGCTCCAAGCAGAGGGGAGACAAGATCTGACTTAACCGTGAGCACAGTCCCTCGGGCTGCCATGAGAACAGACTGCCAAGGAGCAGGGACACCTATGAAGAGACTGTGACGGTCCCTGGACCAGAGGATGGGTTGTGGATATATTTTGAAGGTGGGGCCGATGGCATTTGCTGAAGGAATGATCTGGGAAGTGATACAGAGTCCAAGAGGACTGCAAGGTTTTGGGCCTAAGCATTTGGGAGGACGGGGATGGCAGGAGAGGAGCAGGGTGGAGCACCTCCTGTGAATCTGGCCTTCAGCAAATGCTTACCTACACCATGATCTCTTTCCTTCCTCACCTGTGGGTTCTCTCATTATTCTGTTTTAGGGAGAATGTGACCCAGAGGACGTTAAAAGCATGGCCAGGGCTGTGCTGTCCTGTCACATGTGCCTGGCTCCGCTGGCCCCCCTCCTTCTCTTTGTTTTGAGGACATGGAGGCAGAGAAACCCCCAAAAGGAACCAATGGAGGAACAGAGAGCCTCTCCCTTGTTCAGAATTCCTCTTTCTATAGGAATTTTGTTGGATTAAACGAAATTATTTAATCCCATGAAGACTGGTAGTCATATAAAGTTTAAACTTTAACAAAATGAGTGGACAGCTTTGCGTAGTGGTGGAATCATAGCCAACAAGGTTCTTCTGAGGAGTGATTAGCGCTTGTTGGGGAAAAAAAATGAGTAGTCAGCAGCTCAGAAGGCTTTGGTTTTGTGCAGATATAGGTTTAAACCTACCACTTAAGAGCTTTACCTGCCTGAGCCTCGGTGTTTTAATCTGTGAAATGGGCATATTGAAGGTCTTCTCTCTGAATGAGGTATTGCACAAATGACACTCAGCACTGTGCCTGGCCCTGAGTCCACTCTTGCCACCTGGAGCCAGGGAGAGGAGCGTGTGTCTCAGGATGATAATTGTTTGAGAGATAGAATCACAATGTTAGGTTTAATTTTAGACAAAAACTGAGTTATGTTAGAAGCTAGGGGGGTTGTGAAGCATATGGTGGTAACTGAAAGCTTTGTGCTTTGGCCTTTTTCTTTCTTTTGGGGGAGCTAGGAGGGCCAGAGAGGAGGGCGCACTATCTGCGTTTTTGCTGTGTTCACCAGGCGGCTGGTCCTTGGCCATTTTCTGCTCCCCGGGCTCCCAGAGGAGTCGACCTCGGCCCCGCAGAGCCTCCTGCCTTGAGTTGTCATTTGTCGAAGACAGAACGGCATGTTCTCTCCACAAGCAAATCCCCAGATGTGAGCCCATGCAAGGCTGCCACGTTTTTCCTGATGAAATTCCTGACTTGGTGTGTTGTGTTTTCTTAAAAACACGCCCACTGCCTCCGAAAACCTCAGCCGGAAAGGGAAACATTTCTCGTTGAATTACCAGTGTTTGAAATGGTGTCAAATTATGCCCCACCTTCATGGCCTCGATACGCCAGTCTTTCCATCTACGGCTTTGTGGACAGCCCTACATGGCAGAGCATGGCTATTCCCTAGGCCCGCCCTGGCACTATACAGATGGGGAAACTGAGGCTCCAGGAGGCCAAGGAGCAGTGCCGCGTGCTGAGTTGGGTCTCCAAGCCCTGGCCAGACCCAGACCTCTGGGTTCCAGACTCGTTTTTTTCCCCTCTTCATCTGAGGTCACAGACAGGCAGCCTGTGGCCACCTCTACCCCACAGATGTGTTTTTGTTGGCCGGAGAGTGTTTTAATTTGAATGAGTTGCCAGCGTTTAAAAATCAGGAGATTCCATATAAAAACCCAGATTTCTGGCTTCTCTTGTACCGTTGGGAGATCAGCCAAATGAGGTCTGCATTCCTGCATGGTGACAATGGAGGATCCCAGTGACGACCACTCCCTTTGAGCAGAGGTTGTCTTCAGTTTGCCACAGTCCCCACCCCTCCCACTAGCATATCTCCGGTCACTGGGGCTGAATGTCACTTGCCATCAGGGAGCCTCCCTTCCTGGCCCTCTAACGGTGGAACGAAGAGGCACGTAAAATATTTCTTGAAATTGTGCCTTTATCGAAAATGAAGAAACAGGACATTGAATTGAATATGAATTGAAATAGCTATTTGTTTAAAAAAAAACCATGACACAAAGCATGATTTTGTGTGCGTGTGGTAAGGAAAGGTATTTCTATAGACTTAATGTGCGAACAGAATCCATCTCGAACGCTACCTGCCCTCTCAGTGCCAGCCTGATGCTGCTGTGTCCAGGGCCGTAGTTCTCGCTTATTTTTTTAAGGCAGAATTCAACTTCTTTGACCTTAATCTGCCCCACTTCTCTGAAACCTGAAAGGCTATTAAACCAAATTAAAAAGTTTTTAAAGGTTTAACGAATCTTTAATTGCTCAAGAAAGTGCGTGTGAGTACGCATGCGTGTGTGTGTGTGTGTGTGTGTATGTGCATGTGTTGGAGTATGTGATGTGTTCTTGATTTATGGGGTTTCTTCTGAATAGAATTAGATGAAAGTGTTTTTTTTCCCCTGGCTCTGGGACAGACACTGCTGGACTTTGCTATAAATTTAAGCCAGGGTGCCAAGCCAGGGTGATTTTAACTCTCCTTTCATGGTGAATCAGCGAGCTGGGTTAAGGTTGGGTTAAGACTGATTTTCTTTCTCGGGAGTGTTGGGGGGGCTCATGGAGAGAAGAGTTGGGGACATCAAGTTATTAAAAATGACCATCATTCTTTTTCCAGGGGAGTTGACCAAGAGAAAAGAGAACATTTTCAGAATACCTTCTGAATGCCAGAACTTTCTGTGAAGATTATCTTTCTGCTTTCCAAAGTGAGCTTTGGCACTTTCTTTTAATGCTGACATGTTCATTTTAGTGTGTGTCAGGAAAATAAAATAGAGATAACTTATCAAGTACGTGAATGAGTAGTATATTTTAGAATGGGGCTGGATTCCTAAAGGAAGAAGAGAGAGTCTATTTAAAGAAAAATAGGTGAACAGCTCAGGTGCTTTGTGGATGTGACAGAACCGTGAATGACTGATTTAGCTTAATCCTCACAATACTCGGAAGTGGTCAATGGGTCAACTCAGCCCTGAGTTTGTCAGCCTTCCGAACATCCTGTACTTCCTCAAAGCACTTAATCCTATACTTCAATACATAATTGTGTGGTCTTCTGCATAATTCACTCTGGCTTTTTAAAAACTGTGCCTGTCATTTCATTGCTGTGTTCCCAGCATCCAAGAGGGCGTGGCCAAGAAATAACAGTGAATGAACGCAGGGACATTCTGGCAGGCAGGAATTGCTGTCCCATTTTATAGATGAGGAAACAAGTTCAGAGGGGCCACGTGACTTGGTGGGATACGGCAAAGGCAAGATTTAAACTCATGACTCTCAGGCTGCACAAAGCCTGTGAATTTTTTTGTCAAATACCAACAATGGGACTCAGGTCAGACCACAGCACCTGGACCATAGCAAAATGAGGACGAGGAAGTGGACAAAGAGCATTTCCTACAACTAAACTGGTTCAGTGGAAAGAATGGTCTGTTATTTTTATTTCCTTTCCATTTTAAAGGTATTGTATTTTCTGTTCAAGGCTATAAAATTTCTTGTTATTTTTAAGCACTTGATTTGGCAAATCAAAATGGTAACCTCTTGGGTTTGTTCTCCCCATTTTTTTTCTGTTTTGAGATTTGCTAGTTGATGGAATCCTGGAGCCTGAGAATCATCAGGCAACTTCAGTTCCCTCCTGAGATGTCTCTGGGACCTGTCCTTAGATCTCCCCAGGCAGCCAGAGCCTGACCATCACAGCTTGTCTGGGGAGGCAGGACCCACCATGCCTATGGGAGGACACCTCACCTTGAGCTCCGCTCACCTGTTTTGATCTGAGCACAGCGCAGATTGTCTTTTCCTTTTCTAGATCAATCCAGAGCCCTCTCACCTAGAAGGTGATCCTAACCACAGGCTGAGCACGATTTCACTACCCATTGTTAATCCCCATCACTTCTTCCCAGCGTGGAAGTGGGCCAGGTGCCACCTCTCTGCACCCTACCAGGACATCTAGCTGTGACCAAACTTGGGCTGGATTATCGCTGGGGAGCCTCCAGGGTGGCGAGGCTGTGACAGCAGCTCTGGAGATTTGGGGCTGATAGCATCCCAGCCCACCTCTCAAGGAATGTACAGACTGGTGGGTGAGACAAGAGAAGCCTGGATGTTTACTTGGGACTGGATTCTAGGTCCTGTGCTGAGGACTGGAGTGTAACCTCTCGTGCCTGCACAGCACTTTACAGTTTACAAAGGACGTCAGTAACTTATTTTCTCTTGTTTCCATTTTTAGTCTTCTAGCTTCCATTCCATCTTCTGGTTTCCCTTTCCTTTTTGGTTCTCATTGCACTTACAGGAGGACATTTCCTTACTTCCCAGTTCTAGTTGTAGACCCGTGACCAGGTATAGACCTTCCTTGCCAGTTCCAGCTGTAGACCCGTCACCAGGTACTGGCCCTATTCCTCCATTCCAGGTGTAGACCTGTGACCAGGTATCGACCTTACTCCCCAGGTCCAGGTGAGAACCAGCCAGTCACAGTGTTCTACCCCCAACCCTCAGGGATTGGTTCAGGCACAAGTATGTGACTCAACTAGAACAGGAGCCAGTCCTGGGAACTTTGCCGGAATTCTTGGAGAAAGCTACCTACCAGTTGGTAGAATGTGGCCATTTCGCTTTGCCAGAGGCCAATCTGAGGAAGCAGGCAACCTGGAAAAAGGACATCGCCTGAGCACCTGTATCCAGCTATTCCTAAAGCCAGAACCATGGGTCATTCAGTTCTTTTCCATTAACTTCCAGAAAATTGGAATGGACTGTTCTCCCACTTGCTACTGACTAAGATGTTGGTTCCATTTCCTGAGTTGCCCTGCTTCCTCTAATCATAATAAAACTGTCATTTATAAAGCACTCTTGAGAGCCTTTCCGTAGCAATTGGACTCATGTTTCTACAAGACAACATCAGCCTAATTTTGCTGATGAAGAATCTGAGGCACAGAAGGGAAGGAAAATGTGTTAGCGTTTTTCTCCTTGGCGCATCCTCACCAACTTTCAGTTTGGGGAAGAAGAATCATGTTTAATACCCAGGGTTCCTCTACCTCAGACGTGGAGGGTACAGAGGGATTTGACAAACAGCCCGCTCGAGGTCAGGGAAGACCCTAACCGGGTTGCCTTTAAAAAAGCTGTAATAAGGGCAAAACTCCTAGTAATTTTAGATGTGTAAAGAAGTTCTGCAAGGTGCGAGGGAAATAGTTAACTACAGTTACCCATGGGATGTGGGATGGAGCAGGTGGAGGAGAATTTTATTTATCGCTTTATATTCTGTACATTCTGAAAACTTAATAGGGATATGGATGGCTTAATGCTCAAATAAGTGTATTTTGAAATTAACATGGCTTTCATGATCTGGGACAATTAGAGCATCAAATGGTGACTTTTAAACCATTGCGAAAATATGGAAGCAGGCATCTATACCAATAATAAATAGATAAGTAAGTAAACAGGAGAGAGGGAGGTTAGTTGTTCACAGCAGAAGTCAAGGGCCAGCTGGGAACTTGGGAGGAGGGCCGGGTTAGAAACAGGTCCTGTTGCAGCCGTCATGGTAAGGATAGGTTCAGGCAGGAGTCATCCGCAGATACGAAGTCTGGGGTGGGGGGATGTTGGTATTTGCAAATCTTAAAGAATCCCCACACAGATGGCTTGTTGATTTCAAGGGCAGGAAGAGCCACCGTGCAGTGGTGAAATCAGATGATACAGTGACTGGATACGAACCTCATCTGAAGGGGAGGGTGGCTGTGTGATACCCTGGGAAGGACTCACCACCAGCCATTTCGTGTTGTAGCCCGGAACGCACAACCTGAATCTACTCACGAAAGTGAACTCATATGGGGAACGTTCCGTTCCCCAAGGGGCAGCTTATTCTTCCAAAATGCCCATGTTGTAGGAGAGAGGGGCAGAGGAAATGTTAAAGGGGCCGAAAGAGATAGGACAACTAACTGCAATTAATTCTAGACTAGCTTCTACATAGGAGGGAGAAATGCCACAAAGGGTTATATATTAGCCACTTGGCAAATTGTTAATATTTAACAATTTGTTAAATATTATGTAACATACGATGGATTATGTAAGATCCGGTGGTGGTGTTCCATGCAGTGATGTTGATAAGTGTCCTGTGATTATGGAAGAGAATGCCCTTATTCTTACATAACACACAGAAGTACTTAGAGGTAAAGATCCATGATGTATGTAACTTTTTAAATGGTTCGGAAAAAATAGATATATGTGTGCATGTGTGTGTACAGTATATATACATATCATAATAGTAGTAGTACATGGCATTTATTGACTGGCCACAGGCACATGATGTGACTTACTCCTCAGAAACCCTTGGCATCGGGCATGTTGAATACGCTCATTTTCACAGAAGATGAAATGGAAGCTCAGAGAGGGGAAGGCGCCCCAAGACCCACAGCAAATCAGTAGAAAACAGTGTTCTCACATAAGTTAATCTCTCAGAACCCCCACTCTCATCCACTAAACCAGTATGTCCCAGAGGCTGGGACACCTTCCATGTGATGGTTTTTAGTGATAATGCCAATAGAGAGCATTAGATAACATTACATCATTTAGTGATTTTTAAAGCCTCTTTTCCATTCACTCTCAATTCATTTATATCCAGGAGAAAGCCTTAAGTTGGTGGTGGATGGTGGTTAATACCAGACACTTATTGATTATCACTGAATAACAAAAGGGATCACCACGCAGGCATAGGCTCTGGAGAGAAATTGATAAGGAAACAACAATAATCTGTTGGGGGAAAAAAAAACATAAAAGATACGATCAGGCAATTCACAGGAAAAGAAACACAAATGACTCTTCAATATGTGAAAAGATGTTCAGTCCCATTTAAAGTAAACTATACGATTAAAACGACACCCAGAAGGTTTGGCGCAAACTCCGACATTTGCTGATGTAAACAGCCAGGCAGTGGGCAAACACGCCTGTTTATTGCTGATTCCCATCAGCAATATCTATTGGACCTATTGGATATGATCCTTTTGGAGAGATGCCCCCAAACCGCTCTCCAGATTACAAATGCCACCACCTTTTAATTTGGTAATCCTACTGCTGGGAATTTATTGTAATTGTTCACGTGTGAAGTAGCACATGGAAATATTGTAGATTATTTATAACGACAGAGGTTTAGAAACAACGCAGGTGCTTAGAAAACTGGTTAGGTAGATGATGGTCTACTTGGGCAGTGAAGTACTATGCAACTGTGAAATAGAATGACCATACCCTCTAGAGTCGAATTTACTAAAAAACAAAACAGCAAAGTGTTACAGAAAGGAAGTAGTAGAGCATGCTGCTATTTTTTAAAAATAGGGGTGGAGCGAATAGCAATATACATTCATCTTTGCTTTTGTTTACATAAAGATGTTTTGAAAGGACACGCGGGAAACCGATGAAAGTGGCTACGAGGAAATAGTGGAATGGAAAAGAGACTTTTCCGTTACATTCCTTTATGCAATAAAGGAGCATGTGCCATCACCAGCTCCTGGGATGGTGCAAAATTGACCTCAGCTGTTGGGGTCAGTGATTAGGGTCTTTCTTTTCTCCTCTGCCGGGTCAGGATGCAGACAGAGGGGAGGGGACAGCGTTCAGGGACTGCCAGATGAAGGGTTCTAGAAGGTTGTGTGGCCCGGAAGTGGCACTGCGCTGCTGTTGGGGTCTCTGCCTCTGAATTACCAGCAAATTCTTCGCTGCAACAAGAGCACATTGTGTTCTGGCCCCGCTCCCCAACCCAGGCTACTTGAAATGCGGACCCTGCTGCCAACAGCTACTTCCAGCAAGGGCAGACGCAGACTGTCATAGGGAGAGAAACGTGAGGAAACAGCAAAATGGAAGCATTGTTTCCGAGCGTTTGGAGCGGGCTCAGTAGTCTGGGGGGTGGGACAGGCCTGGAGATTGCTTTGCTTCACAAATACGTTGTACCAGTGATGATGATGGCGGTGATGATGGTGACAGTCACCTAAAGTTTGTCTTTAAAGCTGAAAGGAAGGGAGTACCTGCAAAACTAACTGTTGAAGGGTCAGGATTCCACAGTCCTGTGCAATCTCTTCTGAAGGAGGTGGGCAATGTCTGGAGAAGGGAAGTCCAGCCTGGAGGCTGGAAGGGACACAGTGAGATTGGAGTGACCTTTAGTGAAGGGTGTGAGGCAGGAGAAGAAAACTGGGGGTTGAGAGCATAACGGGAAGAAAAGGCCCCCTTTTTTTTAGGAAATCAGAACTCTCAAGGATGAACTAGCATTGTGTGGAAAAAGGTGGTGAGAACAGTTCCAACTTCACACCAGTTAGTGCTTCTGATGTTGCAAGGACCCTGCCTTGTGCCATAGTGAGTGGACCATTCCCAGAAGCAATCAAGCAGAGCCTGGGTGGCAGTGATACAGCTATTCTAGCTTTGAGCCAGGAGGCAAGATGGGAACAGAGGTTTGCAAACATTTCTTCCTATGTGCGAGGGCCAAGAGGACTGAGTAGTGAAGTTTTTAATCTGAAAAATGAAATTGATGTTTACTTAAAGGATTGTTCTTTGAGACGATGCCCTTTCTATATTTGGATGTTCCAGGGTCCTTTATAAAATTACCAGTTTGTGGAATGGAAAAGTCTGGAAGGATCAGGATTCGATAATGTCCAAGTCTGTTCTGTTGCTAAGATTCTGGGAGCCTATGAAAATATGCTTCTGATTTGGATGAAATGGGATAAGGGGAACGTGTGTAAAATCAAACCTAAAGCTGACACATCCAGAAAGGACTGTGTCAGCGTATTATTTGGGGATGTGGAGTTCATTACCAGAGGGTAATGACTTTTTTAAAGTTGACAATGAATACCCCTAGAGAACTGGCTAGAGGTGATATTTTTCTTATGTATTGATTCTGTATTATATGAATTTTAAATGTACATATATATATCTTACATGGACTTTGATAAAAATAAAAAACTTTAAAAATAAAAGACAGCGAAAATAGCTGCCATGGATTGAATTCTGTGCTAAGAGCTTTTTTTGTATATATGAGGTCTATCTTGAAAGTATCTGCCGCACAAACTGTTTTAATTATAATTGACATTGGCTCAATACTTTCAGGACAGACCTCAAATCCACGCAAAAATCTGCAGGCGGTGTTTATAACAGGTTTATTCATAATTGCCAAAAACCTGGAGGCAATCAAGATGTCCTTGAATAGGTGAATGGATAAATAAACTGTGGAGTATTACTTAGTACTAAAAAGAAATGAGCTAGAAAGCCATGACAGGACATGGAAGAACCTTAAACGCACATTACTAAGTGAAAAAAGCCAATAACATACTGTGTGATTCCAGCTGTATGATATTCTATAAAAGGCAAAACTATGGAAACAGTATAAAAATCTGTGGTTTCCCAGGGTTGGGGGAAAGGAGGGATGAATTAGCTGAAGCAAAGGGGATCTTTAGGGCAGAGAAACTATTCTTTGTGATGCTATAATGATGGCTACATGTTATTTTAAATTTGTCCAAACCCACAGAACGTACAATACCAAGAGTGAGCCCCAAATGTCAGTTGTGGACTTTGCACATAATACATAATAATGTATCCACTTAGGTTGTAATAAATGGACCATTCCAGGGAGGAATGTTGATGGTGGATCCAGCTAAGGCTAAAGCCAAGCATGTGTAGGGCAGGGGGTATTTGGGAAATCTCTGAACTCCCTTCTTAATTTTGCTGTGAACCTAAAACTTCTCTTTAAAAAATTGTCTTAAGGCGGGGAAAATGTCAGCTGGTAGCATGGTGGCTGAGAGCACAGGCTCTGGAGCCAAATGCCTTTATTTAAAACACTTACCAGCTTGGAAACTCTGTCATGTTACTTAGCATTTCTGGGCCTTAGTGTTCCTCTCTGTAAAATGGGGCTAGTAATAATACTGCTGTTAGAGTTGTTGTGAGCATTACATGAAATAATGTGGGTAAAGCAGTGCCTGGAAGGTAGATACTCAGAACTGAAAAATATCAGCTGTTGTTCTTACTTGCGAGCTTTTAAATCCATTCTGCGTACACAGACCTGGAATGCGGGCCCCAGTGATGTACTTCAGGGCACCGTCTCTGAAGTAGCTGACTCCGCTTCTTTGCAGTCCAGCCCTGGGGTTGCAATTTGGGTCGATTTTTCGCTGACCACTGAGCAATCATCTCCGGCCTGCAGGAGTAGCCACATTTGGCTTGAGTGTCCCTAGGAGAAGCCATCCAAGCATTTGCCTTCCCCACCACCAATAGGAGTCTCCGGAGAATCATGGAAATATCTTTGCACATGGAAGAGATTATTAATTCATGTGGCCACAAATAGCTCGAACACTGTGTCCTCAGTGCTCAGAGCTCCCATCCCCTCAAATTTACTCTGGGTGCCAGCTCGGCAGCCAGAAAAGCCACAGGCTGCCTTTACTCGGAGTGTCTAGCTAGGAGACCTCTCAGGAACTGAGGATGGTGGAGTGAGATTAAATAGTTTGATTGTTTTTAATTTCACACTCGCCCTCCCCAAACCATAGCCCACTTCTGCCCTACCACACCAGCCCGATGGAATTGTTTGATCCACCCCTCCGGCCCCACGGATTCCCACCTCCAGGCCTTTGTGTGCTCATTTTCCCACCTGGTATACCCTCTTTTCATCGCTGTGACCACTTCCTCCCCTCCAGTGGCTAAATACCTCCATCCTTCGAAACTGGTGCCCCCACCTCTGCTTCATCCTATCAGATCATCCGTGGTTTTAGAGGGGGTTGGGATCTGGAGTGGAGTTTAAACCGCAGCTCTGCTAAGTATAAGCAAAGGGATTATACTCTATGAACCTCAGTTTCTGCCCCTGTAGAATGGGAGGACTGACTACTATCTTCCTCCTGGGATCATTTTAGACGTAAAGGATAGAAGGCCTGCTAAGTGTTTGGCACTGTGCCCAGCATGTGGTAAGGGCTTAATAAATGTTAGCTCTAGGAGGGTGAGGCAGAACGGGGCCCCTTAGTGCTGGGGGTGGCAGAACATGTGAAGAGGCTGGAGGAAGTGTCAGATGATCGATCACATAGTCCCTACGCAGCCACCCAGGGGCAGCTGCCTGTTGGCTGGCCACACCTCCGTGAATTGGGCGGGTAAGGAGACAACGCATCCACATTGCTTCAGACAGCAACAGCCGCAGGATGAGCTTGGTGCCAGCACCTGCATTCCTACACCCTCGGGTCTCCTCTTTCTTCAAAGCTCCTCCAAGGTCACAGGATCAATTCCTTCTGATTCAAGTTGGGTCACGTGTCCGCCCCTGCCCCAATCACGCTGGCTGAAAGAAGGCTCTGATTGGCCAGGCCTGGAACATGTGCTTGTTCTTGAACCAATAGAAATGGCCAGGGGTGGAACAAGAATCTGATTGGCCAGGCTTGACCTATGACCCCGACCACCACCTTCACCCCTTCGGAAACTGCCATGTCTGCTCAGTTCGGAGAAGGTGGATGGATCGTGAAACCAGGAGCAATTCTCCAAAGGGAAGGTGGGATGCTTTTAGAGAAGACATGTGGAGCAGGTACAGACAGCAGGTGCCCAGTAGACTCTGGAAAGGAACAGCGTGAGAAAAGGCCCGGAGGTGCACACCGACGTGCTTAGGGCACATGGAGGAGCTCCCGGAAGTGGAGCACCGGAAGTTGGACTGGGAGATAGGTAAGTGGCCATCGTCCTTGAATGTCAAGTGTTTCAAAGAGGAAAGGACTATGGTCCAGTTTGTGTTTTAGAATTTATTCATTTATCCAGCACACATTTGCTGAGCACCAATGCGTAAATAAAGAAAAGTCCCTGGTGATAGTCTAATGAATTTGGAGGCCGGAGGCGGAGGGAGGCTGGTGCACCAGTCCAGGCAGGAAAGGCAAGACTTGGCTGGGGTGTGGAGCACAATTCCCCGGCATCACAGCTCTACTCGAAGCCAAACCTGTCCTAGGTAGAGTGCTTGGGGAGATTTTCAGTCTCACTTGGTGCCACTTCAAGGCAGCCTGCTGGGAAAATTTTTCTAGCATCTGTTTGCATAGGCTGCCACCAACAGAACTACTCAGATTAGATTTGAATCCTTGCTTCTTCATGCACCACTGGCTCTGTGACCTGCCTTCCCTCTCTGGGCCTCCATCTCCTCCATTAAAGGCTTAACGATAGCACCTACCTCCTGAGACCATGGTAGCAAAGTGGTTGACACGGTGTTTGTCAACATAAGAAACGCGATAACTGGTGATGTTATTAACTACTGTTAATACTATGACATCTTTGAGGCGGATCACCTCCCGATAGTTTTCTTCCTCACTTGGAAAATGGCGATCAAGATGGCAATGTATTGGGTTGGCCGAAAAGCTCACTTGGCTTTTTCCATGAAATGGCTCTAGTAATGCTTAGTCATCTTTATTGTCATTTGAAACAGTTTTGTTAGAAGATTTATTGTGACAACTCTCGTATCAGCATGCATTAAAAAAAATAAATAAAAATTGGTGAATTTTTATGTAGCCATTTTAATATTGAAAATGGAAGACAATACACAACATTTTTGGCATATTATGCTTGATTATTTCAAGAAAGGTAAAAATGCAACTGAAATGCAAAAAATGAATCGTGCAGTGTTTGGAGAAGGTGCTGTGACTGATGGGACTTGTCAGAAGTGGTTTGTGAATTTTCATACTAGAGATTTCTCACTGGACAATGCTCCATGGTTGGACAGACCGGTTGAAGTTGACAGCAGTCAAATCGAGATATTAATTGAGAACAATAAATGTTATACCATGCAGGAGATAGCCAACGTACTTAAAATACCCAAATCAATAAAGTTATTGGTGAAAATGTGTCTTTTATTTTACAGAAAAAAATAACTAAACAGACTTTTTCACCTACCCAATACTTTAGTGGAGAAGTAAACCACTTAGTGACTGTATGACCTTGGGCAAATGACATCACCTCTTTGTGCCTCAGATTTCTCATTTGAAAAAATAGGACTAAAATTAGTTCCTGCTTACAGGGCTGATATAAATTTAAATAAATCATACGCAGTGCTTATGATTTATTAGAAAAGTTTGCGGCACATAGTACAGTCTCAATATATATCAAGAAAATAAATTTATTACAAGGACTAGCAGTATATTTTAATTAGTAGGAGTGATAGTGTTAATTAAGTGAATTTATGACATAATAGGGCTTATTAAATGGTGGGTAGTATCAGTGTTATCATTTTCCCATCAGATACTTTGAGAGGGAAATGACAGCATTTGGTTTGGGGACAAAAGGGACACCATTGCCTCCCACAAAGATGTATGTCTGTCTCCCCAGAACATCTGGATATTAAATATTTCTCCATGGGTGGGGTGAAAAGACACTGACTGAGAAAAAATCCCTCCCTAAACTCTCTTCAAGCAGGATGGAAGGATGAGACTAGTTTTCCGCCCTGTCCCATTTCTCTAGAATAACCAGAGGGGTGTCTCCCACCTCCCACCAGTCCTCTGGCTCCCAGAATACAACTGTAGCTTGCATTTCAGTTTGTGACTTGGGGAATTCTCTCTCTCTTGTGCCTGGAATAATTTGTGGCTCCATTTACAAGAGTAAAGCTCTTGTGATCAACACCCCACTTGGGTCCTAGAAGCAGCGATGCCTGAAAAGCAGTTTGAAAAGGTCAGTTGAGGGCAGAGTCCAAAGCGATTTTAAATGGCCCAGCTAAGTGCCAGGCTGAATGGAGAACCCTTTTAATTTATGACAGCCTTGCCCTCTGAAGAAAAAGACAACAACGCTCTGGAGCAGTCTGATTGCAAAGTAATGAATCCCTTCGTGTGTTTAAAAAATACAGACCTATTTGGCTCTCATTTCCAAAAGAAAAAGATCCCTGCTGCTTAGGGCATTAGGGTTAGATTCGTGTGCATGAACCAATAGGAGGAATTTCAGTGAAAATTGGATCTTACCATTGTTATACATTTGTAATTTACAAGGACTTGATCCAAGACTGCCCGAGAGCACAACTTTCAAAGCTGTGTGACCTTGAGCAAGTTACTTTACCTCTCTGTGCCTTGTCTGCACAATGGAAAGAATAATGGCACTAGTTTCTAGGGTTGCTATAGAACTAAATGAATTATTAGATGGAAGGCAGTTTAAACAGTGCCTGGGATAGTGGATACACTTGGTAAGGGTTAGTAACTATTGCCTTATACAGACTTTTGTTTGGGGGATTGTGGTGATTTTCTGCTTGGCACACAGGAAAGCCAGTCTAGAGAATGGCCTTGTTGTTTGCAACAGAAACCTATAATTGTCTGTTCCTCCTTGGTTTTCTAGCTGGGAGTCCAATGCACGCATTTCATCATGCCTTGATTTTTTTCTTTTTCTTTTTTAATCCAGTCTTTCAGAACACGCTTCCAGTAAGACCTTTTGGAATTCTTGAATTCCAGAGAGATTTTTCTGGCCACATCAGCTAACAGAGAAACTTCTCTTCAAAACTATGAGAAGCCTGCAAACCGCTGGTTAGAAAATTGACTCTTTCATTCATTCATCCTACAAGTATTTCTTGTGGGCTTACTATTTGCCAGGTCTGTCTGCCAGGTTCACAGTACAAAGTGAGAATAATGCAGTAAACCTGACTCTTTGGGGAACCAGGCCCTGATTTAAGAGCTGTGCATACATTAGTTCATTTAACCATCACCACAATCTGAGTAAGATGCTGCTTTCATCCCCATTTACAGATGAGGAAACTGAGGCACAGAGATGTTATGTAACTCCGTGGGCTCACAGCTGGTAGACAAGAGTCCAGGTAGCCTGGCTCCGATGTCTGTACTGCCCTCTTCTCCTCCCCAGCCTTTTAATTTGGAAAATATCAAACCTCTAGAAAAACTACCTGTATGGTACCATGAATATCACCTGTCTGTCCCATGGATTCACCAATTGTTAAAAGTTTGCCACATTTGCTTAATCGCTGTTTGTCTCGATACGTTTTTGCTGAATTATTCATTTGCAGATATTCTTCACCCCCAAAATACTCTAGTGTATGTAGCAATTATTTATTGCTGTACAATAAATGACCCCCAGATCGTAAAACAAAATTAAAAAGCAAATATTTACTACATCACATTGCTGTGGATCAGGAGTCTGGAGGCAGCTTGGCTGAATCCTCCGCGTCAGGGTCTGTCCCTAGGCTATTAGCTGGCACTGCTTTCAAATGAAGCGTCAGTAAGCTCACCTGTGGTTGATGGCAGGAGCCTCAGCAGCTCTCCACATGGGCCTCTTCATGTCAGTGCCCATGACATGTCTACTGGCTTCCCCCAAAGTGGATGATGAAAGACGAAGAGAAAAAGAGGGGGGATAAGGTGCCAAGATGGAAGTCACAGTTCTTACAACCTAATCTCCGAAGTGGCATGTCTTCACTTCTGCCATATTCCATTGGTCACACTGACCAGCCCTGGTACCATATGGGAGGGGACTTCACAGGGAGGTGACATGGACCAGGAAGCAGAGGTTACTGGGCCATTGTGTCTGAGGCTAGCTACTCCTAAGGTTTCCAGTTATGTGAGTCAACAAGTTCCCCTCCTTACTTACACCAGTTTGAGCTAAATTTCCTGTCAGTTGCAATGGAAAGGGTCTTGGTGAGTAACGCATGCATCTTCCAGGGAAAGAGAATGACTTACTGTAAATCCTTACCACAAAAACTAATTTGTTTGTAGCTGAAGTTTGCTATGAGAAAGCAGGGCTGATATTCTTAGAAATCAGTGTTCTTCACTTTCTGTCTGGTATTTGTAAGAGATAGTGCTGTGAAAACTCTAGCCTTCCTACCATCTAGACTGGGTTTGCCCATCCCCATGAAGTTTATCAATTCCCAGTTGTTCCACTTACTATTGGTGGGACCTTGGGCAAGCCACTTAACTATCCTCTGTTAAGTCTTAGTTTCCTCACCTGTAAAATGGGTATATTTTTAAGCCATGCAGTTTGAGGGAAGAGTAAAATGATGTATGCTAAGCATAGGGACAGTACTGGGTATAGAGTAAAATTTAGCCATTTATACTTATTATTGGTGAAAGACCTATGTGCCCAATATTGTGTAAGGATCTGTGAGAAGATACACGATAAGTATAGTGTGCCCGCCCTGGTATCTCCGAAATCTTCATGAAGGAGAATAGGCTTGATACGACCTTTCAAGGATTCACCCAAATTTCGAAACCAAAGTAAGCAGATGGAGGGCTCCCTAGACAGAAAGGGCAGGCACACAAATCTGTAATAGGCATAGCTCACGTTTATTGAGCATGTACTGTGGACCAGGAGTGGTTGTTAGTAGTTACCACACGTTGCCTCTCATACTATTCCTGACAGCCCTTGAGGTGGTTATTGTGATTGACTGTTTTACAGGTGAGGATGCGAGCACAGAGAGGCTAAATCGTTTGCCCAAGGTCATTTTGCTCCTAAGTGAGGCTGCGGAATTAGATCCACTCTACAAATACTACTATTACAAGTAAAAAGTAAATGGAAGTAGCAGCAATGACTGAGGACACACAGCAGTAGGCACAGAATGCGAATGATGATAAAGATATAAAAGGAAAGGCACAAAGAAAGGCCCAGGCCCAGCTCGGTTGACCTCAGTGCTTTGTTCAGCAAGGGTGGCCAGGTCCAAGCAAAGGACTCTGGGAGGGAAAGGTGACAGGGAGCAGAGGGAGGGGTGGACAGTTCCAGGCAGCTGGCGGCACTGGGGGCTATAGCCAGCTGTCTCCACTGACCAGGCCTGAGCACCCCCTGCCCCGACCAGGCCCCTTATGGGTGAAGCGGCAGCAGCTGTGGGAGGGGAACGTGCGACCTGCCAGTGACCCTGAGGTGAACGATGTCCCTACGGCTCCTCGGCCTCTTGACTTGCCATCTGTCCCACCACCTGGAAGGATCATTTCTGATTGCTCCCTTTGTTGTCACTGGGGAAACGAGGCAACGGTGGGAGATGTGTTAGATCCTGCCACAGCCCCACGCCTGCTGGTTGCCAAGGTGTACTTGGCAGAGCAGGGCACCGGCACAGAGGCCCGTCTGCTGGGTGGTGCCGTGGGAGGCTTAACATCTGTGGTGCCCAGGACTGTCCCAAGGACGGTCCAGCCCCAAAGGTTGGTAGTGACCTCATGCACAGGCCTTCGCACAGTGCAGGTCAACAATAAGTGCTCATGTTTGTTGAATGACTAAATGAACTTTCTCTGTCCAAGTCTTAGCCTCTTCTGGAGAATATATATGTTGTGTCCCAAAAGTATGGAGCCTATGTCAATATAATTAAAACAGTTTGTGTGACCAATACTTTCTGGACAGACCTCGTATATGCCTCACAGACTTGTCATGGGATTCAAGGAGGAAAACCCACTGAAGTGCCAGCCCGAATCATGGCCCTTTCTGAGCCCCAGAGCTGTTGTCAGCTGTTGAAGGAATGTTGCAACCGGGGACACAGAGAGTCCCAGACCCGGGACTTGGGCAGGAAGGCTCACCCAGAGAGAACTGAAGAAAGGTGGCAGCCAAGTGAGCAAAAGGAAGCCAGAATTGCTTTGGCCCCTGGTACTCTCCTCCCAGCTAACTTCTGAAGACGGGAAAGGTTTAAGGGAAACTTAATCCGCATGTTACTGCCTAGTTTTTGTATAATTCATCAAAATACCTTTCAGTAATAAACCTCCTCATGGTTTGAAGCTCTTCGCATACATTTTATCCCCCTCCTCCCATGACAAAGATGCTTTCCCCTCAAGTGCAGGAAGCTGGCTTGTCCCGCAAACAAGCAGGGTGGATGCTGAAAGCCCCCTGGGTTAGGGTGGCTCCTCCGAACGCTGGGCCCTGAGCAGGTTGCTCCAGGGAAAAACTTCCCTCTCCCCACTCCCTGTCCCCATGCTCTCCCTGTTCCCAGGGACCCTCTGGGAAAGCCGAGACGGAAACAAGTGTGAGTTGGGAAATGCTCTATCCAGCCCTGACGACAGGGGTCAGGGCCGGGGACAGGATGCCCAAAGGTCCCTTCCAGGGGTGCATGTCTCTGAAGCTGTGGTGGATTCGGGAGGGCTGCACTAGGTTAGGTCTCCGTCTGGGCAGTAGGAGGCGAGGGGACAGATCAGAGTGTGGGGTGAGGAGGCCTTGCGATGGGCGCGTGAAGTGTGTGCCGGGCTCCTGGAGCCACACGGAGAGGGCTGAGCACTTGCCAGCTGTTGACATCGCGGTGTCTTCAGGGCACTTGCTGAACCTCAGCACGCTCACCTCCGAGAGCGGGACGGCATTCACTCCGCAGTGCTATTGGGAAGATTCAGCAAGCTCTTCGCTATAAAGCTCTCGGCAGAGGGCACCTTCATCTGGCAACCTTAGCCTCTCTGGGCCTTAGTTTCCTCATCTGTAAAATGGGGATAATTATAGAGTCTGCACCATAGGGCTGTTGTGTATTAAATCAGATCTTCTATGTAAAGTGTCTAGAACAGTGCCCGCCACCCCGAGTGCTGCGTAGGAGCTGCGCACGGGGAGCCAGGGCTTCGGGGCAGGACTGTCTGTGGCTGTCAGATGAAGTTTTAGAAAGCTCAAACTCCAGCCAACTCCAGGACCGCTAGAGTGTTCAGCACCCTCTCCCACACCTCAGTCTTTCTGTTCGGTAAAAAGGGAATTCTTCTGCCTGCCTCTGCAGAGTTCCTAACCATGCCCTGAGACCATTTCCTGAGCCTGGGAGCACAGGCCGCCGCAAGCACTGTCACCACTCCTCAGCACGTAGTGGGGACTTGAGGACTCGGGTGTGTGTAGACTCCTCTTTGGTCATCAATGGGGCTTTGATGATGTTGGATAGCTTCTCTCTTTCACCTCTGCAGCCTGCTGGGCCCTGCTGGGCGTGTTTCGGGAAGGGAGTGCAATGTTGCTCCTATCTGCCTAGTCAGCTCTTGCAGCAAGATCTTGATAGGGTGATGGCGTGTTTTCATTTAGCTGCTCAGACCTTTGGCAGGCTTCGCAGCCAAGGATGGAAGGGCTGGGACAATCCAATCAAGCCATCGGCTGGCAACAGTGGCCCTGGTGGGATCCCACAATGTGCAGGCACTCAGCTGTCCCACTCTGGCCTGCAGGAGGACAGACCGGTTCTGAGAGCTGATTCGGGACTCAGACGAGACCCTGAGCACTGAGGGTCTCAGGAATAAGCATTGACCTCAGAATCTGGGTCCCACTTCCCAGAAGGAGTTCAAGTCTGTGTGTCTGAGCTAGCCTTTCTTCAGTGCCTGCTTGTATTTGAACTTCTTCCTCCTCTGGACCTCGCCCATTGGGCCCCTGCAGGACCGTCAAGTGCGCTGCCAAGATGGGCTATCAGTGGTGAGGACGGCCCCCTTCTTACTTCAAAGCTCGAAACCCTGGGAGGTCTCGCCCCTGGAGAAAGGGTGCGCGGCGTTGTGTTTTATGACTGTTTATTGTTCTTGTTATTTTAACATTTACGGCGCACGGCTTAGCTGTGAACTCATTTCTTGAGCGTCACTGCGCTCAAAATCTTCCAGGGTACCGAGCCAGAGGTTACTTTTGATTCATTTTTGGCTTCTGCCCTATTTAGTTTACTTTATTAAAAATATCATCCTGCCAGGCCTCCCTTTGTTCTAAGGACTTTTCTGGATATGGCCCTGGGTCCACCCTAAGCCCCTAAACACCATCGTTGGAATGTGAGCCTGGGCAGCAGGGCCACGTAGGCCAGCACTCAAGAAGCACTTTCTGCAAAGGGCCAGAGAGTAAGTATTTTAGACTTTCCGGTCTGATGGTCTCTGTTGCAACCACTCAGCTGCACTGTGGTTGCATGAGAGCAGCCATGGACAACGTGTACATGAATAAAACTTGATTGGTGACAGCAGACTCTCCATTGCTGACCCCTAATGTGGATGATGGACACTTGGTTCTAATAGGAGCTTGTCTTTTGTGCTTGCATGGATCTAAAATGTAAGTTCTTCCTACAGTTTCAGCCTGTTTCTGCTTCTTTATCTGATCCCCTGGAGCGGGAGGCAGCAAAGCAGTTCATGGATCAAATTTGGCCCACTGCGTATTGTGTCAATAAAGTTTTATTGAAACACAGCCATACCCACTCATTTGTGTATGGTCTGAGGTGGTTTCCCCTCCTGCATTGATGGAGTCAAATAGTTGCAAGAGAGGCCCCTTGATCCCTAAATACCTACTCTCCAGCCCTTCCCAGAAATTATCTGCCAATCCCTGCCCTAAAGAATGAGAAAAATGTCTGGAAAACACGCGTGTGTGTGTGTGTGTGTTTGGAGATGAGGAACATTAAGTTGGCCCCTCCGAACTCACCTCCTTTGAACTTTTCTCCCAGTTCGCTTGTCCTCCAGTTGTTTTTTCCTGGACCCTAGTTTTCTTTTTCAAAGCGCTAGACCATTGCTTTTAAACATGTTTTGACTACAACCATCAGTAGGAAACATGTTTATTACAGCTTTATCATGACATACTAAAAAAATGCACAGGCACAGAGATACCCCCACCACACACATGCCATACAAAACACATGTGTAAATGAGTTTGAAGAAGCAATACTTTCTCTTACTACATGTGATACACTAATATTTTCTGTTAATATCAGCCAGCATAGGCTTGACCCTGCTGAGGTGACAAATACCCCCAACAATGAGTGACTTAAATTAACAGATGTTTACTTATTGCTTGTGTTCCTTGTTCCTCCAGAGTTGTCTGGGAACTTGGAAGCTACAGAGCATCACACTGGCTGTCCAAGCATCTGTCAGGAAGGTTCACCTGTCGTCTCCTTTAATACACCTTTGGCCATAGCAACTCACATGACCGTTACTTTAAACAAGGTGAAGAAGTGCAGCCCTACTTTGGACCCAGAGATGAACATGAAATAATATGGTGAACAGCATATTGGTTATCTTTAGAGTTGTCAGACTTTTTGTGTCATGGGCCAACTAATACATATTCTTGGCTTCACAGACCATACAGTCTCTGCCATAGCTACTCAGCTGCACAGGTGACAGGTGGCAATGCATAAACAAATGGGAGTATCGTGTTCCAGTAAAACTTTATTCAGAAAAACATACAGTAGGCTGCGAACTACTGACCCCGGTCCACTCAATTCCATTTTATAAAAACACCGGTCACACCTCCCTAAATTGACTTCATTAACCCACTAATGGATGTGACACCATAGTGTGAAAGACACTAAATAACTCAAAGCTGCATGAGATGAGGCCTAATATTTCTTGCTTTGTCATTATCTTCAGTTCCCAACACTGGCGTGGTGCCAAATAATGTTGTTGGAAGACGCGATTGAAAATCCTCTGCATTTCTTTTCCTGCCAATAGTTCATTTGTCCAAGGTGCACGCACACACACACACACCACTATCGCTTACTTCTTAAAACCTCAACCCTACTTTCAAGGTAATCGTCAATTCTGAACTTAGAGACACAAGTACAGCCGCACTTCTATAAGAACACTCATGTTTTTATTCAAGTTTGAGATGATTGCTGTGTAAATGTGGTATTGAAATCCATACTTCTGGAAGCTCAGTTCATTATATGTTTTATTATATACACTTAGTGTTTATTTTGTTGGGTGATTTGTATACATTATTTCATTTCATTTTCTCAAAAAGTACAGAAGGTAGGTTCTAACTTATTCCCACTGTGCAGATGAAGACACTCCAGCTCTGAGTAAGGAGCCCAAGGTCGCGTAGGCCATGATCAGTAGAGGTGGGCTTCGAGCAGGTGTCCGACCCCAGAGTGTGTTAACCACTAAGCCATCTGTGCTGTCTCCTGAGAGATGCCACCGTGCTCCAAACATGGGGTTACATTTCTGTTGGCACTGGAGACCCTATTTTTAAGGAGCTGAGAAGTCAGCTTGGAAATGCGCTTTCATCTGCTTTGTAAGGTGATACCAAAAACACAGATGACTCGGCTTCTTTTATGGGAAAATATAAAGTTAATGGTGAAACTGGGGAGTTAAGGAGAGTTTAACACATTAGGAGTTGTCCTGCTAAGTATGAGAAGAAGTCCAGCCAAATCTACCCTCACAGTCGAGACTTTCAGTAGCAAGTGACAGAAAACCCAGTTCAAACTGGGTTAGCAAGTAAAGGGAATATATGGGCTCAAGGAACTGAAAGTCCAGGGTTGGGCGCTGCATTCAGGTGTGGCTGAATCAGGGTGCAGACAATGCCATCAAAATTTCAGTTGCTTTCTGACTCTTGGTGTCCTCTCCTCCACTCTTCTGGCCTCCTCTTCAGGCTGCACAAGGCACTAGATGGTGGGGTAACTCCATCCCCACATTCTCTCAGGCACACAGCAGGTGCTCAGTAAGTATTTACTGAATGAATGGGCTGCTTGAGATTGACTTGAACGCCCCACACTTTGGCGTAGGTGTTACCCATTTAATGTGATACCCATTTTAAGCCTGTTGTGCGTGTGTCTGTGGAGGGCACAGAGGTTAAGAGCAGAAGCAGACTGCTTTGGTTGCAACCCCTAGCTGTGCCTCTTCATCACTATGTGGCTTGGACCAGCTCTCAGCCTCTGTTTGCTTCAGTTCAGCATCTGCGTAATGGAGCTTAAAATAGCACCCACCTCATAAGGCTGCCAAAAGTTCAAATGAGGTCATAGTAACATTTACCATCTGCTGATGGCTCGCCAACAGCCAAGCACGCTCCTAAAGGGTTTGCATGGATCAACTTGCTGGGTGCCCACACTGACCGATGGAGTAGGTACTATTGTACCGTGCGTATGACAGAGAAGCCCAGTGGCTGTGCAAGGGGAATGGAATGCTGGGGTTGGGATGTGTCCCCAGCAGTCTGGTTCCAGAGCCTGTGCTTTCCTCCACTCTGCTGGCATGGAGACAGCACTCGGTAGTTGGGAGTAGCTGTCACTCATCCTTTGGAAGGTAACAGTGGGACAGAGAGAGGCCGTGTGCAAAGGAAACATGGAGCCCAGTGTCCAGCAAGGGCTCCCCCTCCCCCTGAGCCGCCGCCTGGGCTCTTCTTCCGAAGAGCAAGGAGCCCACCGGGTGGGGCTGAGTCCTGCCAGCCCAGCCCCATTGGTCCCTATAAGGTCACTCGCTCTACAAGAGCCTCATACCAGGTCACCTCTGCTGGCATGGAAGTCTTTACGCCGAAGACTGGTGGAAGAGGTTGCAGTCCCAGTTATTTTAAGATGCAAAACTTAAGAGGTTTCCCCAGGGGAATGAAAGCAAGTCATTCTGTGTCTAAATGCATGGAAAATGGGACTTCATCAAAATTTCCATTTCATTCTGTTTTGCACAACTCATATAATTCAATTTTCAAATATCATTCCAGTCTAAGAGACCCAGTGATTGAAGTCCTGGAACTTACTTAAAAAAAAAAAAAAAAAAGTTTCAACAGTATTATTTCTAATATTAAAACTTAGAAAAAAATAAAAAGGAGATAGTTTTATAATCATAACAGTTAATGTTTTTCCAGTACTTAGTGTGCGCTATTTGATGCTTTTCATATACAAATTCATTTAATCTTCACAACGACCCTCCAACACAGGTTTACTGTTAATCCAGTTACACGTGGGAAAACTGAGGTCACAAGGCTCAGTCACTCCCCAAGTTAACCCAGCTGGTGGGAAGGGCCCAGAAGCTGTGTCCATAACCACCGTAATATGTTAACCCAGTTATGACACCTAACCATACAGAACATGGTACTGTGCTAGATAGCGTTTGGAAAAATCTTGGAGAATGGTGGTTTTCATGTTCTGTAGAAAGGACATTGACACAGCAAGTTCAGGAGGAGCTAATCTACCTGAAAAATAAATGTATAAGGGAACTAGTGAGGTTAAGAGCAGGGGAAATGTTTCAGAACGTTGGCCTAGAGCAGGGCTTCTCAACCTCAACAATATTGACATCGATTCTTTGTTGTAGGGGCTGTCCTATTCATCACAGGATGTTTAGTGGCACCCCTGGTGTCTGTCTACTAGATGCTAGTAGCGTCTAGCACATCCTGTCCCTCCCCTGGTGGTAACCAAAAATGTCTCCAGACGTTGCTAAGTTTTTCTTAAGGGGTAAAATCATCCTGGTTGAGAACTAGTGGTATACTGCTAAGCTCATGGGTGGTGTTTTTGCCTCCTCTTTCTTTCCTATGATTTCCAAATTTTCTTTAATGTGCATGGATTTTGTAAACAAATTAAGAGCCTCGCGTTAGGAATGATCATGCCACTCGCATTCAGAACCTCTGAGTGAGTTCCTGATATTCTTAGCCTTCACAATGCCTCAAAAAGCCCTGCATTGTCTGGCCCCTGGCTGTTTCTTGGGTGTATTCTCTTATCCCTTTTGCCCTCATCATCACATTCCAATTGCTCTACTCTTAAAGTTCTTCAGACTGGCCTGGCTCATTTCCACCTCAGGGCCTTTGCACGTGCTGCTCTGCCTGGTTGGTCTTCCCTATCTTCCCCCTCATGCCATTACTCATCCACGTGAAGTATCTGCTCAAATGTCACCTCCTCCATCAGGCCTTCCCTGGTCACCCTGTCTAGAATATTTATGTGTCCCCCTGTTTATTGTCTGCCTCCCCCACTGGAATGCCAACTCCAGCAGGGCTGGGAGTTCATTTTGTTTATTTTTCCATCCCCTGAACCTAGAACAATGCTTGGCACATGGTAAAAGGTTAGTAAATATTTGTGGAAGGAGGGAAGGAGAGGGAGGAAGGGAGGGAGAGAGGACGGAAGGAGAACAATTCAGAAGACTATAGTCAGTCAATTCAGGAGCTTACAGTAAAGGAGCAATGCTGAGACCCACACAGCTGTGTTTCTCTCTAAACTTCATCTAAGTTTGACCTGCAGTTTATGGATGAAGGGTTGGAGCAGCAAAAAGGGCCCAGGGCAGCTAGCTCCCTTCGAGGGAACCCATTAAAGTAACATGGTTTCTGTGCCGCGCTGTTGAGTGACCGGGGTTAAAAGAGCAGTAACTTAAGCAGACACTCCTTCCTCTGAGCTGGGGAGCGACTGGAGAGACTTGTGTGTTTCCTGGTGTCGTTGCCCAACACTAGGCAGCACCCGGAGCCACCTCGCCCTCCTCTCCTCTCTCTCTCAGCCGGAACAGCTCACCTCCACTTCCTGGCCCCGCAGAGCAGTGGGCTCTGGTGCTGCCCAGTTCTTACGACGAGGCGTGTGTGAGGCAAGGGGAGGCTGCTCTGTGAGCCGAACGTTTTTGGCAGAGAACTTGTTCTCGGTTTTTTTTTTTTTTGGTTGGTTTGCTCTGATTTGGGGGCTGAGGAAGAAGCCATAACAATAACTTTGGTTATTCTAAAGGTCAGACTGGAATGTCAGCATGCCCTGCGGGCATTTCCTCAGCCTGGGTTGAGGTCCTGGTACTTGCTGGGTGAGCAAAGGGAGGTGGATTGTTCCTTTTCTTTTCTCCTTTTTATTTTTCCTCATGATTTTGCTGCCTTGTTCATTTTCTTCAACCCTTGTTCATGCAGCCACCATACACTTAATGAGCACCTACTATGTGCCAGCCAGGCCCCAACCTAAAAGAGGTTTAAGAACCACACTCAACAAACCATTTCATCAACAACATTTACATTCCTTTGAGTTCAAGTTTCTTGTGACTATTTTTTCATTCATTGCTTTTCTTTTTTTCAACTCTTGTGCACATTGGGACATGACCATGACACTGAAGTGTATACACAGAGTAAAAAGTGGACTGTTCTCAGGTTTCTTCTTCATCAGAATTTTCATGTAATTGTTGGAGGTGGACTCTTTCCGAGTAGGTGGGCAAGCCATCCTACAAATGCATTTCATTTTCTTTTTACAAAAATGGGATCAGACTTTGTACCCTGTAACTTCCTATTTTCCACTTCTACATTGTGGACACTTCCACGTTACTACATCTAGATTGCCCTTGCCTCATTACGGATAGTGATTCATTTGTAGATACAGTATAATCATTAATTTTCCTATGTTGGTCACCTAGTACCGGGTTAGCAAACCTTTTCTATAAAGGACCAGATAGTAAGTAAATGCTTATGGCTTCGCAGGCCATGCAGAGTCTCAATGGAAACTACTCAACTCCATCATCAGAGCATGAAAGCACCTATAGAAATATGTAAACCAAACGGTATGGCATGTTTCACGAAAACCTTATTTATACCCCAGGTAAGTGGGCCAGATGTGACTTCGGGACATACTTTACCAACAGCTGACCTTGTTAGTCTTCTACATTTTTTCCCATACTAATTGTTCCTAAACAGATTACTTTAGGTTTCGTTTTCATTGTTTTTTTTTTATTTGTTTTTGGGGGGTGGGGATGGGGTGAAGAAGGAAACACTGATTTTTTAAAATACTATATCACACCTACTTAGCATCTTCTTTTTTCCCCTCAGAGATATTCGTGCAATTTCCTTCAAGAAAACTGGTACAACTCATTGTCTTCAGTGGCTGCATAAAATTCCATTGTATGAATAGACTAACTGTATTGATTATGGTAATGCTAACTGCTGTAACAAATAAAACCTCTAGTCTCGGAGCTTAACACAATCATTTCTCAACATGTAAAGACCAGTGACAGTGTTCCTGGTAGACTGATGTCCTGTATATGGTCCACCAGGGACCCAGCCTCCTTTCATTGTGTAGCTCTGCTTCCCGTGCTTCAGAGACAAGTCCAAAGCAGTTAAATGCCCCTGCCCCATTATGACAACCAAAAATGTCCAGACATTGCCCAGTGTCCCCTGAGGTTGAAATTGCCCCCATTGCCGTTTTTACTGATCATAGTGAGGCGCTGCTCCTCTGTGGGACTTCACTGTTCCCCATACCCCTCGCTGCCCTCTCCTTTCTCCTGCATCGCTCTGCTACTTGTACCCGCTAACACACATGCGAGCGCACGCCTGCCTCCCTTCCACTGCTCCCACTTCAGCATGTGAAAGTGTCAGCACAGGGTGGTCCTCTCTTACCCTCTCCCTCCCGCATTGTCCCCTTACTGGACCATCCAGGGCATCTATGGCTCTCTGCAGGTCTCCGACCATCCTGTCCCATTGGAGTCGGCAGGGACTCCGGAGGCAGAGGGCTGGTGCAGGGGCGTGTCGGAAACTGCCAGCCCGTTGTTTTTCCTTTGCCTCCTGGAACCACAAGAAGGGGTTGTGCGGAATGAGTTGCAAACATTTTAAAAGGGCCCCTCCAGCCGCACCTACCAGAGTCAGGCCAGGTCAGGAGAGCCTGAACTCAGGGCAGGGCAAGTTTTGTTTTGATTGGTTTTGTGTTTCTGTTGGTATCATTCTGGGGAATAATACAGTGCTATTGATTTTGGCTGTTGAACGCTTACTATGCACTTGGCATATATTCGCTCATTTCATCCCATAGTAACCTGGAGGGTGGATGTTGTTATTATCTCATTTTACAGCTGCAGAGATGGAGGCTGAGAGACAGTTTTCCCAAGAGGCACACCTGGTAAGAGGAGTAGCTAGGATTGATCTCAGGACTCCGTGCTTCCAGATAGTACTAGTAAAAGCAGCTAAGATTTACTGATGTGTTTACTGAATGTCAGGTACTATCTGGAGTGCTTTAAGTGCATTAATTTATTTAATCCTCCCCCTGCTACCCTATGAACTAGATATCTTGAGCTTCCTAGTGGGTACTAAGGCCCAGAGAGGTTAAATGGCTTGTCCACAGTCACATGGTTGGGCTCCTTTAATCCAACTCTGAAGCCCAACCTGCCAGTGCAGGGATGGGCAGACTATGTCTCAAGGACCAAATATTTATTTTGTAAATAAAGTTTTATTGAGGCATGGTGAGGCCCATTCTTTTACATGGAGCTGCTTTAGAACTGGGCCGGGCTGAGTAGTTGCAACAGAGACCGCGTTACCCACACAGCCTAACATCTTGGCAGGAACATCGAATGGCCCTTCACCGGAAACGTGTGCCAAACCTGCTGTAGGCCTCCCCTGATTACTGGTCCACCATCTGAGCATGGGGCCCCACAGCCGGCTGGGCCGGGGGTGTATTTTGTAGGTTAAAACAAGAGAGCATTTTGGGAGGTGCTGGACAGAAACCCAGCATTGGTAGGCAGAGCTGCAAAGGTGCCCTCAGAAAGCTCACTTCTCAGCTCCATCTTGTTTCTTAGAAGTTTGGCTTCAGACTGATCCAGTATCTCGGATGCAGGGGCCTTCCTCAGCCCTGGGGGAAGGGAGAGGGATGTACCTACAGAAATCTAAGGCTCTTTCCTCTCTATTTATTTATCCCTGACAGGCAAACAAATCAAAGTCATAAGCTACTTTAGATTGTCTTAGGTGCTCTGGAGGAAATGCAACAGTGACTTCCTGGACTGGAGGCTGGGATGAGGGGTCTCTCTATAGTCACTGGGGATTTTTTAAAATGCTGGCGTTCATGCCTCACCCCCAGAAATGTCGGATTCAATTGCTCTGAAGCAGAGACTGGGCGTTGGTTTAAAAAAACAACAACAAACCAAAAACAAAAACAAACATGAAAAACATCCCAGGATGGCTCAATGTGTAGAGAGGCCTTGAAAATGAGTCACATACAGGTGACAGTGAGGCAGCCTTCAGTACGTGGACAGACAGCCTCTCTGAGGAGGTCCTTTGGCTGGGCCCAACGGACAAGTACTTTAGGGGGAAAGAGGATGTGCAAAGGCCAGTGGCAAGAAGGAATAAGATGCCAGGGCTTTAGTACAAGCAGAACTTGGGCTGTCAGGAGGCCATGAGGACAGATGAGGCCCAAGAGCTGTCAGGGCCTGAGTCTGAGAGGTCTTAAACCAGTGTCGCTCAGATCACAGGTCGTAACACATCAGTGGGTCATGGAATGAGCTTGGTGGGCCACAACCAGCACTGGGGGGAGATTAAGTGAGAATAGAATAGAAAGTGCTCATGTGTGTCGCACATGACTTCAATGTGGTTTCTAGAAACTTTTATTTCAAGTCTTATAAAAGTGTGCACTGCTCTGCATTGTAAAATGTGTTTCTAACTGCGAGTCTCAAAGGTTCCTGAGAGCCACCGGTTTTAACCCCTGTGAAAGTTTGAAATTGAGCCCAAGGGCGATGGGGAGTCATTAAAGAGGGTTTAATGGGGGCATGACAAGGTCAGGTTTATGTTGTAAAATCTCTCTCCAGGAGTGTGGAGGCTGAGAAGTGCCCGCAGGGCTGCTGGAGTTGGTATTTGGGGAGTGAGGAGGGACCTGAGAGGTGGCCCTGCCCAGAGGACCTGCAGGCGGGGGGAGGGATGCGCTGCTGGTGGGTGCAGGGGCTGGAGGGCTGAAGTCTGAGTGTCAGGTCCTGCCTCCCACCCCTCCCTGGGGAACCTGACTGTCCCCTCTCCTGTGACCTGGGTATTGCAGACATGACAGATACTAGGCTCGTCTTTCAATATTTTCTGTTTGCAAGACACTCTGCTAAATGTTTTCAAGTATTAGCTCATTTAATACTCTCACAGCAACCTCATTAGCACATACTGTCATTCCCATTTTACAGATGAGGAAACTCAGGCCCAGAGGAGATAAGGTCACAGCTGCCACAGCTTACACAGCTGGGGCTTGGCCAGGTTGCAGTGTCTGCTGTCCAGCACCTGTAGTGGTTACGTGGGAGCCATTTTCCCTGAGTTTGAGTTCATGGGGTAGAAACAGCCAAGGGTTGTGAGGTTTCAATAAGTGGAGATTCGGTGAGTAATAACACATTCAGAGCGGTGAGTGACTGGAGCTTAGGAAATGTTGGGTAAATGATAGTTGTTGGTGTTACAACAGCTCCCCAACTAGGGTAACCGGTGAACAGAACTGGAGCTGCCGGGGTTCGAATCCCGCCTCTGCCAGTTGCCATCTGGGTGGCCAACCGGAGGAATGAGTATTAACTCTCGTTATTACATGCTGTATCCCATGCTGGCAGCTGGGCCTGGCCGCAGCTGTGAACCCTTTCTAAGTGTGAGATGTTGGTCTTGTTCAAGGTCAAACAGTAACACAAGTGCCAGGACTGGGGTTCAGGCTCACAGCCAACTCTCTCCTAAGCAACTGAAGCCCCATTTAAAAGGGGCCAAGACATCAAGTTTGGTTTCTCCTTTGGCCCCGCAAATCATTGATCCCTTCTCCCCATCCAGCACCCAGCCCAGATTAGAGCTTCCGGCCTAGTGAGGCCCGGGAGCCCTGGTCCTGCTGCAGCCTGGGGAGGGGACAGCCTCCAGCAGCCTCCAGGGGCCTGTCCCCTGCTGCAGAGCTCCTGAGCCTGACCTAGTGGACCTGCTTCTTGTCTTGTCTCGGACAGCTATTTTCCTTGGCAGAGGACGGAGACAGGTGACCCCACCTGGCTGGTTCAGGCCCAGGCTTGCTCAGCCTCCCAGACACTTGTTCTTGGCCTCTTGACTTCCCAGGTTGGCACAGCCATGCCCGCCTTGGCACCCATCCGCCATGCCGTTCCCTTTCTAGAACGTGTTTGTCCGGGCAAGGTTGACAGACTTCGCAACCCCGGTCTGTTGACTTTTGTGGCCGACTCTGGCTGCCTCTTTTTGACGTTTCTCTCAAAGCCTCATCTTCTCTGCCCGGGCGAGGAACCCGCTAAGGAAGCAAGGGAACCAGCC
This sequence comes from Noctilio leporinus, assembly GCA_004026585.1. Classification (NCBI taxonomy): domain Eukaryota; kingdom Metazoa; phylum Chordata; class Mammalia; order Chiroptera; family Noctilionidae; genus Noctilio; species Noctilio leporinus. The sequence goes on along the minus strand of PVIW01001009.1, from coordinate 54,901 downwards.
GTGGTTACAGAATTGTGTCCGAAGAGAAAGCTGGAGTCTCTGTTGGCCAGGACTAGGCAAGTGAAAGATTATAGCACCTGGTGAATGTTTGCAGAACTTTAAAGTGCAATACACAAGCAAACTGTTCTTGACAACCAGGATACAGCAGAGTAAGCTCTCAAATTTAAGTCTCTTAAATTTCATTCATTCATTCATTCATGCATGAATTTATTCAACAAGTATTTATATTCTAAGCTCTAGGGATAGAGTGGAACAGTGTTATTTTTTTTATTATTATTATCCAACCATTCCATTTATTTATTTATTTTACTGAATTTATTAGGGCGACATTGGTTAATAAAATTATATAGGCTTCAAGTGTACAATTCTGTAATACATCTTCTATATATTGTGTGTTCACCACCCAAAGTCAAATCTCCTTCCTTCACCATTTATCCCCACCTTTACCCTCTTCTGCCTGCTTCCCTTCCTTTCCCTCTGGTGATCACCATACTGTTACCTTCTTCTAGGAGTTTGTTTGTTTGTTTTCTGCTTAATCCGGTCACCTTTTTCACCAAGTGCCCCAAACCCCTCTTCCCTCTGGCAGCTGTCACTCTGTTCTGTGTATCTATGAGTCTGTTTCTATTCTGTTTGTTGGTTTATTTTGTTCATGAGATTCCACATATGAGTAAAATCATACGGTACTTGTCTTTTTCTGACTGGCTTATTTCCCTTAGCACAATACCCTCTAGGTCCACCCATGTTGCTGCACCCTCCCCTCCAGTTGTGACAGCCAAAAGTGACCCCTGGAGGACAAAATAAGCCCCCACCGAGAACCACTGAGATGCTTTAGTGCCTGCTGCCTGCATTGTCCTGTGTCCTTGTAAAGGTTGCTTCATCTTTACGGTCCTCAGCTTCCTCTTTTGTAAAATTGGCTCATTTAACCTCTGGGTTATCTCGAGGATAAATGAGCCAATTTATGTAAAGCACCTGATACAGTACATGTTGCACAGGGGGCCCTTTCTTAACATGAAAATTTGGCTAGGATGTCCCTCTGTCTTATCTGTCCTCAGCTAACAGGAACTAGTATCTGGATTGTACGAGCAAGTGAATTCTGTGATCCGCAGTAAACTCTTTCAGGAAGTTGATTATGGGAGGTGGAGGTGCCATCTGTCTTGCCCACCCCAGCTGGATTCCCAGAATTAGATCAGTGCCTGGAACCTAGTGGGTGCTGTGTAGTGTTTATGGGATAAATACGTGACTTTAATGCTTGTGACTATCTATAAAATTATATTTTTACATCTCCCTTAAGCTTTCTCTCATTTTTCTTTGTCTTCCTTTATATTTGCCTTTCTATTTTTATCTTTTACTGTTTTTTGTTTTTCACTTGTTTTTACTGTAGCTGTGCTCTTACAGCTCAGGACTGACAGATACCAGGGTTCTCCGGTGCTGCTGTCAGCGGAAGCGTCATCAGGTGGGCCATCCTCACCGGAGCCTCACACCTGTTCAGTAACCCCTGGCCCATTTCAGCCCCATGATGCACCCTTTTGGGGTTTGTCTCATTTTCCCCAGCAGGTTCTGGCTGGATTTTAAACCTGGCCAAAGGCAGATCTCGATCTCAGTAGAGGGGTGTGCTTAAGTTTAGGTTTCACTTAGAATTTGGAAACCCCTCCCTGCTCTGTGTACACTCCATTAAAATACAATGCGGAGGGTCTCACATGTGACCCTACAGTAGGAAATATGCCAGACCATCAAGGTTAGGATATTGGTCCCACCCCCAAGCCAGCTGTATTGAACACATCTTGTGTCCTTCCATCAGATCCTTCTCTGAGGCCTGTGTTAAAGATCAACTCAGCGGGGTCTTGAGTTGACATGATAAATTTGCAGACACTAAATGCAATTCCTTGTGAAGAACCAACTTTCAGGTTTCATGGTCAGCATGACTGAAGCACAGCTCAAGTACTGACTAAAATCCAGGGCAGATGTGAACTGATATTTTTCTCAAGTGGCTACCTTTTTGAAAACTCCTCTGCTTCCACTTCTCTTCTAGCCTCCAATGTAGAAATTCGAGTGTTCTATTTGCGTACGTGGGTATCTTTAGAGGAGAGGTTCTGAATTGGGGTAATTCTCACCCCAGGGCACAGCTGGCAGTGTCTGGGGATGTTCCTGGTTGTTGCAGGTAGGAGAGAACGGCACTAGTATTACCTAGTGAGAAGCGGCCAGACGTGTTGCTAAGCAGCCCACGATCCTTCACAGCAAAGAATCGTCCAGCACAGAATCTCAAGAGTGCCAGTTCTGAGACCCCCTGAGATAGAGGTTTGTTGCACCATTGATTAAAATGGCAAACATACAAGCAAACAAACAAAACTCTGTAGATAACCTGAATGTCCAGTTGGAGAATGACTAAATAAATCTCGGCACATCATTTCAATGAAATATTCTGCAGCCATTAAAAAGCATAAAGTGGCTCTAAGTGTATGTCAAAAATTGCTCACCTTATACTGTTAAGTGGGAATGAAAATATACAACATAGTTTTTGCTTAAATAACTTGGTATCTTTTTTGGTATTTTTAAGGAATTTTGTAGGCATGATGATGGTATTATGGCTGTTTTTCAAAGAAATCTTTGGTTTTCTGTTAGATTTTTTAACAGCGATTCATACAGAAATACTTACAGATGAAGGTATATACTGGCTGGGGCTTGCTTCTAAGTTCCATAAGGGGAGAAGTTGATGGTGTGGAAACAGGACAGCATTGGCCATAAGTTCACAGTGGTGGTTGAGGCTGAAAGATGGTAGATTCTTTAGGTGAGTCTGGGTATTTTTGTGTGGGTTCAGGATTCCCCATAACATCCAGTTGCTATGCAAATGGGCACAAACACATATATAGTGTGTTGAAGAAAATCTGCTGGATGATAGATAGGTACAGACAGACATAGATTCGACTCTGTGTAACAGAGAACTGATCTAGTGTCATGAGTAGCATAGAAGAGTATTCCTCTCTCATGTAAAAATCTGAGCTATCGTAGCAGCTCTGCTCTGTGAGGTCATCAGCACCCCAGAGTGCTCCCATCTTGTCACATCTCCATGGTCCAAGATGGCTCTCCCATCACATCCTTTTCTAGCAAGTAGGCATGGGGAAAGGGAGGAGGTTCACCCCACTCCTTTAAGAACATGATCCGCATGTTGGATGCACTTTTGATTCCATCCTGAACATAATGTTCATGATGAACGTGACTACAACCTAGTTAGGAAAACGAGCTGGGAAAGTCATCCTTGGTGGCCACATGCCCTGCTAAGACTGAGAAATTTCTTTATGGTGGAAGAAGTGGAGGCACAGAAGCGCACTGAAGACAGCCTAACAAACTCTGCCACGGTGAACCTCAGGTTGCACAGGCCAGCGGTGCTAGCGGGACTTCATGTTCCTTTATTCAACTCTTTTACCATGGGCGTATATTTCTTCTTTGCAAAAAAAGAACTAAATGTTGCCCTAGCTAGGTGGCTCAGTTGGCTGGAGCATCATTCCATACACCGAAGGGCTGCAGGTTCGATCCCCAGTTGGGACATGTACATACGGGAGACAACGGGTTGATATTTCTCTCTCTCATGGATGTGTCATTCTCTTTCCCCTCCTTTCCCTAAAAATCAATAAACAAGTCCTTGGTAAGGGTTAAATAGACAAATACGTAAGAATTAAATGTTGAAAGTACTCCTGATAAATGATGCAAGCACAATGCTGGATGTAAAGCTATGAGACCATAGGCTCCCTATTCAGCATTCACTTAACTGCTCCCTATTTTCTGATAGTTTAGTGTCAACTGCAGTTACCACACTCGATGCCAAGAATGCAAAGCCCCATCCCCACCTCAGATAGCGAACAGATAACTGCGCAGCATATTTCAAGATAGTCATCATCATAGAGACAAGTGCAGCAAGGTTGGGGATGGAAAACTGGCAGGCGGTGCCGTGAGGGCGGGGGTTGGACAGATGGAAGAGTGGGTGCGATAATGGGACCGGGGAGGCATTTCTGAGGAGGTGACACTGGAGAAAACACCTACGCGAGGTGAGAGAGAGCACGGCGGGGAAAGAGCTGGGTAGAGGCGTTGCGGTGGAAGGAACGGCAAGGGCACGTGCACACGGAGTTTGAGTAGCAGCCAAAGGTCAGGGTCCCTAAGGAGGCCGGTGTGGAGGGCACTCAGCGCCACGTCGTGTGGGGCCCTGGACTACACGTTCGATTAAGCCGTTTAGGAGTCATTACAGCCCAAAGGTGTTTTTCCTAATTATTTTCGATTATTTTCAAAAGGTGGAAAAACATTCCATCGGCACAACGTAACGCAGGGGAACAAGGTTTCTGTTCCAGCTCTGCCTGTCATTAGCTGCGGGACCCAAGGACATTTATTTAACATGCTGGCCTCTCAGCGTGAGGGTGCAGAGGAGAGTGTACTCTGATTCTGTCCTAAGGACTGTGCAGGTGGTAAGTCATTCCATCCTCACAGCAGCCCTGCGGGGTGGGTGCGTTTTATCCCCATTTTAACAGGAGAAAACTGAGGCAGTGAAGTCAAGCTAGTAAGTGACAGAGCTGGGATTCGACCCACCAGCCACCCCGGCCCATGAGGGAGCCTGCCTGGTCACCCCGTGATTCCAGGTTCCTGCTGGGGCTGCCTGCCTCACAGGCTGCGTGGGGGAATGCAGCGAGGCAAGGGTTGTGACAGCGGTGTGCAAGAGTCTCTCTCTCCTTTACATTTTTTTAAACTTAGAAGCTCTTAATGCAATAATTGATTTATCCCAGAAGCAGTGAAACCATGAGATCAGAGGTTTATGGAGGAAGGAGAATGTAGTCAATAGAAGGGGGTCACCTGGGCCTGTGCCCCTCTGATGCAGTGGGAAGCCCTCTGATGCATTGTTGACCCTTGTCCTTCCATTAATCCTCATTTGATTTTAAAGTAAATACATGGGAGGTAAGTTAATGCCACCACGAGGAAGCAAATGGAAAATCCAGAACGTGAGACATTTTGCAAGACAACTCACCTAGTTTCTTCAACATGTCAATAGCCTGTATAGAAAGAAGGGGCAGGGAATTCTGGATTAAGTAAATATGAATAAGGAAATGTAACATGTGGGCTCTGTTTAGATCCCGAATCTCACAAACCGAGCTTACAGGCCGTGTGGAGACAGCTGGGGGTGGGGGTAGAGGGGGGAAAGGGAATGGGGATCGAATAGGGACCATGTTTCAGATGGCGCAGAAATTAATGTGAATTTTGTTAGATGTGGTAACAGAGAGTGTCCAGACTTTCAATGCAGTGTGTCAAAAAGAAGAGACTTCAAGTTTGAATTTATTTTAAAACTTCACCAAAGAGAAAAATAAACCAAAAAGCTTAGAAGAGACTCATGGGAAAATCTTGAAAATGGTTAAATCTGAGGGGTTCGTCAATTCATTTTACCATCCTGTCTGCTTCTGTGTATGTTGGAGAATTTTTATTAAGAAAAAACAAAAAAACAAAACCCTTCTAGCTATGAAGCTTCTTACCAAAAAAAAAAAAAAGGCAGGGGTGGGGTGCCTTACTGTATGAAATTGCATAAAATTGAGGCACCCTCAAAATGAGAAGAAAACCACTTAAAAACCACATGAGTTACTGCGTGGGCTTTCAATGTCAGGGTAACAATGTGATTAGACGACACCCGTCACTAAGGGACATTAATTTTCAGACATCTGCTGCTGTCGGCACAGATGGCGGGGAAGGACATCAGAGCCAGACATCCTGTCTTTTAAGTCCCTCTCCGCTACTCAGAGTTGGTGATAGGCAAGTGGCAACCTTCTGGGCCTTGCTTGCCACATCTGTAAAATGGGGTCTGGGTGCTGCCGCCCTCCTAGGGGCTGTTGGGAAGATTGGGGGAGCTCAAGCATGAGGAGCGTTTAAAACCGTGCCCGGCTCTGAGCACATGGACTGTTCTTTTCAGTTCGGTAATGGCCATTGCTTCCAGGGGGCACCAGTGAGGATTTGAATGAAGGGAAGATATCCTAAATACTCAGTTCTTCGTACTCACTTTCTCTTCCCATTTCTCCAGTATTTTTCTCCCATTCATCCCCCTTCACTAAAAATGCCCTGCTCTGAAGTCTCAGAATGAGTCCCTTCATGGTTTCAGGGAGTTTAAGATGGGTCCGTGGCAGTTGGCTGCGGCTGGGTGAGCAAGGAGGAGAGGAACAGTGGTGGGCAGCAGTGCTGGTGTGGTATCTACTGAGTGCAGGGGTTGTCGAGCCAAAGCAAGATGCCTTTGGAACCAAGAAGAAGGCAGCCTCCAGCCTGCTGCCTCCTTGCACCTCCCTAGGCACTTGATATTCTCGGCCATCGCTGGCAGGGGCAGGCCTTCCCTTACAGTGCGAGTCATAACTGTAGGGCTTTTTCTTTACTTTTTCTTTCTTTTTCTCTCTCTCTCGTTTCCTTCCTTCCTTCCCTTCTTTCTTCCTTCTTTCCTCCCTTTCCTTCTTGTTTTCTCTTTCTTTCTTTCTTTCGTCCTTTCTTTTTCGCTTTATGGCTCTGCATGAGAAGTGCTCTATAAAGTTCTGCATTTCGCTCCAGGGCCCTGTTGAACCCCATCTGAAATCAGCAGAATGTGTGTGGTCCTGTCCTGTTTGGTCACCACACATTGGCTTCTTTTTCGAAGGTTGCCTCTTGTGAGCCTAGTGAATGTTAGAAAAACGCATCGTAAAATGCAGGCATAGGAACTTAGTCATGTTTTTAAAAAGCCAGTCTCAGGAGGCCTAATACTGCATGATTTGATTCCTATAACATTCTCAGAATGACATCTCAGGGCCAGAGAATGGATTAGTGATTGCCAGGGCTGAAGGGTGTTGGGCGGTGTGAGGTTGGATGTGCCTGTGAAGGGACAACACAAGGGACATCTTTGTAATGGAATAGTTCACTGTCTTGATTGCAGCAGTGATTACATGAATCTGCACATGTGATAAAGTGACCCTGAGCTGCACACAGACCCACTTTGCACCAATGTCAGTTTCCTGGTTTTGAAATTGTGCTCTAGTTATGTAAGATGCAGTGGCTGTGGGGCAGGGGGTGGGGAATTAAGGGTCGGGTACCAAGGACCTCTCTGTACTATTTTTTTTACAACTTCCTATGAATCTTTAATAAATTGAAAATAAAAGTTTTAAAAAATCCCCTGGACAGCAAAACCGGATTAACCCAAACAAAGGGCCCTTGTTTTATGTGCTATCAGGGATGAGGGCTGCGTAATGAAACTTGCCCATCAGCCCGTTCTGTTCTGCAGCAAGTTCTCATGCTGAGACTCTATCAAGCCTGAGTCAGAGACCTTAGTCTGGGGCTAACATTCTAGACCCAGACTGGCTCTCCTTTCTGGCAGAACTCCCTGGAACGTAAGGCTAAACGGTGGTGCTGGGGAGTAGCCTGCCATTGAGGTGTATTCAAACAATGGCTGTGTCTCCCTGGGAAAGTTCTGGGTAAAAGCTTTCAGATCAGGAATAGAAACAACGCAAGGGGGTGCGTAGGGCATGGCCGTAGGGAAAATAAATCAGATCAGCCCCTCTGACAATGTGCTTTATCATTTCAAATGGTAGACCCAGTGGCTTTACTTTGGGGCATCGATCCTAGAGAGCTACTTGCACGTGCCTAGGAGGCCTGTCCCAGTCGGTGCGGTATTAGTTATAATAATAAAACCTGAGAAACCTAAGGGGGCTGGACAGAACTGTGGTGTAGATGTGCCTGGGAATGCTATGCAACTGTACAGAAGGGTATGTGTGGCATTTGTGTGTGGTGATGACCAGAGGAAGGTCTGCAGAGCTTTCATCCTGTTAGTAATTGTGGATACAGCTGGTAGGATATAGTGGCCAACAGCACCTTTAATTTTATCTAAAAAGTTTATATTGATTTACAGACATCTTGAGATACTGCCTAGGTGGTTGAATTTTTATCTTAAGGTAATAAAGGTTATTACAGTTATTTTCTCAGTTTGAGGAGACACGTCTTTGTGACTAGCCTGTCCATATCTCAGCTCTCCAGGGTCACCTACTGGTGTGTGCCACCTAAGACAGGCCAGCAAGTCCCCTCTAGAGTGTTGACTTCATGAGAGCAGAGAGCTTTTCTGTCAGATTCAATGCTGTATCCCCAGAGCCTGGATCAGTCCCTAGCCTTAAAAAAAATAATAAAGTGAAATAAATTAGTGAAAAAAGACTTTTCTTTTTTGGTAAGCACCATGAATAAAATCCACAATTCTAAACGATTGGCAATGTGATTCAATGAGTGAATCAGTGAGTGTATTTAGCATCAGCTGCGTCCCTACTTTATCTTTTCTCTTCATAGCTTTTGAAGAAGAGATTGAAAGTATCTTGTTCATCCAGGGAGGTGGTTCCCTATGTGTCCCAGCCCTGCCCCCAATTCTATTAGGTGACACCTTCCGCAATGTAAGGGAGAAGGGGTTGGGGGATGGAGATGTGGTCAGGAGGAAAGACTTGTGACCACACTGTCACACATGTGGGGTCCTCTCTGTGGATATCCCAGTCAGCCACAGGAATTTCCTGAATTTTCTACCCTTAACTTTCACAGTGAACCCCAGAGATGTAATGCGCATGTTATTAGAATGGGGGCCACAGTCCTCTAAGGCTGTGCGACTCAGAAGGAGGCTGTGTCCCTATTTTGCCAGCAGTTCCTGATGGATACCTTCCAAGATCATGTCCAGTGGGGGAGAGCAACTCTTCTCCAGTTTATCCTGGGCCTCTTACTGGCCCCCACTGGCTCATGCCCACCACCCCTGAGCCAATCACTGGAGGCCGAGGGATGGGAGATGCTAATTGCCAGGCTCAGGGTCAGCTCCACCTCCAAGCCACATGGACTGAGATGGGGGTGGGAGGGAGGCAGTCCCTCCAAAGAAAGAAAGGATGCTGCTTCCACCAGACCCACTAGGACAAGCCCAGGAGCCCACCACTCCTGCCATGCTCCTCTTTCTGCGATGAATTTCTTCTCCATAACATGGCTTCGTATGTTTTTGCTTTCTCCTCCTGCTTTCTTAGCGCGACTTCTGAGATCATTTTGTAATATATACATGTATCAAGTCATCTCATTGTGTGCCTTATACAGCATGACAATTATACCTCAATAAAGCTGGAAAAAATAAGCCTATGAGGGGACAAAAGCAGGAGTGTCAACTACAAGACAACCAGGCAGACATTAATAATGTAATAACCACAATTAACAAGCACCTTGTGTCATCTGGACAGGACCTTTTGGGCTGTTCCCGTCTGGGATGCCACAGGGACTGTAGTCCAATATCCATGTACTTCTGGTCATGTCCTACACACAGCGCTAATGCTGGGAAGAGTAAGCCAGGAGGTCTCCAACTGGTGCCTAGGGGGACCAGGCAGGAATGTAAATGTGCGTCCCATTTTGGGTGGTGACGAAGGCAGCGACTACCACATACACTACCACATACAGCAGGCACTTGGTAAATATTGGTTGATTGAATACATTTCTTCATACAACATGTTCATCCATTACACCGGAAATATTTATTAAACAGCCCTCAAGGGCCAGGTCCTGCAGAAGATTTTGGGAATGTAATGGCCACAACAGGCACAATTCCTTTCATTGGGTTGCTTACAGTCGGGCTGGGAGGACAGATGGAAGTTAAATAACCTAAAGACACCTATAAAAATGGCAATAAGCGACTGCCTTGAGAAGGGGTTCGAGGTGGGTAAATTTGATGATGCCTGGTGATGAATTGGGTATGAGAGTTGAAGGAGAGGGAGGTGGAGGACGATCCTGAGCTTTTCGTGTGAGCAGCTTTCCCCCAGAGGTCGGGGGAAACCAGTTTGCACTGAGCAGATGTATTTAGAATTGAAATCAAATTGGGGAGTGGGGATGGTGGTGGGGGAGTGGAGGCAGCCAGAAATGCCCAGGTTTGGGCCATAGCTGCTGTCTATCCAGAAGCCTGTGATTGCTGTCTGCATGTTTGGATTTCTAAGCCTTTGGAAGATGCTAGGAGTTGGTCGTCTCTCTAGTCCCCCTGGCAGACTGACCATCTGTCCTCTCCATCCTGAAGGCAGGGCCCCTGTTCTCAGCCAAGGTAGCTGGCCACTCAGGGGTGTGTGGAAGGTGAGCCGCCCACCCGCCAGGGAGCCTCCATCTGCTTTTGATCCCTCCCAGCCTTTGAAGTCGCCCCCACCCCCCACCTTCCAGCTGTCATCTCTCAGGCTCCTCCAGCAGCCTCACACTGCCCCAGTGCTTCTCAGTCCCTGGGGACAGGGGTGGTGACAAGGGTAACAAATGGTGCATGCCGCTGCAGCAGCCGGCAGCGGAAAAGGCCAGAGGGTGGGGCTTGCGAATGCCTCCGTCTCCCTGCTTCTCCCGGCCAGGCTCTGTAAGCAGCAGGGGCATGGGGTTTTGCAAGAAACTTTTATTGGAAATGAACCCCATGCCTCTGCCTCCTTTCTCTGCCTGCATGAAAGAGAAGCTAAGTCTTTGTCCTTCCCCCAGATTCTGGTAGACTGTCTGCCTTCTGTCTCCCTCTCCTGCAAAGGGGATAAGCTGGTCTCTTATTTCAGGTCATTGTGAAGAGGGGTGAAGGGGGAGATGGGAAGGACGCCTCCCCTTAAACTGCAGGAGAACTGAACTGTGTCCACCAGGCTGCAGTAGGAACCGGTGGCTGCCTGCGATCTACATGGCAGTTCCCAGTGTCTACCTGGAATGTATGTGACAAGCTTTGGGCTGTGCGAACGCAGATGATGCCAGTGGTAGCGCCCCTTGTGGGGCACCCCTCACTCCTGCCTCCTCTGACTGAATCTGCACGATAGCCTGCGAAGAAGGGCAGTTATTTTCTTCCTCCTCATAGATGAGGCTCAGAGAAGTGAAGTCACTTGTCCAAGGTCATCTAGCTGCTAAGACGCAGCCAGGCTTGAGCCCCCATTGCAGGTGACAGAGCGGGTGCTCCAACCCGGTGGTGTGGTGCGCACATTGGCGCTGGACGGGTTTTCCAATGCAGCCCAGTTTCATTTACAAGCTGTGGGTAAGATCACAGACCCGGGCGCCAGAGCACCTGGCTGTGCGTCCTGGTTCCATACATGCAAAGAGCTCTTGGCTCCAGAGTAAGTGTTCTTTAAGTGTTAGTTATTTTTATTTCTATTATCTGTACGGTGAGCACTATAATCAGGACCGGGCTAAGACCTTCAGAGGCTTCAAAACACCAAAACGATCAGCCTCCCTCCTCCATTGCCCCCGTAATTCAATAATAAAACAATATGACCTATGAAACACAAACTTCAAATGCACCCTGTGCTGAAATTTAGATCTGCATGGCAGGACAGGATCAGTTCACTAATAGGAATGATCCCCATTTCCTTTGGCGCTGATGCTTTTGCTCAGGACCAAGTCTGTGTTGAGTCGGCCTATTGGGAAATAGAAGGTGGATAATTAAGTCTCCCAGGGTGGTTGAGAGAATTCAAGGAGATAATGTAATAGTGATCAGAAAACTTGCCTGGCACGTAATAGGTGCCTGGGAAATGAGAGCTCTGATTAGGATTCTGGGACGGGTTTTCTCACTCTGTTCGCGCTGCTGTGCTGGGGGTTAATGGCTGGCTTCTGCAAGACGGCAGTGCCTCCCTCCTAAACTAGAGCAGGAGAGGACAGTTGTCAGGCTCTTGAGTTAAAGTCCTGCTTACATTGTGAGCATAACATTTCTATTGCTTCAGCTTGGTTAGTGATACTATTTGCCTTCGAAGGGTGCTGTGTTTGAATTGGTAGAGGTATGTGTGAATTTTAGATCTTGCATTGCCTACGGAAGATACAGACTCTGGCAGTTGGTTTTATTGCCTTCGGAGTCAATTCCCATGCAGATTAATTTGAAGAAGGACAAACTTTTTTTAAGGAGAAAGTTTTAGTATATTTTGGTGGGTTGTTTATTTTATCATTACTGTATATTCCTCTCCATCTGTGTAATGGTTTTTATTTGCAAGTCAATTTGAAATGATTTCTGCTTGTTTTTTCATTAGTATTTGCATCACATAGACTTTTGCAATATTTTGCTTTGAAATCTTTATGTATCTTTAAAAGAGTCCCTAATAGTCATGTGGTCAGTGTTTTAAAATCTAGTCTTGCAATCTTTGTCTTTTAACTTATTCTGTTTACATTTCATATAATTATTGTAATATAATGTAAATGTGTATTAAATGTTTGCATTTAATAGTTAATGATAGCTTTGAGTTTAAAGTTATCATTTTTTCAATTTGTTTCATTTCTTCTGTGTTATTTTTCTCTATCTGATTTTATTTTATTTTAAAGATTTTATTTATTATTTTCAGAGAGACGGGGAGTGAGAGAGGGAGAGAGACATCAATACATGGTTGCCTTTCACCTGCCTCTCTATCTTCTTTTAATCTAGTATCTTTATTATTTCATTTTCTCCTCTATTAGCTTGTGAGTAGCCATTTTTAAATTAACTTCTCTATGTAGTTACCCTTAACATTATAGCATGCATCCTTGGTAAATCTCAAAGTTCTCTATAAGTTAGCACTTTTAGCACATCCAGGAAAATGCAGGGTCCTTAGAACAAGTTACCTTTGTTTATTCCCTTCCTACTCATGTGTTCGTCCTTTTATGTTGTTCTCCATTCCTTGCTGAATTTTCATGCTTCCAGAGCATTCTTTTGTAGTGTAGGTCTGCTGGTGGCAAATAATCTTAATATTGGTTTATTTCATGTTTAAAGATTTTCTTGCTGGCATGAAATTCTACACTGGCAAATGAGATTCCTTTTTTCATTTTTATAGCCATCATTTCTGTTAGGAAGTCTTATTACTCCTTCTTTAAAGTTAAGTCATTTTTTATTTCCCCTCTGGCTGCTTTTAAAATTAATATATTCTCATACATGTGTAGTTTGACGATGATGTATGTGCCCAGGAGTGTTTTTCTTTGTGTTTATCTTGCTTGGGATTCACAGGACATTTTTATTCCATTAGCTTGATATCATTCATCAGCCTTGGAAATGTTTCTGTCAGTTGCCCATTAAATATTGTTTCTGACTTGTTCTCACCGCACCTTCTGTGGCCTCTATTACATGTATGTTAAACCTTTTCTCCATGTTCCATGTTGCTTTATGCTTTTTAATTTTTATTCTTTTTAAAAAACCTATTTTCCAACCTTCTTCCTGAGATTTGTCTACTGACTTATCCTCCAGTTCATTAATTTTTTCTTCTTCTACATCCCATCTGCTCTATTGAGTTCTGAATTTCAGTTATGGTATTTTCAGTTTTAGAATTTCTGTTAGATTTTTTGAAAAGATTTTAGTTCTTTAGTAGCATTCTATGTCCTAATTCTGTGTTACTAATCATATTATCAAAGTTGTAGGGGAATCCATGTTTGATAACCCCAGTATCTGAATCTTATACGGGGGTGAGTTTTTGCCTTGGTTTTTGATCATTTGCTTTTATCTCCTTGAATATCTGGTCATTTTTTATTAAACACTAAATACTGTGTGTCAAAAAGTTATTAAGACTCTGGATGATGACGTCTTCCCTAAGAGGCAAGTTACCTTTCTTCTGACAGGTGGCAAATCTCTTTGGTCCAATGCAGGATTAAGATGACTTAAGTCAGGGTCTATTTGGTTTGCCCTTCTCCAAAGGAGTAGCTCTTCAGGGGTGTCAGCTAAAAGCCTGGTGTGTGCTAAACTATAACTGGAAAACAACATTTTTAAAAAGTGAAAAATAAAAGCTGGGTGTGTTTACCAAGGCCTTTCGTCCTTGCTGAGCCACAAACTCTAAAGTGTGCTTCCATAGCCCTGGGAGAGTGCCCAAAGCTCTGCCTTTGCCTTCATAGCTCCCCTTGCTGCCTGGCTCCTCTGCCTCCCACCCCACCCGGCTGAGGTGTCAGTAAAGGCGCAAAGACAGTGACTGCCGACAATGTTAGGCTTGCTTCTCTAGTGTTCTCCCATCCCTAGGGTCTTGCTAGCTGCCTTAGTTTAGTAGCCCTGAACTCCAGTTTTTGTCTCCCCAGCCCAATGAGACTAGAAAACCCTCAGCCCTTCGTCTTTTCCTCCGTGTTTAGAAACTGGCAAATGTCTTGCAAGGAAAAGCGGTAGAGGTCAGACTTAACTCAGTCCATTTTTCATCTCTCTGGGATCTTGAGCCCTCAAGCCCTGCCTTGGTTATCCTCCAATTTCTTGAAACAATGTTTTCTAGCTTTTATTTTTGATTGTGTAATGAGATAGAACCAAAAATACAAACTATGCCAGCATATCTGGGGGGTAAACTCAACTGGACAGCTGAATACATTTTAGGACAAATGGCTTATTTTTATTTTCTCCAATACTGGAGGAAAATGCAACTTTAAATTATACTAAGTGGAAGACTTCAGATGAATTAATTATGAAAGGTAAAATTCCAAGTCAATAGCTTAATATGTAGACAAACTTTAATATCCCGGGGTTAGGGAAAAAATTTTTGCGTGAAGAAAAAATAAATTATTGGGCAAGTATATAAAAATTTTTATTCTATATGACACTATAAAAAAATAAAACAGACCCTGGCTGGTGGCACAGTGGATAAGGTGCCGGCCTGCAAACCCAAAGGTCACTGGTTCAATTCCCAGCCAGGGCAACAAAACCAGATTGCAAACCAGGTCTCCAGCCAGATTCGTAGCTGAAAGCAGGTGAAAAGCAACCATACACTGATGTTTCTCTCCCTCTCTGCCTCTCTCCCTTCTCCTCTCTCTGAAAATAATAAATAAAATCTTCAAAAAGAAAAAGAAAAGAAAAGAAAACAGAAAATGAAAGATTAAGAAAAACTTAGGGTGTCTATCTAAAGCCAATAATGAACCAATACCTAGCTAGATTCTACAGGCACTCCAGCAAATTCACAAGGAAGAAAAAAAAAAGTAAAGAAAATTCAGTAGAAAAATGGGCAAGGATAAAAGATGTAAATAGATAGTTCTCAGAAACTCTGTGCCCCATAATTATGTGAATATATGTTCAAACTCACTAGTAATCATAGCAATGCAAATTAAAACAACTATGAGATATCATTTTCCACCCATCAGCTTGGCAAAAATTAGAAAAGTGGACAGTGCCAAGTGTTAGCAAGAATTTACGAAACTAGAATGCTTGTGTACTTCCGGTGGGAATCTAGAATAGCACAGGAATTATAAGGAACAGTCTGCTAACATATATGTAAATAGGTTTTATTATTTTATGTGTTTTATATTTTTAAATATTTATTCTATTTAAACGAGGATGTTCATTGCAGCACTGTTTATGGTGGCTTCCTAGATGTTCCATCACCAGAGCAACGATGCATAAATACAATAGAGTAGTGCACAGCATGGAATTCTAGCCGCAAGCTAGATAATCATCCAGTCGTATGTATACATCTTAAATTCGTAGTACAGACTGGAGGAAAAAAGTCTAATAAACAATGAGATCTCATATATAACACTTCATGTAAATTAAAATGTGTCATACATAAAACAACATGACATTGTTTAAAAAGACATATTTAATACATTAGAGTCATTGTCTAGGGCAGGGTGGAAAAATAAGGATCAACAGGAATTTTTTTTAACCTTGTTTAAAGAAAGTAATCACTCAATTATAGATTTCCTCCCTCCCTCCATCCGAGTCCCTCTGCTCCTCCATATCTTCCTTCCTCCTATCCTCCAACAGGTGTCAATCAGATAACAGGAGGAACAAGATTCTACATCAGGTGCCATGGGGGAAATACAGATGATTTCCATGGTGCTTGGCCTGGAAGGACATTAGGCAAGAGGTGAATACGCCAAAAGCTTTAGGAGCAGTACTCTGCCCCAGAGCTAAAACTCACAAACACATTCCTGCTCTGCTGTAATGTCAACAAATGCTGTTTGGATGTGGCAAGAGCTCTTGAGGATGACAGCGACACTCAGTAAAATAAATAAGCAGTGTGACTGAGGCCAGAAGTCACATGGCCATTGTTTTCCTTGCCGGGCTTTTCTGATGATACAATATGATGGATCTCAAACGTGAAGGCCTATAGAGACCAAGAGGAAATGCAAAGGGAAAAGAAGGGTCAACTGTAAGACGCTAGGGAGGAGAGGGGACTGTGGCAAACTGGAGCCCATATGCCTTGACGAAGTTGGTCTGCCACTGCTTAGCTCCAGCTAAGAAATGTGGCATGATTCTTCCATCATCAAGAAAAGCTGAAAATCTAGGTTTTATGTGAAATTGCTTTGTTTTAAAATATTTAAATATTTTTAAACCCTGAGGATGCAAAAAGACAGTTCATTTTGCTGCCTCTAATACCCATACTCATAGTATCTGGATATTTAGAGGCCAGTTCCGTTTTTTCCATCATTGCTTATTTTTTTACCGTTGAATTGTTTGCATACTCCCAAACGGATGAAGGGAATGAGTGTGGATAATATGCAAATTACTGGTACCTACAGTCAGACAGTAGGTTCAACGTCTACCATTTGCTGAGCTCCATACAATATGTTTGATGCATTAAAAAAATAAGACTTCTAGGCTTCTCTCCTGGAATGTCTATGGCATTTGGGGAACAAGAAAACAAGGCAGCCTTGGCCAGGTAGCTCAGCTGGTTGGAGTGTCATTCCATACACCTAAAGGTTGTGGGTTCAATCCCCAGTCAGAGCACATACCTAAATTGAGGGTTCCATCCCTGGTTGGGGCACATACATACAGGAGGCAACCAATGGATGGTTCGCTGTCACATCAGTCTCCACCCCTTCCCTTTCCTTTCTAAAATCAATGAATATATCCACAAGTTAGGGTTTTAAAAAAGGAAAAAGAAAACAGGCACACAGCCCACATGTATACCTGGGGAGATTTAGGAACCAAGTGCATGTTAGCTAATACATATAAGCCATAGAAGCTGATTTGTGTGGAACCCTCTTACTAGGTTAAAAATTATGTGTAAAGTACTTCCTACGTGTAGGTGCTGGAATAAGTGATTTCTTTCTTTTTTAACAACTGTTTTGGGTGCACAAAGATGCGTAGTAACTAGTAACAATAATATAGCCATCACCGTGTTGACAAACTAAAACCGGAGTTGTCAAACATTTTCTGCCAGATGGTAAATACTTTCAGCTTTGTGGGTCTCTATCGCAGTTACTCAGAAGTGGCAGCATGAAAGCAGTCACGGACAACTCAGTAAGCCAGTGAACAGAGCTGAGTCCCAAAAAGACATTTCTTATGGACACGGGAATTGGAATTTTACATAATTTTCACATGTCATGAAATGTTATTCTTTTGATATTTTTCCAATAATTGAAAAATGTAAAAGCCATTCTTATCTCATGGGTCACACAAGAACAGATGGCAGCCTAGGTTTGGATCAGCCACAGTCAGTGTCTGAACTAAAATGTTACGTACACAGGTGACATCCCCAGGGTACCTCTTCCCAAATTGCATTGCCCTGCTATTCCCAGAGTTAACCATTGTCCTGATGTTGCTGTTTATTTGCTCCTGTACATACTATTATATTTTTATGGTATGTGTCTGTGTCCCTAAACAGTATATAATTTGCACTCCACAGAAGTGGTGTCGTCCTTTGGGCACCCTTCTGCCTCTTGGCTCAGTACTTTACTTGGCAACCTGTCTGTTATGCTGTGCGCCACTCAGTCTTTTTCATGGCTGTATTATATTCCATCGTGAGAGCATACTGCCTAGTTCTACATTCCTGTGGTAGTGAATGGATATGTAGGCTGCTGCCTCCTAAGTCCTTTGTTTACATGTATCATTTGTTTCCATCTCACTGTGACCTTGTCAGGGAGGTACTTGGATCATCTCCACTGTCCAGATGAGAACACTGGAGTTAGAGCAGTTTGGTGACTGGCTCAAGGTACCAAGTAGTGATGCTGGAATTTGAATCCACAATCTTTTTACAATGAAGTCTGAGTTCATAACCACTTTCCCATCAACCAGTGTGCTGTGTGATTTACCACAATGATAGCGGATCCTGACCTTGGACACTCACATGCAGTCAGTAAAGTTAGCCTTTCTCTGAGGACAACTTGAACGGGTGTCAGACATTGCTGGTGGTAGTTCCGTCCTTTGCAAACTGCCATGTATGATGTGGTGTGCATTCATCAGAAACCTCATTTCCTGACCACAATGGGGAGGAATTGGGGAGGAATAAGTACTGACATAGTCCAAGAGTTAGAGAAGGTTTCAATAAAAAGATGAAAACAATCCAGGACAATCGCCCTGTCCTTCCCTGCCTCCCATAACATTGTAATCAAAATTGTGAGTAATGCAGGAGCTAGTGTAGTCTTCCTTGGGAGGGGCTGTAGTGATGGGCCCTGAGTTTTGCTGCCTCAGAGGACTTACTATCAGTGATAGAGAAAAGCCTTTTGAGGGCTTTTCTGTCTTAACACGTCCCAACACATCATAACACTCAACTACAGTCAACCCTGTCATCTCCCTGTGCCCCTGGCTTTGGGGAATCTAAATTCAAACGTTGTCTCCCGACCCTTTCTCCTTTCCTCTCCTGAGAAGTCTCCCTGGCTCACTCCAGCTCATTCAGATGACGTTCGAATACCGTAGGAAGGTAGGCAAAGTTGTAATCAATGGGCATGTTCTCCGGAGGGCAGCGAGGACTTGATTTCAATTCATGAAAAGTTGGGTGAATTTTTATGATGTAGAATTTAGACAATGGTGTGGGTTTAGGTAATCAGCTTTCATATTTATACTCTCAGGGAAAGAAATAGGAATCATTAGGAAACATGCATAATTAATGGATACATTATGTTTCCCTGTGTTTTCTTTCAGGTACAAGGAAATGCTAGAACTAGTGATCTCACCCAGCCTTACTGTAAACAGCACCTGTCTGGGTAAACTGAGGCTTACTGCTGACCCCGATGTCCAGGCTCTGAGTGACATAGAAGGTAGGCCTCCTGGCGTTGTTGTGGACCGGCGCTGGTCCTACTTTCCCCCACAGAATCTAGGAGGAGGCTAACATCCTTAGACACCCATCCTTTCCAAAATACTGTCGTTATGTTGATTTCTCCTCCAGCCATTTAAATGGCTGCCTCTGGACCAAAAGGTCAGTTGCTGACAGTTCTGTCTAGTCATCCAAGGTGGACATGTGCTCGGTGGTGTTCTGAACTTCTGTCTTGCTGTCCAGTTCCAAGAAATGCTGACACCTCCACAGGTGACAGCCAGTTTTGGGTGTGTCCAGGTTGGGCCCCGGGCCCCTGCCCTGTCCCTCAGCGCTCCCTGGCCATCACGCGTCCAGGCGGGCGTCTTGTCCGAACAGGGTTGATGTTGGGACAAGAACTCGTCTGCCCTTTGCTTTCAGGTTGGGTTGAAGTCAAGGAAGCAGCAGAGAGTTAAGCTGTTATTTTTTTAATTATTGGCAAATGAGGCAGCTGGACTAGTTTTCGCCAGAACAGTTCCAGCTATTGTTTGCTTGTTTGGGATCTGTCAGCCTTCCTGGGAGAGCTGGAATTAGCAAGAGACAGTAAGCTGTTCTGTCTAACCCTGGGCTTAGTCCTTTACTGGACCAGCTCTGGGATTTGTTGCTGGCATTTGGGGACCCTTGGCCACCTCCCCTTCATGATCTGTTTGATGCCAGCTCATTGGGCACAAGCGCCATGTAACTGTCATGGGAAACCAGAGATGTGCGTCTAGTTGAATATAACATCAAAAGGAATTTGCTTTTAAGCAACTCCAGGCTTCTGGAAGTAATTATTGCTGTCACCAAGACAGTGGCATTTCCCTTACCTGCTGGTAATGAATCTGGAACAACCCTGCTCTAAGTGCCACCAGGAGAGGCTGGGCAGCCACGCCTGAACCACACAAAAGAGAACACACCCTCATTCCTGCTGGCACTTTGGAGTGTGCGTGTAAACCACCCTGGGCTCTTTGAGAATTTGAGAAGGTGTGTTGAGCCCTGTTCAAAGCCAGTCATCCTTTTCTTTCTAGAGAAGCACAGGTCATCTTAAGCCTGTCATCACTTTGGAGCCGGCAGAGTTAGGACAGGGCATAAACTGCCAAGTAAGAAACATCCACATCTGAGTCCCCAGCTCCACTGCCAACCAGCCCGAGGATCTTGGGCAAGTTGTTGAACCCCTCTGTGCCTCAATTTTCTCACCTGTCAAATGGGAGCATAATTATGACCCACTTCACAGGGTGCTTATTGCAAGGATTAAATGAGGTAATCTTATGCAAAGTGCCTGGCCCACCTTGGGGGCATGGTGCAATGCTTAAACATAAGAGGTCTGTCCCAAAAAGTATTGGCTGCGCAGACTCTTTTAATTCTATTGACACTGGCTCAATACTTTCAGGACAGACCTCATAGGACTCTGTCATTGTCCTCTGAATCATAGAACCACCCACGGTGAGTTCAAAGCCATAGTTGCAGACTGGCAGCTCACAGCCAAGTCTGACCCTCAGGTGTGCCTTTGTTTGGATTACACTACTTTTTAATTGATTTAAGAGAGAGAGAAGCACCAACTGTTGTTCCACATATTTATGTATTCATTGGTTGATTCTTGTATGTGTCCTGACCAGGGGGGTGGTGCTGGGGCAATGCTCTAACCAACTGAGCTACCTGGCCAGGGCTAGATTACACTATTTTACACTATATTTTAAATAAAAGTTGTAAGACTTGGCCTGGTTCAGATAAAAATCTGGATTTCTAGCTTCTCCTGAAATACTGACTGCTTTAGAAACAGTGGGCCCATGTTCCTGTGTGGCTCCACCAGCGGGAGCCTAGGGGCAGCTATACCTTAGGTGAGTCCCTGCCTTGTGCCTTTAATTTTTGTGAGCACGTACTCTGTGCCAGGGGCTGTTCAAAGCCATGTAAACCTAGGTTAATTCTGCTCCTCCTCCATCACCATTAGGGCAAGCACTTGGCCATGTGCCCGACACTAGTGTCTGAACTTAATCCTCCACAACTCTAAGAAGTGGGTCCAGTTATTAACCTCCTTTTACATATGAGAAAACTGCGGCACAGAGAAGTTACACAGATTGATCAAGATGGCACAGCAAAGTGACAGCCAAAACTGAATATAGTCTGACTCCAAAGTCGGTTCTATCAGTACACGGTGCTGTTTCTTGTATGATGACTACACTCCTATCAGGTTATGAGCCTGTTTTTCAGATGCAGACGTTGAGGGGGAGTTAAGTAACCAGCTTAAAGTCCCACCACCTAGTGGCAGGGCCAGGAATCAAACCCAGGCACTCTGGTTCCAGAGTCCCACCCCACCCAAACTCAATGATCGATTTCCTTCAAGCTCTGGATAGTCTCCAGACCCCAGTTGTCCTTCCCCCACAGTAGTGGCACCACAGACTCTTTCTCTCCTTATTGTGACTTGGAGCTGCCCATGCCCTCTCCACCGCCCTGGAGCAAGCTGTCTGCCAAGCCCATGGGGGTGGAAGCAATGGGGCAGACAGAGGTGGCTCCCAAATTTTAAGCGGGCAGGGCCTAAGGGTCAGGTCACATACACACTTTTCTTTCTCTTTACTTGGGCGTGAGTTCCGGGGCTCTGTCGGGGACATTCCACACTGGCTGTGGCCTCAAGTGCCAGCCTGCCAGACCAGCTGCTCTTCCTGCCTGACCTCCTTGTCTCCCTCCTCCTGGGCCCTCCTGCCTGTTACAGAGTCATTATTGAGCGACGAGGGCCCAGCTCCAAGAAGGACCCCAGGGAGGCATGAGCCACGTGACCTCCACTCAGGGGTCTCTGCAGGGAACAGGGAGCCAAGAACCCCCAGCAGCTCCCAAGACAACTGGCTTCACCTCTTACCAGCCATGGGTCTCTGGGCTAGTGGCCTCATCTGGGGTTTAATTACCTTATCTGTTAAATAAGAATAATTATTTCCCTGACCTCACAGAGTTGGTGTGAGGATACCATGAATTAAACATAGAGAGGACTTAGTGTTTAAACAGTAGAGAAGCCCTGACTGGTGTGGCTTAGTTGGATGGAGGTTGTTCTGTAAACCGAAAGGCCATGTGTTTGATTCTGGGACAGGGCACATTCCTGGGCTGTGCGTTCAGTCCCCAGTTGGGGTGTGTGCAAAAGGCAACCAACCCATCGACCTTTCTCTCTCACATCAATGCTTCCCTCTCTTTCTCCCTCCCTTCCCCTCTCTCTACAATCAATGGAAGAAAAATGTTTTTAAAATTATAGAATGGAATCTAAACTTCTTACCCCTGGCTACCAGGTTCTCCTTGTCCATCTTTGCCAACCTTTCCAGTGCATCTCACCACTTATCCCCTTTGCTCACTGGGCCCAGCCCCTCTCCTTTGCCGTAACTCACAGGCATGATTCTGCCCTCAGAGCCTTTGCAATTGCCGTGCTGTCTGCTGGGCCAGTCTTCCCCTGATCTGCAGGGCCATCCCCTCACCACTCAGTTCTCATCAGAGAAGTCTTTTCCATCCAAAGTAACTCCATGCATTCATTCAACATATAGTTTACTCAGCCATGTGCCCAGCATTGTTTTAAGTACTGGGAAGGCAGCACAAAATCCCCTTTCTCTTAGAACCTGCCCTAGGGTGTTGTCAGGGCAAGAGGCTGACAATAACCATAAATAAAATAAATCACACATTGACTATTGATACATTCTATGTGGGATGGAGCAAGAAGGAAAGGATGTGCAGAGGTGTGGGGTTACAGTTTTTGTTAAGGTGTCTAGGAAAGGTGTCACTGGGAAGGCAACATTTGAATAAAGACCGGATGGAGATGATGGAGGGCACTTCAAGGTGACATGAAAAAAGCCTTATGAGCAGAAGAAACATCAAGTGCAAAGGCCCTGAGGCAGCATATTTCCAGAGCACTTGTTGGGCAATAAGGAGGTTGGTGTGGCTGCAGCCCAGGGCACAAGGGGCCAATAGGGGAAATGAGGTCAGAGAGATAACCAAGGTCAGACTATGTAGGGCTTTGTGAGCTGTTAGAAGGACTTTGGCATCTACCCTGACCCCCAGGAGACCAGGGAGGAAGGCGTTATGATAACTTTGTGAAAAGTGATGGTGACTTGGATGGCATGGTGAGAATGGGTCTGATTCTGGGTTAGTTTTTTTTTTTTTTTTTTTTTTGTGCCAATTTTAAATAGTTTCATTTAGGACATCACATTTTCCATTTTAAAATATGGTAGTTATAGAGTGCATTGTTTCCTTTCCCTGTGCACATAGCCCATATTCGAGTATCTAGAATAGTCAGTTTTATTGTACAGCAGCTCGACTTTTAAAATTGCCATGGGATTTGCTAAAAATTTGGGTCCTTCAATATTTTGTGTGGAGCAATGCTAACTCTATGCAAGAGGTTGGCTTAATCAACCTCTTCAATGGTGGGCCCAGAGGAAGCACCCCCGGATAGAGGGCTCCACCCCCAGGGAAGCCCCCAGCATTCCTCCTGGCATGCCCCCTGCACTCTCGGACCGCTTAGTGATGATTGGGTTGCAAGCTCTTTCTGCTGATGTTCAAATTCTTCCTTTTCTGCAGTCTGGTTCTTATCAAGCCAGTTGATAATTTCATTGCACTTGTCAAGAACCTTCTGTTTGTCCTCGTCATTGATCCTGCCCTGAAGTTTTTCATCTTCAACAGTTACTTTCATATTGAATGCATAGGACTCCAGGGTGTTCCTAGAAGATGCCATGTCCCGCTGCTTCTCATCCTCAGCTTTGTACTTCTCAGCTTCCTGGACCAATGTCTTCCTTGCTCAGGCCACCCTTGTCGTTAGTGATGGTAATCCTGCTCTCTTTTCCTTTACTCTTACCCACAGCCGAGATGTTAAGGATGCCATTGGCATCAATATCCAAAGTGACTTCAATCTGAGGAACGCCACGAGGTGCAGGAGGTATGCCTGTGAGCTCAAACTTGCCAGGCAGGTTGTTCTCCTTGGCGTGGCACGCTCACCTTCCTAAACCTGAATGAGCACCCCAGGCTGGCTGTCAGAGTAGGTGGTGAAGGTCTGCGTCTACTTGGTAGGAATGGTGGTATTGCACTTGATGAGGACGGTCATGATTCCACCAGCAGTCTCAATGCCAAGGGGGCGACTCTGCGTCAAGTTTGAGGGGACAGCCAGTTAGAACACCAGCCACACTGTTCCGTGTCCTATTTCATTTTCTTCATATTCCTACTTTCTGTCAGAAGTTACGGTGTCCACTTGTTTGTCCATCTCCCATAGCGTGTAAGTTCTCGCAGGGTGGACCTCCCGCTTTGGTTGCCTCTGCATCCTCATGGCTGAGACCAGGGTGTGACATATAGTAGGTGCCTAAGAAGTATTTGTGGAATGAAGACAGAAGACAGGCCTTCTGCAAGACTGTAGGACTGGATGACTGAATGAGCACTGCCCTCCAGAAGCACCAGGTAGTTTCACGCCTCGCAGCCTTGGTACGTGCGGTGCTGCCTGCCTGGAGCGCCTATTCGTTCCTCTTTTTAAAAAGACAAACCAAGTCCCAGTCACCAGGTGCTACATACATAATGTATACAATCCTCACAACAACTTGAAACATTGGGCCATACTCCCCTTCCACATCACCTGATCTTAGTCTTTTCCTCTCTTCTCCTGAAGTAACAGTTACCGCATTTTGTAATTTATGTATTTGTGGCTATAAATGTGTGTTTACTGTTGAACTATATAGTGTTGCTGGAAGAAAATTTTGGAAACACAAAGCTATTATGTGTTTTTTCTATCATTTCTTTTGTTCACTCAAGATTCATTAAAAAAGGATCTACCTCTTTTTTTTTTTTTTTTTTCTTGAAACCTCCTAGTATATCAAAGAATGACCATGCCCTGGTCCATTTAGCCAACCCCCTGTGGGTGAACACCGAGGTTATTTTTAAATGTTTGGCTGACAGCGGTGTCCTGCAGGCTGCTGTTGGAGCAGGTGCGGGGTTGCTCTGGGAAGACGCTGAGAGGTGGATCTGCAGCCCCATAGCCTCCCCGGCCCCTTCGTTCCTGCCTTAACAAGCTCCCCCTCAGCCAGCATCACCGCTGCCTCCAGACCCCTCCACAGAGAGGGCTGGTAGTCTCTCTTGCATTCCTTTATTTCCCTAATCAGGTACCAGCCAGCTGTCTGATGCACCTCACATGCACCAGGCACTGGGGACTGCCGGGGATCCAAGCCTGCCCACTGCCCACCTTCAAGGACTTTGCTGGGTGTGCATTGCTCCACCCCCAAGGTCACTGCACGGCACATCCTACAAGGTGTGGGCTCAGCCAGGCCCCATGCGTATCCCCAACTCGTCCTCTGCTCACTGTGGGAACCTGGGCACATTTCTACCCTGCTAGGAACCTCAGTCTCCTGTCTAGATAATGAAGAGTTGTTCACTAAATTGTCCCCAGATGCCACGGATCAGGCCCTGCAACAGGTGCTGAGAATATAATAGTGAATAAGACAGACAAGTCCCCGCTCCCAGGGCCCATGCTTTAGTGCTGAATTGTTCAATAAATGAGGGGTTTCAGCTGGTGATAACGTCTATGAAGAATAAAGCAGGAGTGTGCTAGAGTAACCTTCGTGGGCCAGTGGTTAGAAAGGCCTGCTGTCCGTGTTCAAGGCTTTGCATAACACTCACCTCTAAGAAAGCAGGCAGCAGGGGTTAGCTGTGCGTCTCCCTCTTGCATGTGCCACCGAATCACCTGGGACCTGTTAACTTGCGGCTCTGACCCAGCCTAAGAGCCTGCGTTTCTAACAAGCTCCCGAGTGATGCGGGTGACGCTTCAGGTCCACCAGCCACTCTGAGTGGCAAGGAGCTTGCTCAGTGGTTTTCAGATCCTCCTGTGAATCAAAATGGCCCTGGAAGTTTTGTTAGCACACATATTGCATGGCCCCACCCTGGCATTTCTGATCTGTGAAGGTCTGGGCAGGAACCTTGAGAATTTGTATTTCTAAGAAATCCCAGGTATGCTGATGCTGCTGGTCTCATGACCATTAAGAATCAGGCTCCAGTGCTGGGTGTCTTTTGTTTTGGTTTGGTTTTTTAAAAATTTTATTTATTAATTTTAGAGAGAGGGATAGGGAGAGAGAGAGAGACTTCAATGTATGGTTGCCTTTCACCTGCCTCCAGCAATGGATCTGGCTGGAGACCTGGCTTGCAACCTGGTTATGTGCTCCGGCTGGGAATTGAACCAGCGACCTTTGGGTTTGAAGGCCAGTGTGTTATCTACTGCGCCACCAGCCAGGCTAGTGCTGGTTTTAAACCTAGCTACATGTTGGATGGAATCTCCTGAGGAGTTAAAAATGTTACTATAATGTCCAGATCCCACCCTCAGAGTCTGATTGGTCGCAAGTGTGACCCAGGCAGTAGGATTTTTTAAAGCTCTCCAGGTGAACTGATTGTTCTATATGCTGAATTCCTCCAAGACAAGAACAATTTTTATTCCTATGTATGTATTTAAATTTCTGCTCTAAATGAGTCCATACCTCAGTGCCTGTCCTGTGGTAGATCCTTAAACATTATTTATGGGTTAGTGGGTGCATGGCTGGATGGATGGATGGGTGGATGAAAACCAAACAGTCTTGAAGAATCACATATAATTCAGGTTGATACCGGCTTTGAATCCTTAGTCAAGTTTCCTTTACTTCCCACACCTCATTTCCCAGATCTGTCAAGTACAGAACAGAGCTTCCCCGTTGGGTGTTACGGAGAATAAGAGATAAGACCACGCAGCCCTTCCACTTAATACCGGACCTGCACGAACCATCTGAGGCACATTGGCCGTCCCTCCTACCATCCCAGGAAAACTGGATTTGAATTGTATCTCATATTAGGGAAGGAGGGAAGAAAAGTTAGGGAACTAAGAAAATAAAGCTGAATAAAGAAATGTTTTTCTATTGAAATACTGATACGTTGTTCAAAAGCCCAGGCTGTAATCTCATTAAGTGTTTCCTGGGGGAGAGCAGCGAAACCACCCTGCAGAACAGGCTGGGCTGCCCCCAGACTTCCCGCACCTGCTCCGCCCTGGGCCTCAGCCTCGCCAGTTCCAGCCTGCGCCTGGCAGACTCGTTTCACCCAAGCCTGGCTGAGTGGCCCAGCACTTGCCAGGGGCCTTCCCCGGGGAGCCTCAGGTGACCTCCACCTTTCCCCCTCTAAGCCTGTATCTGCTGGCTTCCTGGGGCAGCGGGCACCCAAAGCGGCCTCTACCTGCAGGGAACAGAATGGGTTAGTGTAAAGGAAACCACCAGCCCCCTCTGTACAGAAAAGGGCGCCGAGTATGATGAATTACCTAACGCCCTCTGTGGGGACAGGGCGTCCACTTTCTGGTGGTGTCACACAAACTCCACACGTGCTCAAGCCACTTTCTCGGCTGTGTATTCATTCTGACACTTGCTCCTCATTTCTCTTTAAAACAATTCCCTCTCAACAAATTCATTTTAAAAGGACGATGTAGGACCAGCTCGAGAAATGAAGAGTTACAACTCCAGTGGTCTTGTGATGATTCAAATGTGCATTAAAATAAATTTGTGATGATTTAAATACAGGAGTGTGAGTTTACATACACCCTCTAACCCCCACACTGTGGGATAGGCTGGCCTCAGTCCTTGCATTCCTCAGGAGTTCCCCCACAACAGACAGATGACTTGCTTGTGGTCGGTCACTTGGTCACTTGGTGGGAGTTGAAATTGGGTGCTCGCTCCTGGGCCCCTCATACAGAGTTATCCCCATCCCTGACCTGGGAGCCATTAGCACCACCCACACAAGGGAGGTGAACTGACACAGTTTGTAGACCCGCACCTTTTATAGCAGAGACCTGCCTCCAAGCATCTCACCAGATACTGTCTCATTTCACGGGGCTTGGTTAGAAAGCGGCCCCTGGGGTCCAATTTAGACATCATAATAGTGTCTGCTGCTTTCAGACTCATTAGCTTCTTAATCCTCCCAGTGAGCGATTTAAAAAAAAAAAAAAAGTGTGAACATTCAAACTGGGCTCTGGAATTTCAGTGGCTTAAGCAAGGGCCCCAGGAGAATGGAAAGCTCACAATGGCTGCTGCTCACTGAGCAGTTGCCATTTGGCAGGTCCCTGCCTGTAAAGTCTTGCCGCAGGCCTGCAGGAACAAGACGCTGCCCATTTTGCAGATGCGGAAACTGAGACTTGGAAAGAGAAGGTGATGGGCACAAAAGCACAGAGTTCTACTGCAGCAGAGTCAGCATCTAAAGTTGTGTCTAACCCCTTCTGCCCTTATGCTTTCTTTGGAAGGAACATTAAGTGAACAAACTCTGAAATATGAGTTGTAGGTCTAGCCCACAGTAGGTGCACAATAAACCTTAGTTGAATGCATGAATGAACAAAGTGGGTGTGTCCATGGACAAGTTACATCACACCAAATGCACACACAGTCACTAACAAGTGTGCACTTACCCACACAGAACCAGCTATAGTCTCCTCATGTTAAAATTGGACCTTTGCTTATTTATATTACCTTTTTGGCCACAATATGCATTTGTGTTTGTAATTTCAGGAATGGAGATTCATTTTTATGAACCCAGAGCGGTGCATTTTTAGTAGCCTGTTTAGTTCTCCATCAGCTCATGGGGCCCAACTCTTGCGGTGCAGGGTGTGGCCTCAGGGGAGCCTCACGGGGAGCATCCTGCTGACAGACCCAGAGTCTGCATTTCAACAAGACCCCCGGCCGATCCCGCGCACATGCTCTGTACTATCCACTTTCTTCCTGTACCTATAATCATAATTAAGTACTCACTTGTGTGCTCATTGTTTGCCATCCATCCCACTGAACCGGAGGGTCCAGGAGAGCAGGTGCCCTGAAGAGGGGAGGGAGGAAGAAGGTCCTCCCATATATAATCCACTAATGTTCTAGATCCTCAGTGCCCCCAAGGGCCTCATGTTGAAAAAGATAAATGCCGTACCAGTTTTGAAAATAACAACCACCAAACAAAGAAAACAGGAGAAGCTGGCACTTTTCCCAGAATCACACTCCTGCGAAAGGAGAATCTCTGGTGTGGCTGGGGTGGGAATGGGGGAGGATTTCTGGTTCGCACTGCAGGAGTGGGAAACCTGCCTGTGTGGGGGACAGTGCCGCTGGCTGCCTTGTACCGTGGTGAGCACTAAATGACACATGCCCGCAAGCCACAAATGCGGGGCCTGGTGCACAGCGGGCTGCTAAGACGTGAGTTGCTCTTGGTGTGATGATCATCGCTGTGGGCTGCCGTGTCCTGGTTGCAAGGCAAACTCTGGAGCCAGACCGCCTGGGTTCAGGCCCCACATCTACCCCTTATGACCTGTGTGGCCTCGGGTGGGTAACTTAAACTCTGCATGCCTCCAGGTTTTCATGTGTAACTGGAGGGTGTGAATAGAGCCCGATCGTGGGGCAGTTATGTGGATTAAAGTAACTAATCCAGATAATGCATTTAGGACAGAACTTGGCACATCACCAGCACTGGGTCAGTGATGGATAGATAGCATTATCATCTTCTCAGTTAAGCCTCACGCATCCTTGGGAGATAAAGATTTTCCCCTTTCACAGGAGGGACCTGAGGCCCCGAGGCTCCAGGCCACCTGCCCCAAAGTGCCATTGCTTCCAGCTGGTAGAGTTGGAATTGCACGTTGGCTCCTGAGCCTCCAGCTCAGGGACTGAGAGAGGTTCAGGGCTCTGGGGCCTTGGGACATTTCTTAGCAGGCACAAGGACACCCGGCCACTGCCGTACCTACCAAGGAATGTGACTTGGCAGGTTGGGACTAACCAAGAGACATGTCATCTAGTATTTTGCAGGGCTCCACAGCCAGGCTGTTGAGTTGTGCTGTAAAAGATGACATAGATGTCAACTGTCCATCTGTAAAATTAGACTCTTGCAAATGTCTCTCCCGCTAGTTCTGTCACCTTTTTTGTCACCTACTGTGTTACTGCCTCCCACTGCTGGTTGGATGCTGTGTGCCCAGGGGTACAGTTGAGTCAGGAGCTCCAGCCTCTTCCAGCTCCTTGCTCCACACCTGAGGTGGAGTCCAGAAGATGATCCCAGATGTACATTTCCCTCCTAGGTTCCACCTGAACCCCATGGACTGAAACTGGAGGGGAGGCGGACATCAAACTAATGACATAGGAAAAAGGGAAATGGAAGTTGGGAGTCAGGACACCAAGTGCAGGTCCCAGTCGTGCTGCTATCGGTACAATGGGTAGGGAAATGGTTTCCACGCTGATGTTTTGAGATGCTATAGATTCCTTCTCCAAAGTCCTTCAAGTAGTGCGTGGCAGCGAAGCTCACCCAGAAAGGCTTTTTAAGAAGGAGAGTGCTAAGATGTGCTAAGATCAGGTTTTGTGGTTGAAAAGAACCTGGACAGCAACTCTCTGAGTTTGTCCCCACGTAGTGGCCTCTGAAGTCACACCTTGCGTGGAACATCACTCTTGACAGCTGAAGCCCCTCAACCTTGTCTTCTCCTCTCCAGGTGTCACCTCATCGGCCCTTCCACGTGTGTCCCAGCTCTTGGCGAGGTGAGTACGCCAGTCTTGTCGCCCAGCTTAGTACAAGGTGGGTAAATTGGTTTTGATGAGAAGCAGGAGTTGATGCACTCAGATTTCCACCGTCCACTTCTAAGGACAGGCATGAATTGGGAACATTTTAGCCAAGAGTCACTACTCAGTCCCAGCCCACCGGATGCACTTCCAGGCACCCCCCAGAGAGGGGATGTGGGCTGAACAAACACCTTCTGGCATTGGTTCTGGTCTGCAGCTCAAATGAGATTTTTATGCATTTTGCAACCAGTTCCCCAACCCTTTATCACAGGAGGTGTCAGAAGGAAAGACAGATATGGAACCATCTCTTTGATCATTCCATAAAGCCCTGCATCCGTCTCACACCTGCCATGAAACTTCCATGTGTAGGAGCAGCATGTTGTCACTGAAGTGCCATAACTAAAATGGAATCAGATACACATCTGGAGAAGCCCATTAGCATTTACTGGTCAATGTGCCCATTAGAGTAGTTAGATGCAGGATGTCAGGTGCACATGGCCCAGATGTCCAGTCTGAAGGTGGGCGGGCACAGCACAGTGACTAAGGGCATGGCTCTGCCACCAGCCTTCAAATTCCGTACCAGCTCTGGGTTCTTTTAGCACGTTGGTTGGTATCTCTTTGCCTGCTTTCTTACCTATAAAATGGGGATGAGAATTATAACGACCTCCAACTGTCACAGTTCTGAGGTTAAATGAGCCCATCTACATAGCAATTAGGAAGGTACTTGGCACATGAAAGGCACAAGAATGGTTAGCTGTGTTTAGTAGGAAGTGGGCCAAGCAGAGATTCTTTGCTATATATAATGTATTTAATTTTGGTAGGGGAAGGGAGGAAGAAAGAGAGGGAGAGAAACAGCGATTGGTTACCTCTCACACACGCCCCCACCCCCAAATCAGGAACCTGGTGTACAACCCAGGCATGTGCCCTGATCGGGAATTGAACCTGCAACCCTTTGATTTGCTGGACAAAGTGCAGCCAACTGAGCCCCACACCAGTCAGGACCCAACAGAGACTGTTGCAGACAGAGGGTGGCAGTCTGAAGTGATGGCCGATACTCAGATCCAGCTGATGGCACCACCCAGGGGTGCAGACTCGGGTTAACCAAAGCTTCTGCCTTGCAAGGGAAGAGGAAAATAAGAAGCAAGGGGAGAGAATAGAACCACCTGGTTTAAAAATACAGGCAATGAATTCAAATAAATAACTGTACTGGCCAAAGAAATTATTTCCGTGGACTGCTTGTGGCCCCTGGGAAACTGCTTGTTTTCCTGTTAGGAAACTCCTTTTGACTGTATTTATTGCTGCCAGCAAGTGAGAGACAGTAAAGTTTCATGGTTACACGTGTAACCACGGGCCCTGGAGCTAGGTTCCTGAGTCTAAGTTCTAGATCTCCCATTTTCCAGCCGCGACCTCAGCTTCCTCTTCTCTAAAATGAGAGGTTTCAGACCCCTCACCCCCACTCCAGAGAGTTGAGGTGAGCACCTCATGAGATTTCATGCACACAGTGGGCCCATGTGACACAGTTCCTAGCCTGGGTAAGCGCATGGGATTGGTAGCAGCCATGACGTTACAGCTGTGTTAGGGAAGGAGCCCCTGCAACCATGGAGCACAGGATCCATTTCTTCCTCTGCTTGCAAGTAACAGAATTCAACTCCAGTTGATATAAGCCCTAAAGGACTTTTTGGGGTTGGTTTGTTTTGAGATTTCTATATTCTTTTAAAATTGAATTTATTGGGGTGACATTGGTTCATAAAAATTATATAGGTTTCAGGTGTACAAGTCTATATAATACGTCAGTCATCTGTATATTGTATTGCGTGTGCACCACCCCAAATCAAATCTTCGGTCACCACTTATACGCCCTTTACCCTCTTCTATCTCCCCCACCCGCTTTCCTGCTGGGAATCACCATACTGTTGTCTGTGTCTATGAGTTTTTTTGTTTTGTTTTTGTTTTTGTTTGGTTTGGCTTTTATTAATCCCTTCACTGCTTTTACAGGTTCTTTGCCGATGTTTTTAATTTGATTGTTTGTTTTATTGGTGTTGGGTTTTTGTAAGTTTTATAAAATTTGGAAATTAACCCCTTAACAGATGTATCATTGGCAAACATGTTCCCCCATTCATTGGGTTGCCTTTTCATTTTGTTGATGGTTTCCTTCGCTGTGCAAAAACTGTTTAGTTTGATGTAGTTTCATTTGTTTATTTTTTTTCTCTTTTGTTTCTCTTTCCCCAGAAGATATGTCAGAAAAAATATGGCTAGGAGAAATGTTTGAGATTTTACTGCCAGTGTTTTCTCCTAGGATTTTTAGGGTTCTGCGTCTAACAGTTAAGTCTTTAATTCCCTTTGAGTTTATTATTGGGTATGGTATAAGAGGGTGGTCTAGTTTCATTTTTTATTTTGCCAGACCCGGGTGTGACTTATATGTTCCACGGGGCAAGAAACTGTCACATGGGCAAATATGACTGTAAAGGACAAAGAAAATGTAGTCCTTCTCATTCCCAGGAAGAGAGAAAATGAAATGGAGTTTGATAAACATGGGAGTTGTCTCTGCCCTGGGGAGAGTAAACACCCAAAGGAAAATGGTGGTGTTGATACCAAAATAAGGGGGAAGGGACGTGGAGCTGGGCTTGGAGAGTAACCCTCTCTCCTTCCACGCAGACCTTGCCCACGTGTCCTGGCCGGCCAGCCCCCCGCAGCCATGGCAGCCTACGGCCAGACCCAGTACAGCGCGGGGATCCAGCAGGCCACCCCCTACACAGCGTACCCTCCTCCGGCGCAAGCCTACGGGATACCTTCCTACAGTGAGTACCAGGCGAAACCCATGCTTTTCCCCATCACCGTGGTCTTTCATCTGTCCTGTTGCCTCGGTTACATGCAGAATATTAAGTGATTCCAGGCTAATTCTGTATTGAAGTTAGAGAAGGAGAGACAATTCAAACGTTGTTCAAGTTCTACAGACTACGTGTATCAAGACCCCTTTTGATTGAAAGAATTAGAAACTTAACCCAAGTTGGCTTAGGGAAAATGTCAATTTAATGACTTACACACTGGGGACTGACATCAGGAATGGCTGGATCCAGGTGCTCAAACAATGTCAGGAGAAATACATCCCACTCCACGTTCACCTGTTTTCCTCCGAGTTGCGTTTACTCCCGCACGAGCTCCCCCACTGTGGCAGCAAAGGAGGTGCCCATCAGCTCCGGGTCTGCACCCTTTCTGCTCATCTTTCCCACCTGGTCCACCAGAATCCCATATTGACCCTCACTGGCCCGACGCAGTCATGTGACAAAACTTAGAGCAAGTCAAGAAGGTGGGAGTGAGGGAGATAAGAAGGCTGAAGCATGTGGATTGTATATGAGGGAGGGATGATTCCCTTCAAGGAAAACACAGCAACCGTATGAGGAGAAATGCATGCTGGGAAGGCACAAACAAATACTCTGAGACCCTGTGGGACCTTACTGCTAAGAACTGGAACCTCAATGAACCAGGCCCACAACCCACTGTGCACCTGTCCTTGCATTAGTCAGGGCTCTCCAGAGAAACCGAGGCAATCGGATAGAGATAGCTAGCTGAGAGAGATAATAGGCCTCGGTTCATCTGATTACAGAGACAGAGACGTTCCCAGCTGTGCAGTGGGCAAGCTGGGAACCCAGGAGAGCCAGCTGCATTGTGATGTGCCTGCACTGTCAAGGAAGAGAAGGTCATGAGGGGAAACAGCAAGGAAGAACAACTGAGGTTCCAGCTCCATGCTGGTCTTTCAGATGAGGGGCTGATCCCACCAAGCACTGAGAAATGAGCCTGCGCAAGCCCAGGAGGGAGAGCGTCCAGGAGGAGGGAGACCGCAGTGGGAAGGCCTGGGATGGGGAGGGAGTTGGCCAAGTCCAAGAAGCCCAGTGGTGGGATCGTTGTGGGGGCAAGATGGGCAGAGGCTGAGGGGCCTGGGAGGGATTTGGGATTTGATTACAAGTGGCACAGGAGCTCTTGTTGGCCAGTGCAGAGCAGAGGGCTGTGGGACACCATCTGGGTGTCTTATAGGTCACTCCCGCTGCCGTGGGAGGTCGGAGTGCAGGGAGGCGGAAGAGAAACAGGAAGGCCAGCGGGCGATCTGATAAAGCCTGAAGCAGGTGATGGTGGAGGCCCGGGACAGAGCAGTGACAGAAGTAGACAAAGTCCAGAGCAGCTGTAGAGGTAGCCCTGAGGGGCATCAGGTCAGGCACTGGTGATGGTCAGCATCATCAAACTGCTGCCCCCTACAGTTCTCAGAGAGGTGCCATCATTATCCTCTTTTGAGCAATATGTAAGTGGGACTTCAGAGAGGGTAACTAACTCTCCCATGGCCCCCCAGCGGGTTGGTGGAAGAGGTAGAATTCAACCCAGGCAGCCTGGCTCGGAGGTCCAAGCCTGAGACCAGGCTCTGTTCCTGGAGTGCACGTTCCATAAATCCTGGGGGAACGACCTGTCACAGACCTTGGCCAACAGCGGGGGCATCATTTTTAACTTTCTGTCCCTCCTGTGCTGAAAGACTTGGGATACCGGCACACGTAAACTACCCTGCCTGGCCGTCAGCCAAGAAAAATGAAGCCGTATTATTTTTCAGTGTAGAAGAGAAACCCAGTCCTGTTCCCAGGCAAAACGTGGCACCGGGTAGAAATTAATTTGGTTCACAGTCATTTTGTGGTCGCAGTCACTTTCAGAGAGTCTGCCCTCTGGCAGCACAGCGTAGGTGACAGGGCATGCACACCGGGCTCCCACCACACCGCTGGCCCTCGCCGGTCCTGAAACCCTGAGTGAGTTTCATCGTTTACACAACGGAGCCAAGTTAAATCCGGCCCCCGTGCAGTTGTTGCGAGGATTCAACGAGCACGTCTACGCAGAGATCTTTTCCTGTAAAGGGCTGGATAGTAAATATTTTCAGCTCTGTGTCCTACACAGCCTAGGTCGCAACTACTCAGCTCTGCCATTGGAGCATGAAAGCAGCCAGCTAATATGTAATGAGCGTGTTTGTGTGCCAGTAAAACTACTTACGCAAGCGGGCCGTGGGTCGGATTTACCCCGCGAACGGTCATTTGCAAAACCCTGACTTACCCGAAGGGCTGAGCTCATGGAGCCTGGCCCAGGGGAAATGCTCAGTCAGTGCAGCAGAAGCGGGGCTGCCACTCACACCCCGAACGTCCTTGTCATTGCTTGATGGCGGGTGGGTTGAGAAGCCGCTTCCTTCGCATCTGCCTGGGCCTGAACAAGCAGTGTTTGCTCACCGTCTGGGGAAACCTTGTTGAATCTTGTCAGGGAACTTGGATTGCTCCTTGGCAAAGAGCATTGTCACGTTTGTTTCGATGGTTGCAGGGAAAAAACACAGAGTAAACTGGAGGCCAGGAAGTTAGGAGTATTGAGTATTTTTCTCACTTTGTTATGCAACATTTAAAGACACATGTAAAAGTGTGAAGAAGAGTCCTACAAATACCCAAGAACTGGCGCTCCAACTTAAAAACTAAAATGCAAAGGGAATTCTCCCCCTTTCTTCTCAGAGATACCCACAAGCTTGGATTTGATGTTTATCTTCCTCTCTTTATCATTTCTTTGTGTAGACTAGGAGTCAACAAACATTTTCCATTAAAAAAAAAAAAAAAAAAAAAAACCTGATAGTATTTTTGGCTTTGCAGGTCCCATAGTGTCATAACTACTGAACTCTGCCATTGTAGTTCGAACGTGCCACAGATAAGACACAAATGAATGGATGTGTCTGTGTTTCAATAGAACTTCATTTACGAAAACAGGCAGAAGGTCACATTTGGTCCATGGGCCATAGTTCACGACCCCTGAGGTAGAGTATTATTCTGCATGTTTGTGGGATGAACAAATGAGCCAACCTATTCTTGCAGTGTGTCTGTATCCATTGAAAATGAAAAACTACATACCCTTTGACTCAGCCGTTCCACATCTCATGTGCAGCCTAGACAAACACTAGCGTTGCATGAGGAGGCACGTCCTCTGTCACGGGCAGTGAGAGTAAGAAAATTAGAATCAGCCTGGAGTCCATTATCAGCAGACTGGCTGAGTAAGCAGTGATATTCCGTGCTTTGGCTTCCCATCTGGCCACTAACATGAGTGAGCACACAGCTTGAGAAGGGGGAGTGAGGACCCTACAGAGGCCACGGTCAGAGGGGTGAGCAGAGCCCGGCACGACCATGGGGCCGCCTACGGAGTTCAGATTTGGCTCCAGGTACGCTGATAACCCAGCAGACTGAGTGAAAACAGTGCCTATAAATACTGCTTGTCGCTGTCACCATCACTGTCCTGAAGTCTTTCACCAGCTATTGCATGAAATCTGTTCACGCCCATTATAGAGAGGCATCCGGAGAAGGAAAGGAAGATCTTGACTTCTGAATTATTGGCCAATTGTGAGACCCTGATTGAATAGCCTGGCTTTCTTTTCTTTTCTTTTTTTCTAGATTTTATTTATTTTTTAGAGCGAGGGGAAAGGAGGGAGAAAGTGAGGAAGAGAAAGGAACTGGCCTGCAACCCAGGCATGTGCCCCAACTGGGCATCAAACCAGCAACCTTTCAGTTCACTGGCCCGTGCTCCATCCACTGAACCACGTCAGCCATGACATAGCCTGGCTTTCTGAACCTCAGTTCCCACACCTGTAAAATGGGGAAGGCAGCACTGCCTGTTCTGTGGGATTGCTGTAAGGAGGAAAGAGATGTGTGTTGCTCAGTACCTCATCCAGATCCTGATGTGTTTATTCTTTCCCCTTCCTTTAATGTCCTGACAGCCCTGCTGGCAGGTATCAGTGTCTTATTTCAGAAGAAGAGAAACCATGTCACCAGGGAATGCCACAAACCTCCCAGGACCCCAGCACAGACCCCTCAGCCCCAAATCCAGCCTCTTCACCCCACTAAGCATTCTCATCATTTAAGGAAGCAAATGGGGGAGAAGGAGGGAAAACACAATTACAAAACCGTCCCCTGAACTAGAAACGTTCTTTTAGAAATGTTCTTTTTAAAATGCAAATTTAAATAGTATCAAATACTATTTTACACCTATAGGATAGACAAAGATCAGCAAAATTTGTTATGCTTTCACTAAAAGTACAGTGTGTGGGCTTTTGGTCATTGGTATGCCCCACCCCCATACGGTCCCTTGCTTAGCCGGTTGCTCCTGGGTGCCCCTGCTTTGGAGAAGTTGTCCTAGTGTGGCCAGAACAGAAGGAAGATTTCTAACTCTGGCCTCCAGACAAGCAGGGCTCCCCAACAGAACAAAACAAAACAGAATGTGTCTCCAGGTTAGGTGAAACCATCTTTACAGAGGAAGGATGGTTCACGCCCCGCTTTCACCCAATCTCCTGATGCACTTTAAGCCACGCCTGGCGCTGCTCCGTGCCGTTGCGGGTGGAAAGGTCGGTGCCACTGGAGCCAGGCAGGAGGCAGGAAGCCGACCACATGTGCGAAATAGTGAGGCCCTTTGCCCTCCCTTCCTCTTCCCTGCTCTTCATCGTGTGCTGGGATGTGTAGAAAGTGCAACTTCAGTGAAAAAAACAGCACCTTACAACCAGCCTCAGTACGTCGGAGACAGTACTGGGTCGGTAGTGACCAGCGAGACACAAATGGGGACCCTCCAGGGCAGCGTGTCACATGAACACTTGCACACGACACCATCCCATTGCTCAAGAGAAGCCATAAGTCCAAAAATTTTCCAATGAAATCTCCTAATTTTTAAACCAAATCAATTAACTTAAAATTTTCCTAAAAAATATGCAGACCCAGCAAAGTATGTCTGTAGACTAGCTTGTCTCACAAGCTGCCAGTCTGCAACACCTGCTTTGGAAGCTTAGATTGCATGCTGTCCTGACGGAGCAGTGCCCCTCTCAACCACATATCCCTGGTGCTTCTTCTTCCCCCTCCCAAGGCATCAAGACAGAAGACAGCTTGAACCATTCCCCGGGCCAGAGTGGCTTCCTCAGCTATGGCTCCAGCTTCAGCACCCCACCCACTGGACAGAGCCCGTACACCTACCAGATGCACAGTAAGTCTGGCACTGCGGCCCCTCCCTGCCCTTCTGAAGCATGGCCCGAGTAGGGTGTCCTTCCTTCATTCAGTTGGCAGATGTATTGGGCACCTACTACGTGTCGGCGTCTATCTCAGGTGGCGGCGGAGGGGGGGTATAGTGGTGGACAGAATAGATAGGATATCTGCCCTCACAGACTGGTACTAAGCAAAGCAACAAACAAACCTGCTAATTTGGAAGGAGTTGAGTGCAATGAAGCAAATAAATGTGGTGTTTGGTCAGGGAGTGATGAGCAGGTGGGGTTCAGGAGGGGTGGGGTCTGTAACTTTAGGCAGAGTCATCAGGAAAGGCTCTTTGAAGAGATGACTTTGAACAGAGACCCGAAGGGAGAGGTGGAGCCAGCCCTGTGCAGGCCCAGGGGAAGAGCCGTCCAGGAAGAGAGCAGTCCGGGCAAAAGCTCCAGTGTCTAAGTCCCTCCTCAGATACGCTAAGAAACTGGCTCACTAGATTCTCCTGTGCCCACCTCTGTTCTTTACCACCCATGGGTCCCCCTTTTCTCCAACACCCCGTGGGGTGCATGTTAATAAGGTTGATGTGTAGCACAGTGGGCTGATGGCAGTGATTTTGGAGCTCTTCAGCCTGGTATCTTCCTTCATG
The DNA here is from genome assembly GCA_004026585.1 of Noctilio leporinus. NCBI lineage: Eukaryota > Metazoa > Chordata > Mammalia > Chiroptera > Noctilionidae > Noctilio > Noctilio leporinus. The sequence goes on along the minus strand of PVIW01001009.1, from coordinate 15,855 downwards.
AAAGCTGTAAAAGTGACCAGCCAGGGTCTGAAAAGTCACATGTAAACCTGAAAAGGTAATGACAGGGTGGGCTCATGGTGGGCTAATGAGTGATTGTAGCTTTCTCTTTAAAAGCTGTTTCCGCCTATTGTCACTTTACTTTTTTAAAAAATGGGTGTCAGGGGCAACCTTTCAGGAAAAAAACATTGTGAAAGGACAACAGATGATCTCAGGGGTATGTAAGAGAAACGAGGTGATGAACATTAATGCTCAGCCCTGGAATAGCTTTCAGATAGAAATCTGCATCAGATTGCTGGTGACCCCACAGCCTTGACCCAACATGCACCATGCGCCACCTGATGTTGCTGGATCATCTTATACAGTCTTCATAACACCCCAAAGCATTGTTGCTGGTATTATTCCCATTTTACAAGGGAAGAAACTGAGACATAGAGGCAGTGGTTGATCTCCAAGTGCAATAGGAAATAGACTGAGTCAGATCTCTTGGGGGTCTGGTAGAATCCCAACCCTCCAGTCTCACCCAAAGCCCATGCTTTTTACTATGGTGCTGTCTTACCTCCTTTTCCTCTACTGTCACCTCTGTCATCCCACGGTGGCCTTTCTGAGCTCCACTGAAGGGTACAAGCTCCTGAGGCCCTTCCCTAGGTGGATAATGAATAATAAAGACTTGTGAAGACACTGAACTTGAACTTGCATGTGGGCCAATCTCAAGACAGATTTTTCCAGCTCTGCCAATAGCAATGGAACTTACTGCCTCGGGTCTTTTAAGGCTGCAGAGATTGAAGAGCAAACACAGTCCACCTTCCTCAGCCTGACAACCCCTCCCACCCCTTTGTATGATAAGTGAGTTCTATTGTGTAGAAGTAGCTCCTTATCCACTCGTTCATTCACTTACTCCATTTTATTGAGCACCAGCTATATGCCCTGCACCCTTTTAGGCACTGGGGGGTCCAGCAGTCAACCAAGACACTTCTCTTGTGGGAGAGAGACAGGCAGTAATCAATTAACAAAGTAGATGGTTACAGATACAAGGTAAAGCTTGTGAAAGACAAAAAGCAGGGAAGGTGATGCACATTATGCAGGTGGTTAGGGAGGGAGACCTGAGTGATGAAAAGGATCCAACCTTGTGAGCAGCTGGAGGCCGGACAGCCCAGACAGAAGGGAGAGGAAGTGCAAGGCCCTGAGTCAGGAAAGGGCTCCTGTTGTTGAAGGACTCCCAAGGAGACTCATGAATCTGGCTGTTGAATAGAGGAAATGAGATTGGAAGGTGAAGCAGGAGCCTCCCTGGACCAGGGTGTGTAGAATAGTGCTCCTTCTTCTCTGGTCCTTATACCACCCACGGGAGGTGGGCCCCATCAGCTCTGCTTCACAGGTGATGAAAATGAGGCTCAGAGAGAAGTGACTTGCCCTAGACCACAGAGCCAATAAGAGTTCCAGGCTGGGTTTCAGACTCGGTTTCTAGAAATCCAGAGCCTGTGCTGGTCCTCCTAGCGCTGTTTCCTGGACTCCGTCAGAATCCCTAAACTCTGCACATATGCCATTCAGCTTCATCTTCCCAAAAACCGCAACAGAGGCTCTATCATGGTTGCCATCTTGTAGGTGGAGACACTGAGGCACACGATGCTCAGGCAACTTTGCCAAGGTCACAAGGCTGTGGCAGTGGAATTGGAAGCCAGACAGGTGCACCCCAGAGCCCATGAACATGGGCTGCCCCACCATCCTGTCCTCCAACGCTTGTGGATCCTTCTAGAAGATGGTTCTCTGTGGGTCAGCACTGGCCTCAGCCCCACCCCACCCCTACCACTCTTGGCAAGTGGAAAAACATCTCTTGCTCTGTCTCACCCTCTCCATCATGAGAATAATCCAGGTTATTCTCTTCATCTTCCTTATGGCCAAGATGCCAGAAGGGCGACCTCAGCAGCTGGACTCCGTCCCGATTCAGTGCCCTCGGTCCAATGTGAATGGCCATACCCTGCTCTTGAGACAGCCCAGGCATTCTGCAAGCCTGACATGTTCCTCCTTAAATATTTTTTTTTGAAACACAAACACACAGAATGCTCGCACACCATGCCCATGTGCTTCCTATTAGCTTTTTTTTCCAACTTGCTCCAGAGGAGAAATAGTTCTCCAGCTCCTCTGTGCACATTTCAGAAGGGAAGACAGTGGCTGAGTTTTAGGCCTCACAACCCTGGCTTGGAATGAAATCGACCCATGTTGAGAATGGGTCTTCACCTTTCTGAGAATTGAAATTACAATGTTGTGGGAGCAAAAAGAACCTAAGTAGGGACCATGCCATCATTTTGCAGATGGGTAAACTGGGGCCCTGCAGCAGAGTGGCTTGTGTAGGGTCACAGAGCAAGTGTTGGATAAGCCCAAGACCTCCTCCTGGTGTGCACACCAAATCTCAGAAAATTCCAGAAACTTCCACAGAGCCGTCACCCCTCAAGGCCCTGGTTTGAGATCTGTCGCTGTTTGGATAACATTGCCTCTCCTCCAAACGTACAATAAATGTAAAAGAGGAAAAGTTCGCAGCACTCACTTGGCCTTTGCATGATTATTTATTTTGCTTTTTTTAAGTTCATCCAGGGGTTCTTAGAGCTGAGATGTATTTCTTATGGGTTTGATTTTTTTCTGTTGTTCTTGCGATTGTTTCTTTTTGGCTTCTGCTGCTACAACACTGCTAGTCACAGAAATGACCACAAAGATTAAAAGAAGAAGGAAAAACACATCTTGAGAGCATGTTGTGAGAACTTGCTGGAGGCTGAGGTCTGGACCTGAGCTGCAGGCTGCCTCGCCATGTTCCACGCTGGCAGGATGTGGGTGAGGCTCTATCATGATCGCCACCTTGTAGGGGGAGGCACTGAGGCACACAATGCTCAGGTAACTTGGCCAAGATCACAAGGCTATGGCAGTGGGATTCGAAGCCAGGCAGATGCCTTCGAATTCTCTGTGCCTCAGTTTCCTCACCTGTGGAATGGGCATTATAGCCAGAGAGGCACCAAAAGGGGCTGTCAAAGGAGCTAAACAGAATGATTCTTGAGCACGTTAGATGAGGCCATCAAGGCTGGTATTCATGTTGTTATTCTTTTCCTAACATGATAGTTAAAAGCAGTAACTCTGACGTCAAACTGAGTTAACTTCCTAGCTTTGCCATGGAGCAGTACATGACATGAGCCAAGTTACTTCTTACTGCCTCAGTTTTTCCCCCTGTAAAATGGGGATGCTGATAGTGCCTACGTGTGGGGTGCTGTGTAATTAAATGAGTAAATGGTGTGTAGTATTAAGGACCGTGTTTGGCACAAACTAAATGCTCTGCAGCTGTTATTATTATTTTATTATTGTCCTCCTGATTTCAGGTTTGATGGTCTTTGTTCTTCCCAAATTCACTTCTCTTTCCTGAATTCTTACTTTTAAGTAGCTGTGGTCAGAGAAACAAGGAATAGGAATTTGAGGTTGTTGAGCCATCACATCAGCAAAAACTCCTCATTTTAGGGTGACTTTAAAATAGAGTGGGAGCCCACTTCGATGGAAATTCCTTTTGTACTTACCGAAGGCTGGGGAAACTCATGCTGAAGCTCAGAACCTAAAGTGAGCCATTCAGGAGCAACGTAGAAATACGTGATTCAAGGCGGGGCAGGAAAATAAAGAATCCCAACAGCCATCCTTCACTTCCTACTTCCCTGATCACTGGCGTATTTCCTTTTGTAATAAGGAAAAAAGCTACATGTAAAGTTACTATTCTTCCTTTACGTAAATGTTTTGAGCAGGGTTGTACGTTTACCTACAGAAACCTCTCTGCCACTCTCACCCCACATCCGCTCAGTGTCCACATCCCCAGCACTGGAGCCCCTCAGCGAGCTTCTGCGGACGCACCTAGCATTTCTGTTCGCGGACAGAAGCAAGCATGAGCAGTCCATCCTGTCGCATGTTCCTCTGACAAGAGTTAATGCTTCACGTGTCAGCCAGGAATAAGGAAATGCGTGATACCGGTACAATTCCGCAGGTGGATTGGTTCCTTTGCTTTTAAGATGTTCTCCTTATCACTGGTTTTAAGCAGTTTAATTCTGATGAGCCTTGGTGTTCTTCTTCAGGACTCAAGGGCTTTGGGTTCTTTGAGCTTCTTAGATCTGTGAGTTTATAGTTTTCATCAAGTTTGGACATTTTTCAGCCATGACTTCTTCAAATACCACCCCCGTCCCTCATGTCTTCCAGTTCACCAGCTTTTTTCTTTCCTATATCTGCTCTGCAGTTAATTACACCCTAGGCAATTTTTGTCTCTTACCTAGTTTTCATCTCTAGGAGTTTGGTTTGGGTCTTTTAAAAAATATTTTCCATGTCTGTACTTAACATGTCCAGTCATGCTTCTGGCTCCTTGAACAGACGGAATATAGTTATATTAACTTTCCATTTGCTTAGCTACTAATTCGGTCATCAGGCCATTTCTGGGTTAGTTCCCGTTGATTTTTCCTCTCATTATAGGTCGTATTTGCTTGCTTCTTTGCATGTCTGATAAGTTTTTATTGTTTATTGCAAACAGAAGCAAGCATGAACGCTAATTATTTTACCAGTTCCTTGTTGGTTGTTTCCAGTAGTTTATAATTACCACCAGTATGTCTATGAATAACTCTATCTGTACATCATTTTGTTTTTCTGCAAGTGTATCTGAAGGGCAAGTTTCCAGAAATGGGATTCAGGGTCAAAGGAAATCAACGTGTAAGTTTGGTAGCTAGCACTGGGTTACGCGCCATACCGAGTCTCCAAATGTAAGCACCCCCTAGTTGTGTCTGTGTGCACCTGCTTCATCCACCAGTGCCATCTGGGTACTGGAGGTGTTGCTTTTCTGACGCGTGAAAAATGGCACTCAGTATATAATGTGTTACGGAGTTCGTCTTTTCTTACAGATCTCTGACCAGTTTGTGTTTCGTTTTCTGAGGGCTAGGAGATCAGACTTCGAAAACGGTTCCACAGAAGAGCAGTGAGGTGCTAGGTATCCCAATATCAAAACATACTATAAAGTTTCAGTGGTCAGAACAGTGTGGTTCTAGTATGCGAACAGACTGATTGACTAATAAATGGGAATTTGATCCAGAAAGAGACAAACATATCCGGGAATTTAGAGCATGGCACACATAACATCTTAAGTCAGTGGAAAAGATGGAAGAGTCAATGAATGAAGTTGGAACAACTGGTTAACCACTCAGGGAAAAAAGATCCACTTCTCTTACTATGTACCAGAAAAAAATCCAAATGGACCAACAATTTAAATATCAAAAATAAAGCCATAAAAGTACTAGAAAGAGAATGAGCAACATTTTTATAACCTTGAAGTAGAAAAGGCTTTTCCAACCATGACTCAGAAATCCAGAAGCTTGACCAGTTTGATTAGGGATTTTTTGGGGCATGACTAAGGACACCAGAAGTAACATCAGAACAACAAAAACAAATAAACAGCAAGTGACAGACTGCAAAGAAGTGTTTGCATCTCAAATCAGAAACAAATGGTTACTTTTTAAAAATAATTGGACAGTTCTATGATTTGAACCTGTTCGGGGATGTTGTTCTTCTAAGTAAAAGAGAGGAGGGAGGTATGATGTTGCAGGGAAGGGATGTGGCAAACTAGAGAGTCGGACCCGTCAGAGTGAGGGGGCAAGGGTTCCACTAGATGGGAGCCCCAGAGACCAGTTCTTTCCATCTTCAAGGTAATCCTCAAAACTATTTTAATAATGGAATCCTTTTGTTTTCCATATTGGCCTCTTATTTAAACACTGTCTTTAAAATACCCTATAAAGCAGATGAACATGTACAAGGCTAGTCTTTCTGCCTCTATCTTGCAATGTGGTTCCATATTTTTCATAACCGAACCACAGGCCATGAGACCAGGAATGGAAGAAGAAAATTACTTCCCAAGAGGAGATTTGGGGAGCCAGAAAGATCATCCCTTTTGATCCTCACCTCTGGCTTATTTCATCCGTGAGGCATGTCCCAGAGGACTTGAGCGGTGGGTGTGGTTGGAGCTGACTTGCAGCCCAGTGGCCTCCGGATAAAGTAGTAGAGCCATTTCCCTGTTTCTTCTTGGCAGCCGCAAATTTCGGGCTGCCCCGGCCCAGCCAGTTTTAAGCAGGCTACATCTGTCTGGACTCACTATGTCGGTCAAGGCAGGAGCCAGGCAGGCTTGGCACCCTGCGGGTTCCTGGACTGAAGGCAGGCTTCCCGGTGTGAATCAGCAACTCTTCTGCACACGATGACGCGGGTGAGGTTTTCTGACACATGTCAGCACTCTTGCACCACGCAACACCTCCGCCCTGGTGGTCACCTTCTTGTCACCTTCATGGGTCTTGGTAGGCTTGCTGCCCCCTGCTTGAGCTGAATCTTCTGGATTTAGGACAGAGGTTAAATGGATGGTCTTTTCTTTTTTTGGCTCGATCACCCCCATCTCCAAAAGCCACAGGTAGTGACCAGTGAAAACAGCTGGAGAGCCTGAGAGTGGGTGTTTCGTAAACAAGTCACTAAAGGAGCAGGTTCTGTAGCCTTTGTGTGATGATGACAATGTTCTCTACCTGTGCTGTTTGTTCCACGTGGTCACCACTAGCCACGTGCAGCTACCGAGCATTGAAATGTGGCTGGTGCAACTGAGTAACTGAATTTTTAATTTAGCTTAATTTTAATTCATTGCATCTTAAATGTAAATGTGACTCATGGTTACCATGTTGGGCAGCACAACTCTTTGGAGTAATTCAAAGCCAACTCGTAGCCTAGTCACTGCTGGGCAGGTAGAAGGTAAGAAGTGGGTGTTACAGACTGAATGTTTGTGTCCCTCTAAAATTCAGGTGCTCCAGTGTTGTTTTCATCTTTATTTCTAACAAGTCCATGAAATAAGAACTGAGCTCACACAAAGGCCCGTGTCTGCAAAATTTGTTGAAAATGTCGCATGATCAATTTTTCTGATACTTGATGGGTATTGGGAAAGAAGTGAAATAAAGAAAATAACAATGAACCAAAAGCAAAACCAAAAAGCTCCAGACACAGAAGTGGAGGGTCCTATTGGAGCGATCCAAGCCCCCCTGGATTAATTCTTTAGAGACAGAAGTGGAGAGCTGTCGGCTCCAGCCCCTGCTGGAACACTGAAAGGGATAATTATGGGGAGGTGAGGGAGGAAACAGCCTCAGGCCAGGAGCTAATTACTAGGAGAGAGACACAGACAGACAAACGGACACTGCACATCTATCTTTACTCAGAAGCCGCAGGCAGGCTGTGGGGTCCATAATCGGTGCCCTTAGCGCAAATATCTTTTTTTTTTTCCTGCTCCTAAAAGTATAGTTGGTAAAGGGGAACGAGGGAGTTTGCTGGGAATTTCTCTGATTCCCTCATGATAGGGGATCTCCATCTGCGTTATTCCACCTTCAATAGCGTCCACATGCCCCAGGTGTAATCCTTGGGACCCTAATGCCCCTGTCTCTTTGTCCTGCTTTTCCATTTTTCATAATTTCCTTTTTTAAAATATTTATTTATCATTTTCAGAGAGAAGGGCAGGGAGGCAGGGAGGGAGGAAGAAAGGAAGAGAAGCGTCAATATATGGTTGCCTTTCACCTAAAGACCTGGCTGGAGACCTGGCTTGCAACCTGGTTATGTGCCCTGGCTGGGAATTGAACCAGCGACCTTTGGGTTTGCAGGCTGGCACCAATTCACTGAGCCACACCAGCCAGGACCATAGATTTCCTTTTAAGTACATAAGTAATATTAGTGGGTACCTTTCTGTAATTTCTCTATGCATGTGTGTGTGTGTATTTTTTTTTTCCCTGAAGCTAGAAAAATTTTCATCCTTTCTTTTTTAACAAAAACTATCTTGCTGTGCATCTTGCTTTAAAAATTACCTTTTGAATATTTCACTAAATCACATACCTTGGAAATCTTTCAAAGTCAGTTCAAATAAACCCTCCTTATTCTATTTCTTGGCTCCATGGAGAAAGCCAGCCCCTGGGTTTGAATCCCAGCAGCCGCACTTACTGGCTATGTGACTTAACCAAATGGCATCTCTGAGACTTGGTTTTCTCATCTGTGAAATGGGGCCTATAGGATTGGCTGACCCCATGGGCTCTTGGAGGGCTGGATGCCAGGTAGTATGTGCATGGGGGGTTTTATGACAGTGCTTAGAATAATCAGGGCTCTTCATTAGCATTGGCTATTATTATTCTTATGGATCCACCATGGTATTCAGCCATTCCCCTTTGGATAGACCAGTACGTTGTTTCTGACATCTCACTATTTTCACCTCCTTTGACACTCACAGTCTCTATACCTCTTCTACCCTGGAGTATGGTTGCTACAAGTATTGGTTGCTGCCCTGGAACTTTGGTTGTTGGGCCATTTGCTGTCCCTGCTACTTTGTACTGGGATCCCCATCTCTGTGTGTGTTTGTCTCCACCAAGGACCCCTTCCAGCTTCCGTAGCAAGCCTCACCAGGTCTCTGCGGTCTTTCCCTTGCCACCACTCCAGCCCTAAACTGCAGTCTCCAAGAATTGGCGGCCAGAAAGGATTGTGCAGCCCTGAGAACCATAGCTCAGGGTCATCCAGCTGCTACTGCATTTGGGTCCCAATAGACTGCCTGACCTTTCAGTCCTCCAGGCTTCTCTGACTGGTCTCATTACAGACCCCTGGGACCAAAATAGGGATGTGGCAAAAAAGATGCACAGGAGGCCTCCACTACGGGGTAGGGGTGCAGTTTGTCCCCTCAAAGGCCCAGGGTTACAGAATTTGCTATGCTGAGACTTTCATTTCTCTCACGCCTGTGACCTGCCATGGGGTCATTAAATCCTGTGGACATTTGCTACTGCCCATTGGAAGGGCTGGCCCAATGCCTTGGCCTGGAAGGGTGGAGTGGTTCTTAAGAGACAGGTGGGCTCAACTTCTGGGAGTTCCCAGCATAGGACAATATGGGGGATCACATACTCTCTCTGGGACTCAGCTTCCCCTTCTGTATAATGAGAGAGTTGGATTAGAAGTCAGTAGCTTTCAACCGTATTTGATCAGAATCCACGCTGAGAAAGACATTCTGCACCACAGCCCAGTGTGCACTTAACGTGTGGATATCCACACACACAACCAGTTACAAAGGTTCCATAGACTAGTCCCTGTGTATATAATATATGCTTGATAAACATAGCCATTGTGTTGAAGGAATTCCGCAATACTTTTTTTGAGAAGTTGTCTATGATGTTAGTTAAGACTCAAGTCCGTGGAGTATTTTTGATCACTCTAGAGCAAGGGAATAGAGGCCAAGAAAAATCAAGTGTCAAAACCTGCTAGATATAACTCAAGATTCCAGAATTGTGCTTCTAGAAGGGATGGGTGGGATCATCTGGGTCATGGGTCAGCCTTCTGAAAAGAGCCAAATAGGAAATATTTTGAGGCTCTGCAGGCCATACAGTCCTTGTCACAACTACTCGGCTGTGCTGTTGCCCCATGAACACTGCCGTAGGCAGTACCTGCACAGATGGCATGGCTGCGTCCCAGCGGAATGTCACTTACGCAAGCAAATGACCAGCTCGGGGGCCATAGTTTGCCAACTCCCGATATGGGTTGATTTAGGTCAGCTCATCTCTAGGTCTGGGTATGTCACTGTGACCCTTAGTGCTATTCCCTCCTGTGTCCCAAAATGACCCAGAGTGGCAGGGTGGCATTTCTGCCCCTTCTTGTGGCTAGCCCAGGATGTGGGGGAGCGACAACTGATTAATGCTGACCACTGGGTTGAGGGTAGAAATGACCATATCACTTCCAGACCAGGGCATTCAGCCCCAATATGAGAGCCTTCAAGACCTCTGACCATGTTCAGATTGAGGGGCACTCTAGGGAACCCCCAAGAGACTGCAAAGAGCACAGAGCCCCGCTGACCCTCAGGACATATGTCACAAAGGAGAAATCCACTTTGATTGTATTTAAGCCACTGAAATATTGGGGATGCCTGTTAGCAGAGCGTACTGCAACCACTCCTGACTGATTTATGGGCACTGAGATGATTTTACATGGTGCATGAAAGTGGCAATAAAAGTCATCAGTCCACATAGTGAGGAAGCAACATCTCTTTCTCTTTCCTTTCAGGCTTTCTGACTCAATAATAAAGCAAACAAGGAAGTTGCTATTTAATGCTAGCGTGTCTTTAACGCCTACTAATCCCTGTGAATATTGATTTTTAACAAAATCAGAGGAAAAGTCCAGGTTCAGGGCCTTTGGCAGGCAGCAGTTTTTAGCTAAAACTGCCAACATTTGTTTCCTATGTGTTTTTTTTTTTTTATTTTTAGGTTTTAATATAGGTGGCAAGTGGCATTGATTTTCTCTTTACAGTAGTGATGTAATTCTCAGACAAATTCTCAGACAAATTTACTTATGTAAAAATAAGGAGTGATTTTATTGATATTATGGTTTAGGACAGATCAATGTGTCTCTCTGGTTTTTCGTGGCCTCCACAGTCATGCCAGCTACTGTGACCCCCCACTATGAGTCACTCTAAAGTGAAGATTTAAGAGAAATATTAAGTAAAATAGCAGTGCAGGTTGCTCGAAGGTATAATGACAAAAGCAAACAGATACACGAGTCTAATTGGGTGTCCTGCTCGCACAGATGTGGAAAGGCAGGCTCCAAGAGGGGACACGCTCTGCCTGAGATGACCCGCCTTCCCAGTGGCAGGGACAGGAGGCCTTCCTGAAATTGGCAGTTCAGAGGCCAGGCTGTGCTTGTGCCCCTGTTCTGTGCCCGCCGAAGCCAGAAAGAACATTGGTCAGTGCCGGCAGGCCAACAAGCACCTGAATCAGTTTCCCAGGGCAGCCGTAATGAGCCACCACACACTGGGTGGCGTTTAAAGAGTGTAAATTTATTCTCCCACAGTTCTGGAGACTAGAAATTTGAAATCAAGGTATTTGGCAAGGTTGGCTGGTTCTGGAGACCCCGAGGGAGAATCTTTTCCCACGCCTCTCTCCCAGCCCCTGGCGGCTACTGGCAACCCTCGGCATTCCATTCTCCACCTTAATCTTGGCAAGACTTCCCCCAATGTGTCTGTGCCCAAATGTCCCTCTTGTTATAAGGAACCCAGTCATGGGTTAGGTCCCACACTTATCCAATATGACCTCATCTTAACTTGATGACATTTGCAAAGACCTCAACTCTAAATAAGGTCATGTCCATAGGTACCAGGGGTTAAGAGTTGAACATACATTTTGGGAGGCACAATTCAACCCACAATATCACCCAGCCAGGGTCCCTGCATGAGCAGCCAGGGGCCGGGGACTGAGAGCTGTGTTCTGTCCCAGAGGGAGCTGGGCGTTGCAAAAATTGAAACCACCCAAGCAAAGTAGGTCGGTCAAGGCCCCTGCCGCTCAGCTGGCTTGCATTAGTCTCAGTCTAAGACTGTGGCGGCAGAGGCGGTCCAGACCCCCGCAGGTCCCCCGAGAGGCTGCTGCCAGCAAAGGTCAGAGCTCCCTCTTCACAGTGTAAATATAACCCGTTCCCGGCCACCCCTCCTACAGCCGCAGGTATCTCTTTCAAAGATCTCAAAACACCGAAGCAGACCGTACCAAATTGACTTTATTGTTTTAAAACTGGCCCCTTCTGTCCGCCACCACCCACCACCCCCTCCCCAAGGGGAAGAAAATGTCCTGATAGCTGTCTCTCCAGTGTGTGCCTCTGCTCTCTTCTAATGGCGGCTGGCGCCCTGAGGCGGTGACTCCAACAGGGAGCCCCACCATCCAGCCTTTGTTTGGCAAATGCTGCGTAACTACCAACCCAGCCCTGGCCACCATGAATCAATGGCTGGTTCAGGGGCAGGCGCTGAACAATCGTGATGTAGGCTGGTGCAGCCACTGTGGAAAACAGTATGGGGTTTCCTTAAAAAACTGAAAATGGAACTGCCTTTTGATCCAGCAATTCCACTACTTGGACTATACCCAAAGAATCCTGAGACACCAATTCATAAGAACCTATGCACACCTATGTTCATAGCAGCACTATTTATAATAGCCAAGTGCTGGAAACAGCCTAAGTGCCCATCAGTGGATGATTGGATCAAAAAACTTTGGTACATGTACACAATGGAATTCTATATAGCAGAAAGAAAGAAGGAACTCGTACCCTTTGCAACAACATGGATGGAACTGGAGAGTATTATGCTTAATGAAATAAGCCAGTCAGTGAAGGACAAATATTATATGATCTCAACCATTACAGGACAATAATGAACAAAACTAACTAACAACCAGCAAAACAGAACCAAATATATGAATACAGTGAATAGGCCTTCAGTAGTCAGGGGGAAAGAGGGTGGAGGGAGTGGGGAGGCAGAGGCAAGAAAGGGGAGCAGCTTAGACAAGAACCTAGTATAAAGGAACCATGGACATGGACAACAGGTGGGACTGACTTTGGGGGGAATGGGGGTGGGGTGGGGAGGGGGACAGAGGGGAGCAAAAAGGGGATGGATGTAATACAACAACAATAAATAAAAAAAAAAAGGCTACTACAGGGTGAGGTCTTCTGGGACCTGGCAGCAGATAGCACTTTGCCAGCAATCACTCCCTCAGTCCTCACTTGTAGCAAGTTCATTGCCATTTGACAGATAAGAAAACTGAGATTCCTATTTTGACGTCAGCTGGTCAGCAGCCTTAATGCCATCTGCAACCTTAGTTCCCTCTTTACTGTGTAAACCACTTTATTCACGGGTTCCAGGTTCCATTCACCACACTCACTAGCTCATCGTTCAACAAATATTTACGCATAGTAATCACCTTGTACCAGATTTGGGCTCACAGCAGTGACCAAACAGATAAAAACTCCACCTGTGCAGCACCTACATTCTAATAGGCGGAGGTAGACGATAAATAAGATTCTTTTTCAAAGTGGAATCATGGTGTTTTGGACAGTGATGGATCCAAGCAGCAAAATAGAGCAGGGGAGGAGATGAGGAAGCTTGTGCAGGGCATGTCCTAGTTTAGGGGGGAGCGGGGGTCAGGGAAGACCTTGCTGACCAGGGGAATTTGAGCCAAGAGCGGAAGACAGGAAGGGAACCAACAGGGAGGTCTGGGGAAGGGCAGTCCCAGCAGAAGGAACAACACCCGCAAAGGGGACACTGGGCTTGCGTGTCTGAGTGGCAGCAAGCTGGTTGAAGGACCCTCAGCAAATTCAGGCACTTCAGCAGCTCTCCCCAGGCCCTTTCCTCTCGTGGTAAGGTTTTTGAATAGTTAACACATGCCCCTGCCCCACAGCCACTCACGCCTCTTCCCCATAAGCAGCCCCCGTCACCAGTTTCTTGGGTGTCCTTCCAGAGCTGGTCAGAGCAAGTTACACAGATGATAACAACCCAGTCCTCCACCTACCAGGACTCGTAGCCTTTCAGCCGCTGGCAACAGCCCACTCTGATCTTACCGCCGCCTCAGCTTCTAGGTGCGGGTAGAGAAAACTGGCCCTGGGGAGGAAGCCGTCCCTAAGCGCCCGCTGCCTTGCTGGCCTCCACGGAAAGGCATCTGGGGATTCGTGAGTGATGTCAGCTGAGACCATGGGAGGGGAGTGCAGGCTGGGTGCTGCTGATTTTTCTCCGCTGGTTCAGAAAGTCTTTCCCAAGCCTCAGGCCCTCAAAGATCACATTCACAATTTTGTCACATCCAAGTACCTGCTTTACTATTTTCTCTTTCATTTAAAGACTGCTTTGGCTTAAAATAAATTCATTTTAAAGGGCAAATTTATAGCCCTGCCTTCAGTGGAAAGTCAACATTGTTTGCCATAAATGGAAGGAATCAGTAACAATAAATTCACTGAAAATAAAACAGTATTATTAAATTCTAACCAAGTCTCCAAACCTGAAAACTGGTCTCTCTTAGCTAAAGAGGGAGATTAGTAAGTATTCGATATTTTGCTTTTGACTTAGTAATAATTAATATTTATGCAATGCTTACTATGTTCCAGATGCTACCTCATTCAATGATCACAACTACTGTGTAACATAGAAATGATTATTATGTCCATTTTATGGAGGGGGAAACTGAGCCACAAAGAGGCCAATAACATGTCTCATGTAGCGAAACCAGGACTTGGACCCAAGCAGTCTAGCTCCAAAGTTCCAGCTCTGAACCTCTGACCTAAGCTGCCTATGAGAGATGTTGAAAGAGAATTGAAAGGGGAGTCATCTAAAATGATCTTTGTAGCAACACTGTGGATTTCTGCCACGCAGGGGACTGACCCCTGGACTAGTAGAGAGGCTACTCTTAAAACATTAAGTCTTAAGACAGAACAAGACTTAAGTCTGGGTTCTAAGTCTCTGTCTCTGCCTCTGATCCTCAGTTTGCCCATCTATAAAGTATGGGAATTGAGCTGTATCTGAGCTTCTAGATGGCAGAAACTGTCCCTTAGACCACAGGACCTATGGCAGCTGGCATGCATTATTAATCAGAGTCTATTCAACCACAAGCAACAGAAAACTCAGTGTCCCAGCTTCCTCTGTTTGTCTTCCCCTCCGTCCTTAGACTCTAGCTTTCATCCTCATTGATACCACCTTATAGTCATAAGATGGGTGCTTCACCTCCGACCCTCACCTCCATATCCCAGGCAGGCTGAAGGAGGGAGAATCCAGAAGGAGCGGAGTCCTGATCAGGAAAGCAGAAGCTTGCAGGTTTTGTGTTAGTGGCTAGATTTGTGCCATACTGCCATATCCACTTCCTCAACCAAGGGGTAATATGACCAACGGATAATGTAGGCAACCATCAGTCAACTGTGAAGGCTTAACGAAGGAAGGGGGGGAGGAGAGGGTTAATCGGTCAAACCCCCTCTAGCTCAATGGAGCTGTGATAAAAGAACGTTCATCCTGCTCTCTTACAGAGCTCAGTGCCCAAAAACATGAATGTTATATTTTTTCCATAAAAGGGCTTTTCTGTGAACTTCTACATGTTGAGGCCACTTTTGTTTTTACTGGCAAACTTATTCCAGGGGAATGAAAGTTCACTGTGGTGCAGATGTATATTTAAGTCCAACAGGAGGCATAGGCAGGGAACCCCTGGAAAGGGAATATTTTAAGGAGGGAAGCAAACGTTCAGCCTGGGAAGGTCACGTAGAAGTCTCAGGAAGAATGTGTCAGGTGCCTTCCAGCTATAGCCGAGAACAGGAGGTGGCCTTGGAGCCGGTCTTGCTTCTCGCCCCCTGTCCTTGGCCATCAGTGCAGACCACACTGTTCATGGGTCCTACCAGCACTCCTCCTACAATGCTGCCCTCATCAGGCCGTGTTTCTCCTTTCCTTTATGACAGCCTGACTTAGTGTTTTTTCCCATCACTCTCCAGCTGGGTGGCCTTTGACAAGTTTCTTAACTTCTTTGATCCCCAGTATTCTCATGTGTATAATGGGTTGATGATAACACCCTCTTCATAGAATTGTTGTGAGGATCACACGAGCTAATATGTGTATAAAGCTCACAGAGCTTTTCCTGGCGCACCATTTCTCAGCCAAGGGTTTTGCATCGTCATCATTGTCCCACCTGAGTGAGTCAACAGAAGTTGACACCTGCCCAATCAGTATTGGGCAGCTTGTAATGATCTCATTTTTGCCATGGTCGGGTAGAGTAGTTCCACGTGATGAGATTTTGGATCTTGGTGAAGTTGTCCAGAGATAGAAAATTCTTTTAACCATAGACCTCAGCCTGTGCTTTGTGAGAGAGGGCATTGGGAAAGTGTTCATGGGCCTTGTGAGGGGGAGCAGAGCAGGACAGTGGTCACCAGCATAGCCCTTCCCGTCGGGGCTTTGCGCTTGGTTTTACACAACCCCGGAGAGCACACTTCATGTTGCTCGTCACAGACATAGTCTTTTTTTTTTTTTTTTCTTTTAATTTTATT